>OX596275.1:16065364-16665364 GCA_951394225.1 Harpalus rufipes | reverse complement strand
AGAGAGAGAGTTTCCAAGTATGAAGAGAAGAAGAGCATGTATGAATGCGATTACCTTATGAGTGTGGCCGAGGCGAAAGAAGTCTGCTTAGATAGGAATGTGTGGCGAAGGATGATTGTTTCCTAACTATTATTGTTATCCGGATGAGGTATTTCGCTACCGAAAATCGGTCACTTTAATATGTTTAAGAGTAAGGATTTGTTGTATGATGTTGACGTTGTTCTTCTTGTTATCGGGTTTCTTCGAACCCACTAAGTGGGACACACGTGATTTTATGTATGTATGTATGTATGTATGTATGTATGTATGTATGTATGTACCTTAGTAAAAAAATATTTTTTGCAGATGGCTGATTAGCAATGGGAAAAAAAGAATATATATAAAACTGGTAAAGAAAAACGGGAGCTAACATATAAAAAAATACTAGGTCAAGCTGTTATGTTTTTATATTTGTACTGTTATTTTTTATTTTTGAGTAATTATTTATATCGATATTTACTTTTGTATTCAATTTTATATTTTAAGGTGAGTCAATGATTTCTTTATATTCTGAGATTTATTGATATTGTTGGCAGGTGGGCTTGGTGGCCAAATTACATTTATTCCCTACGGGGCCAATTGAGGCTAGTCCGAACCTGGGTAAACCTTTATTACGCACTTGATCACAGTTGGTATTGAGAAGTAAGTACGAGTAATGTTGTATTAAGCATAATATTGTAACGTGCGCCCCTGACTTGAGTAAGCAACCGCCGGCACTGGTAGAATATTTCTAGAACGGCGCCACGTTGGGTGATGACCAATCTTCGCAATGATCGGCGTAGTAAACTCGCTAGGGCCTGTCTAATTACTTAGGGTCACTTGATTCTTTTGTATGCAATGGAACAGTCTAGAACAGAGACTGCGGGCTGTATAAATACCGGCGGGAGAACAGCCGATGGAGATTATATAGAAGCAACGAGTAATGAACAGTGAGTGATATAAATAGTCTACGAATTGTGAACATAAATAAATGTAGTTATATAAATAAATGTAGTGGTATAAATATTGTTTAAATAAATAATCTTAGTGTTTAAGTAGTTAATTATATTCTTAGTCTTAAATTAGTGTTTAATTGTTTAATCATAGTGTTAGTTATTTTTATATTTTTTGTAATATTTATTCTAATTATTTACCGTTTAATAAACTTGTATTTTAATTAGTAATATTTCTTTGATTGTTACCTGCACCCAAATAAATAAACCTTACAATATTATCGCGCAACTATGCACATTGGCAATATGTAGTATTCATGTATTAAAAAAATGTAAACCATGAATATTTTTATATAAACTATAGGTTACTACTTTTTAATTTAATTAAAAATACAAAGTTCATTAATTTCTCTCCTAGTGAACTAAGTTAAAACTACCCGTTAATTCATCCATGTAACTATCCCTTTACCGTCTATATACTATCTCACCTTTAGACATAGATCACGCTCTTCCTATTCTCTCCGTGCGTCAAAGAGAGAGGGAAACACTGCAGTGAACTTTGCGCAATCGCGGTAGTTACTTGCACATAGATTCACGCCGGTTTCCCAGCCACCAGTACAACACGAGCGCTCGGAGAGTAAACATCTTTTGATCCTCCTTTGACAGATAGCGAAATTACGCGATTTTGACATAAATTTTGAGGTTATAAAGAGAGGATAGCTGTCAGTGGTTGATAAATGCTGTAAAAGGAAGTGTGGTTGTGTCTGTTGTTATACGGAGAGGCAATGTTCTTGGTTATGTTTACAATTGATTGTCTTTGTTGTTATTTTCGATCTTGATTAATGAGTCAACAATTGACGGGTTAATATTTCATCGGGAAGGGTTTTTCAGGTATTGTAATTAATTTTAGGTTGAGTATATGGTTTGTTTGAGGTTATATTGTCCGTGAGATATAAATAATAAGTGTAATTTACATGTTTGTGAGAAGTAAATGCAGATTTTTATCGCTAATTACTGTAAAATTATTTCTAGCTCTGGAAAATGTAATTAAATTTCATTTATTTATAGTATTTTCTATGTTACAAAACATGAATTTTTTAATCTTTAAGTCGACATTATGTGTATATATTCAAATGTTACAGTTTGTTCTGACATTAGTTTTTCTTTTTCATTACTACAAGTTTGTTTCCAAAGTTTGGACAGTGCGCTGTAATATCTTTATTATATTATTATTTCTTCAAAATAAAATTCTAATTTTTTAATAATTATAACACATCAACTGGTAACGAGTTTAAAATCGTTTAAACTTGAACACGCAACAGTTATGATTTTGAATTCATTTTTATGTAATTTGAGCGAGATATGAATTTTTAAATATTGCTTGAAAATTTGAATTTTGCGGGAAATGACACCGGAGGAGCCGCTGACATTTAGAAATACATAGAAATAGAAAACTAAAAATACAAAAAATAATAAAACTAGCACGAACCATACTGCTGACTACGTATAAATGACGAGAAACTGCTTCTTAACTGCTGTTACCAGTTATATGCACATTTTTTTAAGAAATGTCATCAAACGCTTATACGTCACAAACCATGTGATACCTTTTTAGCGCCAAAATAAATTTCAAGTATAATAAAAACATGTTGCAGTTTTTTTATATAATACTAATCACGTGGTGCCCTATAACGGGAAGCAGCAAATTATGGTATAAATATTTAGAGACAGTTAATAAATATGTCTTGAATAGTTCAGCGAATTTACATACAATGTTTATGAAAAAAAATGGATAAATGTATGCACTTTAAGCAACAATTTGTGTTGATTGAGTAAAATATAGTAGTGGGATTTGGATCCGGATAGTTTCGGTTTCGGATCCAAAAATATCCGGATAATTGAATATTGAACTATCCGGATCTCGGATTCAAATCTCAGTATCGGATTTTGGATCCGGATCTGAATATCGGATTTTAGATCCGGATCTGAGTATCAGATTTTGGAAGCATCTGCTTTTGGATCCGAATTTGAGTATTGGAATTTGGATCTGAATTTGAGTATCGGATATTGAATCCGGATACAAATATCGAAACTTGGAAACGGATTTGAGTATCGGATCTTAGATTCGAATATGAGTATGGGTATCGAATTTTAGATGTGGAATTTCAATATCCGGATCAGTTCTCGGATTCCCATATTCTCAGTATTGAACCTTAGATTCAAATATTAGCATTGGGTCTCATCAAAAGCACATAATAAATTAATGAAATTCATATATTAATATGTTACTTTATATCTGTAATAAAAATAATACAAATTTGAATTTTGATAAACAGGCCCACATTAACGGTTTGAAGTTTGAGTTTGAACTCAATTCCAGATGTTAGCCTTCACATTCAAAATGAAGAATCGGATCCAGAATTAAAATCCGGATCCTTAAACAAAACATCGCATCCGAATCTGGATCCGGATCAGTAAACAAAATATCGAATTTGGATACGGATCCAAGTTCAGATCCGTATCCAAGTCCAGATCCGGATTCAAGTCCAGATCCGGATCCAAATCAGGATCCGGATCCAAATTCGGATTAAATTTTCGGATATCCGCTTCAATATTCGAACATTGGATATCTGAGGATCCGGATATTTTGAAATCCGGGTTCTCGAATCCAAGTTTTGTCGGATCCTCACAGTACTAGTAAAATACTCGTATGTAAAGATGTGAAACTGTTCAAACATGCATAAGTTCCATTTAAGAAATAAATTCTACTTTCTGATTGGTCAGAATGCGCACCTGGTTCATAAAAGCTAAAAAAATATCACCTGTGAGCTGTCAATTGTCAAATATAATCGATAGAATTAAGTTATATTTAACTATATTTTTATTTCGACTTTGTGAAGTTTAATATTTAAATATTCCACATTTTTACAAATAAAAATATTTAACATTGACAAAGTTTAATTCCAAGAATCTAAATTATTTATTTATATATGTAAAAACGGCCGGCACTCAAGCGCCATCTGCTATTTTCTTACGTGAAATGCATTATAAAACTAGTTTCTCAGAAGTCAGAACTTTGCAAACATCCCTCGTACTAAATTCTCATTTTAACTTTATATAAAGTATGTATGAAACCAATAGAGGAATAGGATTAAATTTTAAGCATGATCAACAAAAAAATTAGAAGATTGTTGATGTTGATGACGTAATTAAATTTTTTTCCTGTCGTGTAAATCGTTCCTATAATATAGTCCGTATATCACTTCTAATTCAGCTGTTTGTGGGTATTTTATCTAGTCGCAAACCACGTGTAATTACATTCCACAGCCTAAAGCTCCGTATGCACTAGGGAATTTGTCCCGCTGGCGTTAGCGCAAAGCGGCTTAATAAATCGGTGCTAAACGTTGTTGTAAAGCTGTGTTTACACTTCCTGATGTAAACTTACGAAACGTAAAGGTTAAAAAGGAAGGAATAAACATAGTTGTAGCAAATTATTTAATAGAGAAAAATTGGATTAGGAACTACGAGTATATGCATAATTTTTCATTAATTTGTAAGGTAATTTATATATTGGCACTTCGTTTTTCGTATGAAGCAGTTACAAAATAACTGAAGCATTTAAATTCAGATCCTTATCTAAATGTCATTATTATATTTTAAAGTTATTCTACAAAAAGTATTTTTCACGAAACAATACCAATAGCTACAACAAAATGTTTAGAATTATAAAGTTCATCAAGTATACCTCTATCAAAATAACTGAAGCATTTAAATTCAGATCCATATCTAAATGTCATTTATATGTTTTATAGTTATTCAACAAAAAAGTGTTTTTCACGAAACAATACCAATAGCTTCAACAAAATGCTCAGAATTAAAAAGTTCATCTATAGTGTGCCCAAATTTGTTGATGAAATGTATTCCTGTTACGAAATAGACGTAAATTAAAATTTCAATTTTTAAGATATCTACAGAGTGCTATGAGAAATGAAACAAAGAATTACTATGCATTGTTTCATTTGATTGAAGATGGATTTACAGGTGTCCCATTTAAGGTACATATGCATTCGGATTTCGAGAACCGTAAGAGCTACGAGGTTGGTTTAATTACACAAATGTTGCTCCATTAGTGGGCCATTTTAATGGCGTTTCGTTTGTTCGGAAAACATACATAGGTCACTAGATATGGGCAAAAATGTAAATTTTTCTATTTTAGTTTTTTGCTTGTAACTTTTTTATGTGAATTCAAAATAAATTTTAACTTGCACTTTTGTACGTGAAATTCATAGGCGTCCTCAACAAAAAAAATATCTCTTACCGTTTTCGAGAAATTCATATTAACTTTCAATTTTCAAATGGAGCACACAGTAGGATGTGATACCGTTAAATAAACATTTTTTTTCTCTTTTCAACAATACAAAACACTTGTACTTTGTTTTTAGTTCTCTTAATTGTCAATGTACAACAAATACTTTATTGTTGTGTTAATTGTGCTCAAACTTTCTAGCCAGCCCGGTCCCCTAGATTTAACCATTAGGTTTTTTTTTTTTGGTATATGAAAGAAAAAATATATATTAGAACTTATAATACAATAAACGCTCTACAAATAAGTCATTTTAATCGAATTTCGAAGAATACTTCTTTGGATTATTAGCTTAAAACGAGCTCAAATTAGTAATCAGCGAAATGGCAATTAATTGAGGGGCAAAATTTATTTTAAAAGTAGTTTCATTGTGTTTTATTTTAATTTTCCGTATTATTTTAGTCATATAAGATTATAATTCTTGTTTTTTTTTAGAAAATGATTATAAATTGAAAATTTTATAAGTTATTAAATGATAATTATTGTATTGTTTTAGAATAATAACATTTATTTAAAAAAATGAAATTAAAATATTTGATTTCATTGTTTTCCACAGCCTCCTTGAATAAAATACACGAAAAAGTTGTAAAATATCATTAATTTTGTAATTTCTTACATAATTTAAAAATTAAAGTATAGTTTGGTTCACGAAAGATGACTATTCAAGGTCACCTGTTCGAAGAAAGAATACCCAACACTTTATACAGCAGTAACTTAGCAATATTTCATGTTAGAAAGAGAAAGATTATTTGACGTAAATCTAGGTAAGTTATGTTGTGTGACACATATACGCAAATGTTGATATTACTTTCTAACGCACTATAAATAATAACGTTACCATTTAAATAAGATTGTTATTCCATGGTTTATGTTAAGTTAATGTTTTTGTGTATTGCAAACGTAGGTGAAGAACATAAATCTTGCAGAAAGGCATTATTTAAAAAGGAACATAATTTTCAAATAAATTGCACTTATTTTTTTCATTTAAAATTTATCAGTAAAGATTTCATGGCGCACGCCTATGTATACGAAATGAAGTGAAGTTATCTGCAAGTAATATTATATCATACGGCTCATAAATGACCTTGAATAGTCATCTTTCGTGAACCTAACTATACAAGTGTTTTACTTCGTTGAAAAGAGAAAAAAAAAAAACATATTTAATGGTATCACAGCCTACTCAGCTCCATAAAAAAATTAAGTTAATATTAATTTCGAAAATGGTAAGAGATAGATTTTTTTGATGACCCTATGAATTCCACGTACAAAAGTGCCTAGAAAGTGCAAGTAAAAATATAGTTTGAATTCACAAAAAAAGTTACAAACAAAAAACGAAAATGGATTTTTTGGCCCATATCTAGTGATCTATGCATTTTTTCAGAAAAAAACAAAACACCACTAAAATGGCCCACTAATGGGACAACTTTTGTCTAATTTAACCAACCTGGTTGCTCTTACGGTTCTCGAGATCTCAATGCATTCGTACCGAAAATAAGACACCTGTATTAATTTATGGTTATTTGGTGACTGAATTTATAATAATAAATTTGTTTGAAAATTTTTATATTTTTACTTTTTATTGCATCCGTTAGGTAAATAGTTTTTAGCTCACAGATGTCTTAGAATATTAATTTGAGTGATGCATTATTTTGGATGTATGCATTTCTGTGAATTGCGCTTTTGCATATTTAGAGACCATATATGGCAAATTAATAATAGAGCTTTATACGATGTTACAGCGCGTAAGCACCATAATAGCGTTTTATGGAAATGACCGTAATTTTGTGCAATTTATGTCGTTTTCAGAAATTGCATTTACGTTGCACTTTAGTTACTGTTTTGAAAAATGACTTGCATTTGTATCCATATAAAATTCAGTGTACAGAACTACAGTTTAACAACATAGTCGGATTATACCTTTCGTAAGTCCCAAGACCATTCTGTGTGGAGTCTCTTTTATTTTTATTTTTTAATAATTATTTATTTTATTGATATACCATCATATATACCTACGTAATTTGAAAAATAATCTTAGAACGAAGATTCGGTTTTGATACTGAATCCGACCATTCCTGCCATAAAACCGGAATTTCATATCTGCCCGAATTTTTAAGAAAATTTCAGATCATTAAGAATATAAATCTATCAATACTTTTATTAAATATATGACAATATCGATTTAGATGCTGTAGGGTCACGGTAAAACATTATTAAAATTGATAAACAAATGAAATACAATATTTTGCATCAGACACATAATTGGATACATCATTTTTATAAAAAATAAAGGGATTGAGAAAGGACGGCCACTACACATTTTTGTGTCCCGTCTTTAATTGTAGCGTTTTTCGAGTTCAAAATTAATATTCACGGTACGGTTCACCATAACTGAACTAAACTTAAGTAAACAGATACGATTTATATTTTTTATAGAGAGACCAAATATGCAAGTAATGTGAATATAACTATAATGTATATATAGGGTGTAACAGAATAAGTATATTAAATTTAACTAATGATAGAACGAGAGCAACAATATTTCTTAATAACTTTTTTTCCGAAATCTCAATTTATTTCAGCATTTTTACCCTACACCCCCCCCCCCCATAAATTAACGAGTTGTTTAGGTATTTTCGTAATAATTTGATTTAGTAGCAATAACAAAACAATTGTTTTTGACAAATGTGAGTTGTCAACGTTTTCAAATAAATTTTGACAAATAAATCGATTAATAATTATTATAAAAGTTATAATCAGTAAAAAATGCTTGCCTTTACGGATAGTGAGATACATACATTGTGATTTCTTATACTGAAGCTCAGGGAAACTGTCGAAGCCCAACAAATTTATTTAGCACGTTTTCCGAATCGTCATCTTCTAAAGATTCGCACCTTTGTATATGTATATAAATAAAATAAATTTCCGCGGTCATGAGTCCTTTAAGCCTGCTGCTCAAGATCGTCGTAGAACACGCCCGGAACACATAGAGAATATTGAAGAGGTTACTGAGTGCCAGGGTCTAGTATTCGATGAATAGCACTACAACACAGAGTGTCACATATGACAATTTGGAGGATATTGAAAGAACAAAAGTTACATCATTTCGTCAACGCTTTCAGTCTTTGACAATGACGGTTGCCATTTTGAACATTTATTGTGATTTCATGTATGCCTGCATCACTTTTAATCATATTTATGCGTTTTCTTGTTCCTTCATTTGTAGATTTGTTTTTGGTCGGTTGCACCCTAAAAATATTCTCATGTTTGGATTGTCCAACCTGTTGTAACATAATAAATTGACGTATGATTTTTTTGTTACCTTAATCGAGGTTTTCTATTCTACTCGTATCTTTTATCTTCCCGATATGTGTATAGTTTCATCTTTTATGCACCAGTTTCTAATCATTCGTGTTGAAATTCATTCTTTTATTGTACTTACAGGCCTATTCTGTAAAATATTCGCTTAACGAATCGTTATTATAACAAAATCGTTATTATGATTATCGTTATATTTACTTAACGATAATCGTTATCTTTTTTATTTTTTACTCAAGAAAATGAAATCTTATATATCCAAACCTTTAGAACATATTTTTAATTTATCTATTGAATCAGGAGTTTTTCCCAGTAAACTAAAATTTGGTATAATTAAACCGCTTTTTAAAAAAGGTAATCCTCTACAAATTAATAATTATAGACCCATTTCTCTTCTCTCAAGTTTTTCAAAAATATTAGAACATTTTATAAGTACACAGCTGTTATCCTACTTTAATTCGAATAAACTCATTTTCGACACTCAGCACGGATTTATGCCACGAAAAAGTGTAGATAGTGCACTTACAGAATTTGTAACAAAACTTGTCGACTCAAAAGATAAAAATAAAATTACAGTTGGAATCTTCATAGATTTTACTAAAGCATTTGATTGTATGGATCACAAAATTTTGATAAATAAATTAGAAAGATATGGTATTCGTGGTATACCTCTTCAATGGTTTATGTCTTACTTACGTGATCGTAACCAGGTTGTTGCTTTAGATAATGACATAACTTCTAACATATCTACTGTTAATGTCGGTGTTCCTCAAGGCTCTGTATTAGGTCCAACACTTTTCACTATTTACGTAAATGATCTGTCTTCCTTTATTAAAAATAATGAAATTTTACAAGTCTCTTATGCAGACGATACAAATATTTTAATTACAGCTAATAGCATAGAATCTGCTCAAATTATTGTAAAAGAAAGCATAAGTAAAGTATTATGCTGGGTTAAACATAATCATCTCAGTATAAATACAGATAAAACACAATTAGTCGTTTTCGGATCAACACCTGATTTCGGAATCACTATTAATAATTCCACTTTTACAGCTACTAATTCAATTAAAATTCTAGGTTTATGGATTGAGAAAAACCTTAAATGGGTAACACAAATTAATCATTTATGTTCGAAAATTGCACAACTATGTTTTGCTCTCCGACATCTAACTAAATTCTGTAGTTTAGAAGTTACCAGAAATTTTTATTTTGCATGTATACACTCTGTTTTAAAGTATGGAATAGTGCAATGGGGAGGATCATCTGACATTAAAAAAGTTTTTATAATGCAAAAAAGAGCTGTTCGGACATTGGTTGGAGCTTCGCAAAGAGATTCTTGTAAACAACTTTTTATTAATTTAGAAATAATGACAGTTTACTCAATATATATTTATGAATTAATTTGTTATGTGCATCAAAATTTATATAAATTTTCAAACAACCGTGCATCTCATATGTACGAAACAAGATTTAAAAAACAGTTATTAACACCACATCATAAAACTAAATTTTATCAAGAACATTTGTTCTATAATGGCTCTCGCTTCTACAATAGGCTTCCGGAAGATATAAAAAATATAAATAATCTGATTTCCTTCAAGAAAAAGCTAAAGTCCTTTCTAATTAATAAATGTCTGTATTCGGTTGATGAATTTATGCAAATGTAATATCTTGATTTTGACGTTTGTACCTTAAGTGTTGTCCTTGTTTTCTGTACTAAACTTTTGTTGCAATAAATATTATTATTATTATTATTATTATTATTATTTGTATCCGTATTCTGTAATTCATTTAAAAAATAATAATAATCTTGGGATCAAGTTGAGAACTTTATTTCCTAAAATCAAATTAAATTTTAAATGAAATATCTAAAATAACTCAATATCACTTACAAAATTTCTAGGTTAGATCAGTCCTGGTGTCAACCTGTCAGCTGACAGACTCTTCTTGTTGTGGGCTATGCTAGAGCTACTACTACCATCTGTAGACAAATTGGGAAGCTTGCGTAGGCGCTAGGAATAAAAATTTATTAAATTATTTTAATATTACCTTGTAAAAAACTATAATGTGACGAGTTTTTGAGATCACTATTCAACATAATAGCAATTTTATTTTGACACGAATAAAAATACTGAATTATTGAAAAACGTTTAGGTAACGAATGATTTTTCCAGTCGTTAAAAAATAACGATATCGTTATTTTTTTCGTTATGTAGAATTAAATTATTGTTTACAGAATACCACTTTAACGATTATCGTTATAATAACGATTTAACAATGCATAATGTCATAACGATCGTTTACATAATAAGCCTATTAAACGATTTTCGTTATTACCATAACGATATAACGTTTTAACGATTCGTTACGTCATAACGATGCGTACAGAATAGCCCTATTAGTCACAGTCACAAAGTCACAACGGAAACAAACCAGAAACAGTTGTTCGTAGATGCACGAGCGAAATAGTCCCATTTTGAATTTTGCCAATATGCAACGCGCTCTACTTTTCCGACATTCATGTGTTATTTTATTCAACCATACGCGGATAATGAAATTTCTAGAAGGTTTACAAGGAAAAGATATTAAGAAATATTGTTACATTCGACGAGCTCTATCACTGGTTAAATTTAATATATTTATTTCTATTACATTCTATTATATATATATATATGTAATCATTAGTTTTGTGTTTCTTTCTACTTTCAAACTACAGAAAAAGATAAAAAAAACGTGAGTCTTTCTTAATTGAATTCACTATTGTAACTTAGTTCTGAACAAAATAATAATTATTGCTGCAGTCATCGTCAAATTATTTTTTATATTGTTTTCAAGGAGCGTACGAGCTATTGTACCATATAAAGCCGTAGAATTAATTTGTCGGGATGTCAGGTACAGGTATACGAGTATGTAAACGGAAAAGTCCAAAATCATGTATCATTCGCATACTTGTGTATAGAGTTCAGATATATAGATACCTATACATATCGACAGTTCCTTAGTTTATATCGTTTAAGGTGTGAGTGAGCAGTTGCAGATGTGCATATTTATACTTTTGTGAAAAATAAAAGGAATATAATAATTTTTAAATAAAAATTAAGAAATGTATGGAAATAAAGGAAGCATTTAAGTTTAAAGAAGTGTAAGTGCAAAAAAAGTGTGTAATATTCTTACATCAAAACGTTCTATGAGCCAAATTCTTTCTTTTAGAAACAGCAAAAGTGTAGTCAAATTCCAGATATGGTTGAAATGTATAACTATAAGTGGAAGTAATGATCAAACGGTTGTGTATGTAAAAAAGTATAATTACAGTAGAAACCCTTTAATCCGATCCCACGTTATTCCGAACATCCAGTAATCCGAACATCGGGTAGAAATAAAGTAATCCAAACAAAAACTCTTTAATCCGAATTCTCCGAACGCAATCATAAGCATGTGGAGTCTTGGAAAACCTATTAAATTTTGTGTTAGTTTTCACCCCTGGAGGTGGCGGGATATGATAATCATTTTCACTCTGAGATTGCAACTGGTGGATGTTCGGCGATGGCGATCAAAGCCGGAATAACATCCGAAAACAAACATTTAAGTTTTTTCAGAATTATTTATTAATTAACAGGACGCTTGCACCGTAATTACAGAATAATGTTAGACAGCAATATGAAGAGGTAATGTAAATAATATATAACAAAAATATTAAAGCTAAAAACATAAGATAATAATTACGATTTTTGTTCCTATTTTTTAATTTCAGAGTTATTTTTTCTCTGAAATACCGTAATAAATATGGCAAAACTTTCTAAATTGTCGTTTTTTACACTTATCCATACAAATTCAGTAATTCGAAAAAAATCGTTAGTCCGAATATCCCCGTATACTTAGAAATTCGAATTAAAGGGTCTCTACTGTAGTAAAATAAATTTACTTATACGTCAGTGTATTTGTTGTTATTGGAGAAAAAAATCAAAGTAACTGACAGCTGGTCAGAGATTTGTGAATGTAGATAATGGGGCAACATTACTTCTTAGCATTTGTTGGTGTAATGTTTATTTTGAATATGAATGATAATTTTGCTCTAAATCGTTTCGATGTTTACACTTACTACGGATCCCCCATTTTATCGCCATTTTGTCATCTACATTCAATTTTTTCTCCTTTTGTTTAAAATATAAAAATGTTATATACGTCATGTTGCTGAATACCTTAAATGATCAGGTGTGGATGGACTGCCGGGGTTCGAATTCCAACACCAATTTTTAATATTTTTTTCAATATTTTAACAACAGTGGTGCACTCTGCACAACTTTGAATTTCTGTAAGGTGATGTCTGGTAAGCGCTACGAATGGTACGCATATATTCGTTTATCGTCATTCCAAAAATTTGCGAAAGAAAAGAAATTTGGCAAACCTAGAAATAGATACTAAGTCGTGTAAATACATCAAACTTGAAACATGATTTTTTTTAAAAAAATCTAATAAAACAAAAGTATCATGTGTAGTGGTCTCTTTGAGAGTCCTTTAGGTAACACCTGTTAAATGCTTTGAATGGTACAAATGTACCGTTATCAAGTAGTGCTATGAAGATCCGGAAAAATAGGATCCTTGTACTTGGATCTCAAAATATCTAGTTTCTTGTCTATGGTATTCGGATATTTGTAAATTTTAATTTCGAATACGAAGCCAGATTCGAATCCATTTCGCATACGAAGGCAAAAATCTTTAACCAGCTGCATTGAGTTCAAATTTAAACTATTTAAAATGGGTATCTACATATGTCTACAGCGATCGGCGAACAATAACAAGTTTTAAGTTACCATTAATACATTTTCTATTACCAATTTAACACGGCATCTCATAAATAGTTTTGACATATCTAAGCATCAGATCGATGCTGGGATCCAGATTTAAGATCTTATACTCAGATCCGGATTCAAAATCCGATATTGAAACCCGGATCCGAGAACATTAGTAATAACAGTAATAAGCTGTTTGACGTCTATACAAATCTACAGAGCTTTACATATTGATGCCAAATTTTGGAGAGATGTTCATTCAGCTTCCGGACATGTCGTAGAAGTAGTTAGAAACCAAATTTTTGCATAGTGTTTTTTATAATTAATTAGCTGTACCCGTTGCAAATATTTGTAGCAATAGTTATGGTTTAATTCGAAAAATTGAAGTTAGTGTAAAGAACACTCAAAATTATGCTTTTTATGTCAAACTTCTTCATCGGAATTATTTAGTTCGTTCTTCTTGCAATACTCCCAAATCCCGTCCGGAAGCTGAAACAAAAATTGGCGTCTAACGTAAACTTGTATAACAGTGTAGATTTGTATAGACGTCAAACTTTCACTTTTATATACAGGATATTGACAGCGACACCGGAACATACAACTTTAACATGTAAAATCATATTTTTGTAATTTTCTGTTTCCCTAATTATATAAGAAAAAAAAGCTTCTAATAAACGTTGTACAGCTTCAAATTCTGCATCTGAATCAAAAAGCAAAATTAATTTAGCAGCAGATATTAGGTATAAAAATGTCTAAAATCCTCCCAAAAATAGCGATAGCCATGGAATTGAAACAAATAATAACAAAAAAATATCGATTTATCTGTCAAGCTAGGTTAATTTATTTTTATTATTATTTGTAATTTTTGTTAAAGTGAAAAATTATTTATTTAAATTAATAGATAATTTGTTCACTTTGAAGAGATATTACAAATAATACATAATATTTCCGACATTTTCATACCTAATTTCTGTCGTTACAAAGCATACAAAATTAATTTTGCTTATTGATTAAGATGCGGAATTTTAAGCTCTACAACTTTTATTCGAAATATTTTTATCTAAAAAATTAGGGAAGCACGAAAATATGATTTTACATGTTAAAGTCCTATGTTCCGGTGTCGCAGTCAACACCCTGTATAAGATTTTGAAAGTTTACATAAGAAAAGCATTGGCATTGGTTTCAAGAGCGGAGAAGAGCGCTGCTAGTATGCAAATGATCGGGATTCGGGAGTATTCAAAAGCAATAGCAATAGTTGATTATTGAGTGCGTCGATCAACATAACCTTTTTCGTCAACCGAAATAGAAAATTATTTGACAACGTAATAATAGTCGTAAATGACTTAATAGTGAACCTTGCAAATGCAATTTTCCCAAGAATCCAACTTGATCTCAAAGATCACTATTAAAATTACATTATTAAATGAAATTATTATGTATATTAATAAAATATAAGTTTAACACTGAAAGACGTTGAATATACGGATATTATTGATAATCTATTAGAATAAAATTTGTACAATAATATCCAAAATTCCTCATCAAATATTTAAAACAATAAAAGCCCGAGGCAATCATTGAAGGTTTTACAATTTCAGTTTGCAATATAGAGTTAACTGTAAGTATATATAAACTGGCAAATAGACTGTATATTGATAAACAATCATATATGAACCCAAACTCATAATACTTCGGCCGATTTACATTTTCAACACTAATATTACAAAACCTATGCAAATGGTTAGAAATTTCTACAAATTTCTTTCCATTAGTTTAATATAGATTTAATTCTATTTGGCATTGTATCCGTAAGCCCTGCACATTTTTCTGTTAGAGTGTTTTTTTTATTATTATTTTATTTGATGTTTGGGAAGACAGTTACCCAATTAAAGGCTTCCACCATAATAAATTACAATAAGAATAACATTATACATACAACACAAATCACAATATACAAATAAAACAAACAACAAATTTTATACTGTCTGTACAAGATTAAGTGCACGCTTAAATTGAGGTGAAGTCAAATTAATAGATCTATATTTTTATACCAATTATTGTAATGAGACATTACCCAATGATTGGCGCATTCTTAAAGTTATCTGTAGTACATTTTCGTATGTAAAATAAGTTCGTGTTTCTCGTGTACAGCTGGCGTATGTATATAAACAACCTATAATACCGTGGTTATCTATGTTATTAGTTAAAAGTTTATATAGAAAAAGCATGTCAGCATGAGATCTCCTTTGTTCAAGAGTCTTCAAATTAAATTCTATCAGAGATTCATTGTATGATAAGTTTATGTGTGAAAATTTGTATTTTAACAATAATAATAAATATCTTTTGAATAGACTCCAGAAGAACAATGTTTTTAGTGTACAAGGGATTCCAGACTTGAGAGGCGTATTCAACAATTGGATGAACCACTGTATTATAAGAAATTTCTAACCGCATTTGTGTAGATTTTATAATTTGCTGAAAATGTAAACCTGACGAATTATTATGGGTTCGGGCTCGTAATTTATCTTAAACGTTACTATTAACTGTTCGTTTGTTATCAGGCAATTTTAACCTTATATTCAGCTTTAAATTATTTATTACATGTAAGCTGAATGTTGTGTTAAATAATTAATCAGATCAGAGTTCTCTCTATGTATTTAAAAAGCAGTAGGGGATAGTTAAAAAATTAGAACTGCACCAAATATTAAAAATACAAAAAAATTATAGTTTAATACCATTACCCCATAATATTGTTTGTTGCAAGTATTTGCAACTGGTACAGCTAGTATTTATATATTTATTTATTCTTTGATTTTATATGCTTCTGATTATGTCTATAATTTAAAAAGTTGAGATAAATGCAATATAAAATTCAATGGAGTTATTATAGTATCGTATTAAAACTTGCATGTTACAACGTAATAAAACAAAAATAACCTTAAACCTGCCGTACATTTAACCAGCAAATCAGATAATAACCGATTATTATCTTCCACAGGAAACAATATAAAAAAATGATTATAATCACACAGTCACAACTAAACTGTTAACACTTTCACTCTCTACATTTCCTTATTCCTTACAATGTTTTCATTTATCACGCTACCTCTTTTATCCTTCATTCCTTGGACGACATATCTTGCGATCGTGATGTCCTGGTGTTCGCGTCCGAGTGCGTTGGCGGTATAAATGCCGTGGTGGGGTCGTAATGCCGCGAGCGTGTTGCTGGCGGCGACCAAGAACAGATTCCGACTCGCCTGTCTACACCAAGGAGGTTATCCAGGACCTAGCCAAAGAGGAAGAGAAGCAGGAGGAAAAAGAAGAGACGAAGGAGAAGGAAAATGGAAAGGAGGGTGCCGATCAAGGTGAAGGTGAGATTGATATTGTAGCGTTTAATGGTATATATTTAAATAATTTGATGGGGTCAGTACAGTCACACGCGGCATTTTCAATTTATTTTACCTCCCGCTAGGGAAGCATTAGTTACATGGAAAGGAACTTAATACAGTTTCTAGTATAAGTGCCCATTTTAAAATGTCCCGCCTTAAAGTTTAAAAATAGGCAACACAGACTACATTTCGTTAGCTACTACGTGTAAATTATTTGTACTTTAAATAATATAAACACAGTAGGTAAATGCAAAAATGACATTGAAAACGTCAATGAAACGTAAATTCGAAAGTCAAACGTATTTAATATAATGAAATTACAAGTAAATAAATACAATAGTAAGAAATTAATAAATGATAACTAGAATAAATCAAATTATAATAAATGTTCAAATTGTCTTCCTCCTCTTTCGTGACATAATGCTATTCGTCGTTCAAAATTTATGTGAACTCCAGCTAACATTTCCGGGCTTATAGACCTGCATGATGCCACTATCCTTTCACGTAACTGATTTTCATTTTCGATGGGGACGCTATAAACTTCATTTTTAACTTTCCCCCAAGAAAAAAGTCTAATGGCGTCAAGTCCGGACTACACGCGGGCCACGAGTACTCCGCTTCTCTGGCAATAACTCTTGGGCCAAAAGTTTGCGTTATATAATTTCGCACATCTCGATGGTAATGTGGAGGGGCACCATATGTTGAAACCAATTTTCTTGCCTTACATTCAATTCAACCTCTTCCAAAAGTTCTGGAAGGCTATTTCTTAAAAAATGTAAGTACCTTTCCCCAGTTAAATTTCCCTCGAAAAAATATGGACCAATTATATGATTACTAACTATTCCGCACCATACATTCAATTTGAATATTCTCTGAAACCTTGATTCTTCGTACCAGTAAGGATTTTGCTGAGAGTAATAGTGAGAATTGTGCCTGTTCATACAGCCATTTTTGTAAAGGTAGTAAATAGAATTTTAAATAAAAAATTTGGATCCTCACGCAACTGAGCACTCACAAAAGCACAAAATTGTAGACGACGGGGAAAATCGTCTTCATTTAAATGTTGCACAATTGTAACATGGTATGGATGAAAGTGATTTGCCTTTAAGACGTTAAAAACCGAACCTTTACTAATTCGCAGCTGTCCTGCGATTTGTCTCCGACTTGTGTGGGGATCTTCAGTCACCATTTCAATTACAGCAGCTTCATTTTCTGAAGTTGTGACTGTACGGTTTCCAACTTTATTTTTTTTAAATTGCCCATGTTGTCGTAAATTATTTTCAAGCCTTCTGAACACGTGATTGGTAGGAGTTGTTCTGTTGGGGTATCTTCTGGCAGCTTCATAGATTCCGCGGCACTCTCCTAATATCAACAGCATGTCCGTCTTTTTAGAATAGTCGTACATTATTCAGTTTTGATTTGATCGCAATAAATACTGTCAATCAAGCTGTCATTTTTTTCTGACATAAATCAGCAGTCACTTAATCGTTAATTCTAAAAATCAAAATTATAAAAACCAAGTCACTTATGAAAAGTAACATGGATTGCCTATTTATGAATTTTCAGGCGGGACATTTTAAAATGGGCATCCTGTATAAGTAGGGATGTATTTAAATTAATAAAAATTAAATAGCGGGAGGTTTTGTGTTGGCCACATCATATTTTTTTACCTTCCGTCACCTTTCGGTAAGAAAGGTATTGCCTTTAGTCAAAAAATTCAATCATTAGTTTTTAGCAAATAAGCACGTTTTAGGGTACCTATTATACGATTTTACCATTTTTACGATAATGTCTGTATGTATGTATGTACGTGTGTGTTTATATGTGTGACCATCTTTTCGGTTTTCATAATTCCAATGCCTCGATTCCAAAAATAAAATATTTTTCCTCAAGTTTATATCCAAGAGAGAGATGATTAGGTTTATCTGGTTATAATTGGTCAACCGGAAGTACGCTTATTTGAAGATTTTAACAGTTTTTCTTGAAAAAACGCTGTTTAACATTATTTATTATTGACACAATATGTTATTATAAATATTTAAAAATATACTTTTATCTTTACGATTTAATTGCATTTTACACTTCATATTCATTGGATACCTATAAAGTTAAAGAATTATAAAGGAATTAAATTTCATAAATCAGCCAGCTATGTATAACCATGGAAACAGCTACTATATTAAGAAAATTCGCATTAATAGATGTCAGTATCAATGAAAAGAAAATGAATGAGGAAGAGATGAGGATGTTGAAATAGATAATGGGGAATACACGGAAAGATAAGGTAATGAAATAAAGGATAAGGGAAATGGTTCCAGTGATACAAGAGGGACGATTACATTGGTTTGAACATGTCATGAGGAGAGATGAAGAATATATCGGAAGAAAAATGAATAGCTTAGTAGTAGAAGGTAGAAGAAACAAAGAAATACCAAAAATATGATGGAAGGACTGTATTGCGGAAGAGTTGAGAGAAAAGGAACTGAATGAGGACGACACACAAAACAGAAATGAGTGGAAGAAGAAAATAAATAATAGCGATAACCTAACGAACGTGAAAAGTTAAAGAATAAGATGTCAGTGTCAAGTGCAATTTTCATAGTTTGTTTATGGAATAATTTTACTGGAAATATAAAATCTTTTGCAAGAAAATTTATGTATGGAATTTATACATAATACACAGGATTGACGGAAAGTAATGTGCTGGCCATATCATATTTTTTTAATGAGCCAGTTTCACATTTTTTAAAAGGTATTTTAAATTTAAGTTTATGCAATATTTTTCATAGTAATAACAAAAATAATGATATTTTAAACGAAATGCTAAGATATTCGTATATATTTTTTTATTCTCTGAGCGTAATATAAATTAGCTATACATTATTTATGAATTATGAAATTTTAATGAATTATTAGTTTGCCATAACATCTGTACCTTCTTTGTTTGATGAAATATTTTGACGATTAACTCATGTTCATGTATCATTGTTTTTCAATATTTCGAACAATTTCACTGTTTTAACAAATGATACATTAAATAAACGGCAAAATATCTCCAAAACTAAAGAAGATGCAAATATCATGGCGAATGGTAATAATACATTACGGTACAGTATGTTAGGAAAACATGTGAATAATAATTTGTTAACAGATAATATATCAAAATGACTAAATGCTGAAATAGAAAATTTATGTACGTGTATAAACGACCGAGCGCTTGCTAAATAGAAGCATAAATCAGTCTAGGATTTTTTGAATTTATTTCTCCTACCTTGAAAGCGAGTTATCATTCTACATCTACACTATATTTGCAAATTGATCACTATTTTATTTTTAATTCGGTGTAGTAGTAATTTCTCATTACGATTATAAATAGCTTTTTCAACTATATAGATAAATATTGGTAGATAATATTGTAACGTTTTTATAGCTTCGATTACATTAACTAAAACTAAGCTCATACTGGCAATACTATATTGTACCTTGTTTTAATATGATGTAATACCCGAATTATTAATAATAATTTACATTATGTCAGGACAATGGTATTTTACAGGACGAACGAGGCGTAGGCTAGGACTGGAAATTTGCGAGTTCTTTCAATACACGTTCCTGACGTAATACGTACAAAAAAACTCGCGAAATCACTTAAAATATTTAAAATTTATTCATAAATTCCAAATTTTGTAATGTTATTTTCGGCAATTGTCTTTAAAAATAAAAACAATCGAAAACTTCAGATTATGTATTCATGGTGAATTTTCCTTTACAGTACACAAAATAAGCAAATATGAACTTTTAAGACGCAAGCTAGCAATGAATATTCAATTTCTTGACATTTACACCCTTAATCTGTCATCCAAATAAATTTGGTAAATTGAACCAATCACATACGAATAACACTGACAATTTTCACTAGTATTTCATTTAAAAATTAATTGAATAAATCAATAAATACATATATCGAGAAATTGTTATGCCGAATAATATTCGTGACGAGAATTTTATCGGCAATTTATGCCTAGCACACTCCTGCTTGTTGCTTTAGAAAATCGTCACTCATGCTATCGCACTTGTTTTGGTAGCAACAAGCAGCCGTGATCATGACGGGAAAAAATTCTGGTAAAATTCTAGTCACTAGTGGTATTATACAGGGCGACACTGAAAAACGGGCCACTCAAAATAATTTTTTTTTATTTAGAATTATTTTTTAATTCTCTTTACATATTTGTAAACTAAGCTTAGGGGCTCACAAATTATGGTATTTGGCATGATGGTAGCGCTTTCGGTTTAACCGGAAATGGCATTAACTTTCGTATTTCAAATGGGACACCTATATATTTTTATATATCTACGTAAAATTAGGAATTCAGCGATATGCTTGAAGTGACTTTTTATTGAAGAAATAAATAACAAAATCGTAATAGAAAATTATGAATAATTAACCTGGTAAGCCATATTAAGTAGGCTGTGAAAACAAATTCACAATTTTTTTGTATCAAAATATGGAATCTTACAAAAATAACTTACTATTTAAACAACTAACTTAAATATTAGTTAATATTATCTTAACTGTTTTCACAGTTTGTTTGATATAATGGCTTAGCAGGTTAATAATGCATCATTTTCCCTTAGATTTTTCTAATTTATTTTTTCAATAAAAATCAGGGCTTCGAACCCGCCAAAAACTGTGTTCGGTTCAGGTTCTGATCAATTTGTTTTATGAGAGATGGGTTCGGGTGCGGTTCTGGTTCAAACATTAATAAAATATGCGGTTTTGTTCCGGGTTCAGGTTCGGTTCGACTTAATAAAAATTGAATCAATGTTTTTTTTTTTTAATAAGAATAGTAATAATCATATAAAATTTGAGCTGCAATTTACACAAGACAAGAACACGAACACAATTTTCACGATACAGATAGTAATGCTTTTTCTATATTACGATTATGCTTACGTTTCGAACTCAAAATGAACCTTAACTGGAGCTGAACATTGAACCAGAATTTTAATAGCCGGCTCGGTTCCGACTCGGGTTCAATTGGAAAATATATCTGAGGTTCGGTTCTGGGTTTAGGTTCGCTAAAATGTTACGGTTTCATATAACTTCAAGCATATCGTTGAATTCGTAATTTTATGTAGATTTCAAATATATAAAAATATATAGTATGTCCCATTTGAAATATGAAAGCTAATGTCGCTTCCGGTTTTACCATCATGACAAATACCATGATTTGTGAGCCCCTAAGCCTAGTTTAATTTAAAGAGAATCTGAAAATAATAATAAATAAAAAAGTTATTTTGAGTGGCCCGTTTTTCAGTGTCACCCTGTATATGACAGTTTCGGAAAAATAATGATAATGCCAGAATAGGAGTCATTTAATTACATGGATTGAAAAAATATATACCTACAGTGTGGCCACAAAGTTTTACGACATGCCTTGTAAATAAGACAAAAGTTGTTATTTCATCAAAATCACAATTTATTCTTCAATGTGCATTTCTTATAAATCCATACAAGTCTGGAACTGGGATGCTGTTCAATACCGTCGTCACATTGATTTGAGTGTGTGTTACATCATCGAAACGCTTCCCTTTCAACTTTAATTTGAAGCTGTTTTTTCTCGACACACTGGTTTGAAATTGTTTTGAACCAGTCACTGTAGTAGGTTCAAAACGTAATTCAAAGAAGGAGGAGAGGGGGGAGGGCTGTCATAACGTAAATCAGTTTTCTATATTTTTTTGGTAAATGTAAATACATTTATTTTACGTAGGTAATAACAAATTAAATGTGCATGATGATGCGAAATAAATTTAAAATATCATATTTCATACATTTGCTAATTTATTTTTCATGAAAATTATCCACAACATACCTGTTATTCGTAGCAAAATATTAACAAATTATATTCAATTTGCATTGTTTTATGTTCTTTTCATATAATTTATAAATTTTAACAAAACTATTTTGTTGGTTTGTCATTTTGATATCTGTCAAATTTGTCATTTAAAACAATGCATTTTTGCGATCACATATTAATAATAATAATTAATGTCCTTATGTTCTTAAAGGAAACTAATCTATATAAAAAATATAAGTAAGCCATTACTAAGGTAAAAAGCGACTTGTGTCGTGGGCGCATTTGACCATTGACGCGCTCTTATATTAAATAATAGTAATAATATCTTTATTTTCTGTTGATACAATTTTAATTTAAACAAATTAACAATTTAAATATTTGTTTTTAAAATAAAAATTATTTTTTAGGAGGAATAATTTTATTTCCTTCTTGAATGAATTAACAGTTGATTTGAATCTAATTTGCTCTGGTAGTTTTTATGCAATATTTAATTAATTCTATCAGGAGAACCTTTAGTAACATTTAATTTAGAACTTGGTATGCAATATTGATTTTTAATTCTGGTGTTGTAGCTATGTTTATATTCATTTAATAGAAAATGTTCTTTGTTTTTATAAACATACAGACAAGTTTCAAGAATATAAATATCGTAAATTGTCAATATGTTATACTTGTTAAAAAAAATCTGCATGGTGTTGACTCCACATAGGCATCTTATAATTCTCTTTTAAGAAACAAAAAAGTTTGAAGCAGAGCATGAATATCCCCAAAAGCATATTTCATACCGTACTATGGATTCAACACAAGCATAGTAAAAAGTCAAAAGTTCATTTAAATATTGTTTCAAATGTTAGATTTGGTAACATACTGTTGAGTTTATGTACAAGTTGTTCGCAATGTGGCCCGCAATTTTCATTTACCATTATTCCGAGAATTTTAGATTAAGAATTATTACTTTTTATCTTGTCGCCAAACTGCATTTCAGTTTGTCGACTATTATAATTTAGATATGTATGAATATGAAAATAATTTAACCAACAGTTTGGAGTGATCAACGCAATCAAATGATTTTCTGAGGTCACAAAAAATACCTACAGGACATTCTACTTTATTAACATATTCCGTGAGTTTGGAATAAATTTATTCAGTGCATTGCTAGTTGAATCTGAGAGTTGTTCTGCAAATTAAAAAAATCGCTATTTTAGTGTTAGGCGAACGGTCGTTCGGGAATTTAAAACTAATCTTGGCGCCAACGAACATTTTTGTCCCCGGGCGCCATGGGACCTCGCGCCGCCACTGAACATATCATCTGCATGTGATGTTTTTTAAATCTTAAAATCTATTCTCAAAGTTTTGTGACAAAATAGCAATTAATACTGTATATATTTCGCTGCTTACGTAACTAGGTTCCGACAGTGTTTCAAAATGAATTAAGTTATTGTTTTCGTCTCAATTTTCAGTTTAATTATCGAGATGCAGATGCAATAAAGAAATGTCTACCAGTTCTCAATTTTTAATTGAGGTACAGATTTTCCTTTTGTGGATGGCGTGTTGGGCACGTAAAGACGAACACTAACAAACATACCCGAATGGGTTTCGAAGCCCAGACTTTAGGATTGCGAAGCGACCTCGTTGCTCTTTCGCTACCTGGCTGTCGACTGTTTTCATTATTATTATTATTGTTGTCTAATATTTATATTCGACTACATATATTCTTTCAAAAGAATGAATTCTCGTAGCTTGTTATTTCATTTTGATCGTATACTTAGTCAAATGCCCCATTAAATTATCTTCCAGTCTACAAATTCAGCTCGCCGTTTGCGAGCAACTGGAGCTGAAAATATTTCTTATTCCAGTGAAGAAAAATATTGTTTTAAATCTCTTGCTGTGCAGTATGTTTTGTTTTGTTTTGTCATGGCCGACGCAAAATGCGCTGATTTCTCTACTAAAGGCTCGCAGCCAAGCACAAAAGTATGCAAGAGTTTTATTTCTTCTCTAAACTTTAGGAAATAAAATGATATCTGTGTGCTTTTGTAATGCATGGTTTACCGCTTCAAAGCATTGTCGGACGAATGGAAAGAATTTTTAAACGCAAAACATGCATTACAATGGATGTGATACAGCTGAGCTAGTAAATTTTCTCCCGTCATTTAAATTTTTATTTTATAAAAACTCATTCAACAATTAGTAGATATATAGTTTATTTGAAATCGTCAATAAATAGCATAAAAATTGCCATTGAAAATTCAGAAATCGGCACTAAATAATCCATTATACGATGATTTCATGCAAATGCAGTGTTGCCAACCTCATGATAATTATTGAACATATAAGATAATTTGGGTAGGTGTACGATGTACAATAGTAAATTTGTAACCTACGTAAAAATGATAAAAAATATGTGTAAGAAGAACTAATTAAATAATTCCGATGAAGAAGTTTGATATAACACACGTAATTTTGACTTTGAGTATTCATTACCGATAATTTCAATGTCCGGAGGTTCGCCACACAGAACATAAGTTCGTTTGTTTGACTGACAGCAGCTGACAGATTTGGCAATATAATCTATACAAATAAATTTTCCTTTCATTTTCACAAAATTTCGCTTTTCAAATAAAATTAATATGCACCTCGGCACTGAAGTTCCTTTTAGAACTTCAGTACCTTGATATATAAATAACTATTATTTTCATAATTTAAACAACTGTATTACTATTACGAGGGTCATTCCATAAATATTGCACACAATTGTTATTTATTTTTATTACATTATCTTGTGACATCCTTCAATATAGTCTCCTTGCTTATCAATGATCGAATCGCAACGTCTGGGAAGCTTTACTGTTCCATCCAAGACTTATCTATTCATGTGTCAAATGACTTGGGTAACGGCAGCATGAAGTTCTTCCAGAGACGTAAAACGCAGCCCATGCTTAGGCTGTTTCAGCTTTGAGAATAGGTCGAAGTCTTGTTGAGTCATGTCCGGACTGTACGGAACATGAGGTTACTCTTCCCAACCGTATTCACACAGTTTTTCGGTTACGATATTTCTGATGTGGGGGCGAGAATTGTCATGGAGAATGAGTGGCCGAGTTTCGAGCAACTGAGGTCGGGTTTTGTGCAATTTTCTGGGCAGTTTTTGCATGAAGGCCCGATAATAATCTGCTGTGATACTTGTTTCACATGGAACTCTCTGTCATGATGATTCCTTTGTAATTATAAGTAAAGATCATTATTTGTTTGATTTTTGATTGAGCTCTCCGAAATTTTTTTGGCCATGGGAATTTGGATCTCTCCACTCGTTGGACTGTATTTTCAACTCTGGCTCAAAATCTCTAACCCACGTTTCATCAATAGCGACTTTTCGATACGAGATTCTCGTTGGGTTTCTGCCATGTAAAGTTCCGATTTTAATGGACGACCTTTGATCTTCAACAGTCACAATACCCAAGACATGTGCAGGCTCCATTTCTAGCTAACGTTTGTGAAAAACAGATTACGCTATAGTTGAAAACAAAACACATGATGCTTCCCCAAGTTTTCACTACAATTGACGAAAATGTCACTGTTGTTGCAACATCCAATTTACAGTGTTGCCAACCTGTGTATTATTTATGAAATGACCCACGTACATATATTCTTTTTAAAATTCTACTAGTATTAAATTAATTTAGTCGTTATTTACTTATAACTCAATACGTTCACCAAAAAATTGCTACTTTATAAGTTTATATTAAAACATATTTAGGAAAAACGGGTGAATAGCATTGAACTGAATTGATCCGCAACTTCCGCTGTCAACGAATGATTTTAAAAAGTTATTTTTATTGTATGTCATGTTTTGTGGTTGTGAAGTTTAATCGTACAAAACGCCAATACCAAATAACGCAAACAAATACAAACGTGCAGGCGTGATCAGTTCACCCGAAAATTTTCTTGGCGCTTTGCGGGTGCAAGGACGAGATAAGAGGGTAGATAAGTGTAGTCTATCCTATTTAAAAGGAATAACGATAGAGAAGATAAGTAATCAGCAGATCTGTGTGAGCTTGTCACTTTATAAAAATCAAAATAAGTCGAAACATTTTTCTTGTCAAAGTGACATTGTTGTTGTGAAAGTGACGTGCGCATAGAAATCAGCTGCTTCCAAGTACTTTAATGTCGCTTGAATCACGTGTCTGCCCGCGGTCTATATTCAAATGTAGTTTTCTAAGAATTGACAGCTTCAAGTGTCATACAAGATTCATTACAACCTGTAAAATTTTTAATTCAATATTCTTGGTTACGAAACGTGCAAAATAAAATATTATTATTGAATTAGATGCGAAATTTAAATCTCTACAACATTTATTTGAAGCATTATTGTCTAAAATTAATAGGCCACTTTTGCGCAAAAAAAAAGTTTTCCCATGTTTTGCCTATCGCCCGCTTTTCGTGTCTTTTTAACACGTGAAGAATAGGAAATGGCAAAATAAACAACATTTTAAATTATAACTTTTATATCCATACCGACATTTAATCGATAAACTAGTATGTCATAGAAAACTAATTAACGGATTTTATTTGAAAATTATTTATTATCCAGATTTAATTTTATTGCCTCTAGAAAATTATAATCTGAAAATACGATAAATAGGTAGAATTATACTTGACAACCATGTACAAGCGTTCAAGTTGCAGTATCAGTTAAGTTAAGACCCGCTTGGTATTAGCGAATAAGAGGTGATCTTTGATTAAAGGAATTTCAGACGTACATTCAGGAAATATTTTTTAAATTGGTATTTTACGTGAAAAGCATGAAAACTTTAAACAGTATAATACTACTTTTGTAATTTTAAGAAAGAAATATATTAATTTGTTTCGCAGTTTCCATTTGTAGTTTAGAATTAGTATTACATATATCTCAAAATATATTACTTTTATACCCGAATGTACCAATAAATGTCTAGGTGCGACGTTGCCATAGTTATTCTCCAACATTCATACTGTAGTGTGAGTACATTGAAATACGACACTTGTGTATGTGTTAGTTCGAGTGGTACAGTTAAAAAAAAAAAACTTTTCTATAGAAAAATATAGAAAATTAATCGCTTAACTGGCGCTGTAGTTTTTACCTTTAACCTTCAACAAAGCAATGTTGTTTCGGTTGTTTACGTTTGTGTTTCATCTTTTTACTTGATGTAGTAACAACTATTTTGCAAAATTTTGTAAATATGAACATATTTTAAAATTCAACAAACCATTGCTTAAAGCAATGATTCCCAAAGTGGTCTATATCGACCCCCAGGGGTGTATGACAACATGGAAGGGGTCTACGTCAGCGAAAAAAAAAATTTGGGGGTCCATGAAATGAAAATGGGGGTCCACGATAGTGGATCTCAACATACACTGATAGTACCTATTTACTTACATTATACTATCTTATAATATAAAGACATATACATTATTTATAAAAGTTCAGGTTCATCCTTCTCACTAAAAAAATTACTTATTGCTTAGTTTATTATATGTTTATTTTATGTTACATATATTTTATATAACAGATACAAAATTTTATTTTGAGTAGTTTTAATTTAAATTCAATTAATAAATGTATAAAACTTAACATGTGTTTTTACTTTAAGTTTTTAACACTAAACTTCACTACAGTTAGAAATTTACAAAAAATCAATATCAGGTAAGTGAGGGTCTACCCAAAACCGAAAAACATGGCAAGGGGTCTACGACACAAAAAAGTTTGGGAACCTCTGGGTTAAAGCATGGATCTCTAGAGAATCACATCAAATTGTACATACAAAAAAAATCCTTAGTCAAATCTGAAATATTCGGCAATAAAATTTTAACTGTATGTAGAATAGTTATTTATGTATCAAGGCTCTGAAGTTTTATTTTTTATCACGAATGCGGAATTTAGTTGCCGAGGCCGTAAGGCCGAGGTAAATAAACCATATGAGTGATAAAAAGGAACTTCAGTGCCGAGGTGCATATTAAATTTTATTTGAAATCGAAATTTTGTGAAAATGAAAAATATATTTATTTTTATAGGTTATGATGACAAATCTGTCCATTGCTGTCATTTAAACAAACGAACTTATGTTCAGTGTTGCGAATTTCCGGACATTGAAATTATAGTAATGAATACTCAAAATTATGCGTATTATCTCAAATTTCTTCACCGGAATTATTTAATTCGTTCTTCTTGCACATATTTTTTATCATTTTACATACAACGTATGTCTGCCCAAATTATCTTATATGTATAACAATTATCATAAGGTTGGCAACACTCCATTTCATGAAATCGTCCTATAATGAATTACTTTAGTGCCGATTTCTGAACTTTTACTGACGATTTTTGTGCACTTTAGTGACGATTTCAAATAAATAATTTTATATTTGTTTTGTGTCATTATAAAATATATTTCAAATAAAACATGATATATTGGTTTTATTATTTTGTTGTTCATAACATAATAAACTTATTTAGCTAAATTATTTGTTTTTAATAAAATTTAGAAAACTAAATTCAATAATTAAAATATATATATATATATAAATAGATAAGTACAACACATTTCTTTCAGTATTTAAATTTTATAAAATTTTATTTGAACGAACAATGCATTTTCGTTTAAAAATTTCCGCGCATATCCCCTCTCTAGGTTGAAATACATGCGTTATGTGTAGTACTATATTCAAATTGTTTGAATTGAAATGTAAAAGAAAAAATAATAAGAAAAGATAAAAGAGGTTTATTAGGTGTACCTATAATACAAAGAGTATAAGAGTACGCATAATATTCAAAGTGTATACTGTATTTTTTTAAATAAAGTCCAGTGTTCTGGGGGGGGGGCTCAAGCCCCACGAGCCCCCCCCCCCTTGAGTGCGCCCCTGACATTCATGCAACTATGTAAAAATTATTAAAATTAAAAATTTATTTTACGTATACAACCGGGCTCATTGCGATTCGGAATGCCGCAATTTAAGACCTATTACACTTTAGCGGCTTTAATACAACTGATACTATAATTAAAATGCATCATTTTTAGTATGGTGTACTGTTATAATAGTCATTTTGAGAATACCTAAAAGGATATAGTTATATCAATGCAAATGCGGTAAAGAATAACGCCGCGCGCCTGCCGCAGAGTTAAACTGTTAACAACTTCAAGTAATGTACCACTTCCGGTTAGCCTTTTTTAACCAAAATCTATTATGTTATTTCGATTGACATAAAAGTCTTGTATACCAAATTTGAAAAGTTTTGGATTATATTTTAAAACAGTTTTTCATTAAAATCTATTATAGGCTTCATGTAAAGTGCCACTTCTGGAAATTGTGTAATAACCAGAAAGGGAGGTGCACAACTAGATGTTATAGGAGTCCTAAATACAAAATTTGAACTTTCTACGGCTTACCGTTTTTGAGTTATGCGAGAGACGTACGTACAGACGTCACGACGAAATTAGTCAAAATGGATTCAGGGATGATCAAAATGGATATTTCCGCTGAAATCTGAAAACCGAAATTTTTCGCGATTACAATACTTCCTTTACTTACGTACAAGGAAGTAAAAAAGATGTGGGGAATTTTATCTTCTACAAAATTGATAACAATTATTATATTTACTTATCGTAATCAATACTGGTGAGAAAATATTTCGAATTTTATTTTATAAATTTCCTGTCCCAGAGTAATTTACTACTGGGCTAAATAAGCATCGATTGTTAGCATGATCCCTATACTAGAATGAGTACGTTTTCACGTAAAAAAATATCGTTATAGTGGCCGAGAAGGTTAAGCTGGTTTCAGAGATTGCGTAGTAAACACAGCATAGGAATACACAACACAGGAAAACATAGAAACTTAAAACCAATTCAGAGATTGTACAGAAAACATAGAACTGTTGTATGTAGATAACTTCATGTTAGTATTATTTGTTGCAGATTACACAAGTTTTATTTAGCTGTCACTTCTTAAATAATTATAATAAACACAACTGCAATACAAAATAACTTAAAAGTTGTCTTAACCAAACTTCAAAACAAATGTCAGCAAGTTGTCAACATTAACGCGCTGTAGAAGTAGGCGTGGTGTAACTACGAATACTCACGAAACATAGCGCACATGGCCGAACATGGCAAAACATAGTTTCGAAATAAAATATGACCAATTCCCCATGTTTTGCTGTGTCTGTAACTCTGAATCAGTACACGTTTTTCCGTATGTTCATTTTCTGTTTTTCTGTGCTATTCTATGCTATGTTTACTACGCAATCTCCGAATCCAGCTTTAGTGTATATTACTTGGTTCGCAGTGACATCACCCGAACTATGTTCCGGGCGTTCAATTTGTGTCGACCTTTAATATATGATTTGTCGTAAAAAATAAATATAGCTACTTGCATTTATCACTCTCGGATGCTAAAAGCTATAGCCTGCTAGCCACTTACATCTGTAATAAGTGTAGTAATGGCTGAAATTCAACCATCAGTGCTACAGTGGTAAAACACTCCTGCTCGGTGAGTTGGAAAGCTCTAGATAAAGGCGATTGTAACCCCTGATAAAAGTATACCTAGTACAACAGCGAAAATATCTGTTGTGAAATAATATCGTCTTTTGATCATGTTTTTATTTCAATTCAATTTTGAAATTTTTTCACATTCAAGTAGGTATTATACATTTCTACCAAGGACCCGGAACGGAACAGATACGAAAACGATAAACGAAAAAATTCCGGAAAAGAAACAGAAACGAAATTTTTAATCTTATTCCTGGAGCGGAAACGGTATAATCGAAATAAAAAAAATATTTCGGTTAGTAACGTTATTATTTTGTTTCTAATACACACTTTATTTTAAATTCATTTTTAAAGAATTTAAATATTATGTCTTGTCGGTAAAAATTTACCAAATTATACAGGGTGTAACCCAGCCTGTGTAACAAAATTTAAGGGTATATAGTATTGGACGCACTGATCACGAATCAAAAATAATTTTGTTGAAATTCGTAAAATTAACAGTAGTTTGCAAAACAATTTTGGGTACCACTGGTTGTCACATTTAAATACAAAAAAGTTAAAAATTAGTTATGCAGTATTTATTAGCGTAATTTTACAACAGGAAAAAATTAAATTTTCCTATTTCGCATTTACAAAGTGAATTTTGTACAACTGTTTTTATCAAAAACAGTGATACAATGAAAAATTTTGTATAAAGATTTTTGGGGATTTTTAAAAATTTTAAGTTGGTAACTTAGTTTAAGTGCCAAATAAATATCTTTCATTTTAGTTGTCATTACCGGTCATTACTCACAAAAAATTAATGAAATTAGATTTTTTATAGTAAAATATAAAGCACTCCTTTAAATTAAAATTCAAAGAATTTATTTTTAGGTTCATAACATAATAAATATAAATTATAACTCTAACCTAACTTATAAGTAACTGTCAAAATGTCAAAGTAAATTATTTTTCAAATGTTTATTGAAACTCAGTGTTACCAACCTTTATATTTTAATATTTCTTTCAATGATAATTTTAAAATAAGAGTAAATTAATGCGATATAGGAAAAATAGTATGAAAAATACGTATTACAATGTCCATTTGTAATACTCGTACTTTGCGTAACTCGCCTGCGGCTCGATTACGCAAACTGTACTCGTATTACAATAAGGATCATTGTAATACTTGTCTTTCAATATACTATTGTATATACATAATGTCACATAATTTACAAAAACAGGAAAAAAACTGCGAAATTTTTAACTTAAAAATTGTTCACAGCAATACACAATGCAGCACGTTGTATTAGAGTCACCAAGTTACTGCCAAAAACTTACTGATAGAAAAAAAAATTGTATAATTTCTATATTACACAATACCTATTCAATCTTTTATTAGGTACTTATTAATTATCTAATGTTTCTATCAAATATTGTAATATTAAAAGTTGCTATCAATCCAGTGGCCCAAAACTGTTCATTTTTTTTTTAATTTGCGAATTTCAACAAAAATCTTTTGGATACATGATCCGTGCGTCCAATACTATACACCCATAAATTTTGTTACACAGGTTGGGTTACACCCTGTATATTTTAACCTTTAGTTATTTATTATTATAATAACAACAAATACAATTGTTAAAAAATACTTTCACGAGTATAAAAGTTTTTTATGTAATAATATCTGGAACGAAATAACCGGTTCGAAAGAAAATTTATTTTTCGTTTGAACAGAAGGAACTATATTAACAAACAAAATTATTTTTATCGGAGCTGAATCGAAACGAAACGAAAAATCTTTTCGTTCCGGGTCCCTGATTTTCACATATAAAAATATTGATAAATGAATTTAAATTATGTATTTTTATCTGAAACGCACTAGACTATAATTAATAATAATTCTAATTATAATTTAGAATGCTAGTATTACACGTTTCTGGAAAATATAAAAGTAATATATCAAATACAAATAAAAATTGTAACTTCCTCTAATTGGCATTGAATAAATATGTACACAGCCTTTTTTCCTGCCAAGTTGAAATAAATGTAAATTCGAAAGCAATAAAAGTCAAACAAAATTAATTATTCAAAACGAATGTCATGAAATGAATGATAATGAACTAACGGGATTAATTATGCATATTTCGAATATAGAACGTTTTCCTCGTAGTCATTATAAATTAAGATATTATCTTCGTTATTAGGCTAATTTTATTAAGAATAAAGATAAAATCGCAAATTAATTATGCCTTTCTAAATTACATTTGAGTTTTTTTTTTCATGTAAATGAGTGTGCACTTTTTCTTTCGTGATAAGTATAATGAGATGAGCTTTACTAATTATTGTTATCAGCAAGATTGATGAATATTAATTGTTTAATTTCTGGAAAATATAATTACGATACGACAAGCAGAGGAAACTAATAACCATATATCAAAAACTAATAATAAATATAATCATTAATATACCTACCGTATATTATTTAATTATTTATATACAATATTCCTAGAGAGATACAAATAGTATAATAGCAAAGTGATTGTAGTCTAGAAAAAGAGACATGATTGCAAATATTGAAAAATTATGAACTTATACAAGACGTAATTAAACTGTTGTGTTTACGGTTGCCATTCCAAAGCGGAAAAGAAAATGGAAAATAGAATAGAATAAGTTTATTTTGCCTTCCAGGACATGACCTGATACATAAGGGTTCAGTACAGTATAATACAATATAATATAATTTTTTACTTAAAGAACAAACATACATATAGTTATAAATATAATTATGATTATTACACAAAGCTTAAAACTATGATCTATATAAAACGAAATACAAATAGACTATTTATTCATTTAATATAAATGACCCCAGTTTTAATGCATTTGCTAGAAAATAGTATAAATTTTGTGCCTGACTTTTATTCTCTATATTGAAATGTAAGAAATAAGGTTCCCTAATATTAGGGCAATTGGGCAAGTACACAATATGTGTTTTAGGTCTTCCATTTCGTACTTGCATGCATTTGCTAGAAAATAGTATAAATTTTGTGCCTGACTTTTATTCTCTATATTGAAATGTAAGAAATAAGGTTCCCTAATATTAGGGCAATTGGGCAAGTACACAATATGTGTTTTAGGTCTTCCATTTCGTACTTATTACATAGACTACATAACTCATTAGGGTTAATTGTATATGTTATATTGTTTATGACAATTCTGATGTACATATTACTAGCTGTACGTAATTGAGCGATTACCCTAGCGAATTTTATACTTAAATTCATTAACAAATACGTTTGGGTGCTCGTTTCTACTTGTAATTTTTTATATATTGTACAAAATTGTCCATTTGCGACTCTATTTAGATCTTGTTGTTTTAATTGTTCTTCCACGTCTGTAACTACAATATTTATACTCTTTTTAAGCAACAATGAATTTTCTGCTTCTATGAGTTCGCGAAAACCAAATTTTTCAAACATATATTTTACTTGTGTAACCCAATTATATTTCATATTATTATTGTGTTTCTTATATAATTCACAGAGACGTTTATAACAGATTTTGGGGAACCTTGAATCAGGCATATTCCAGATTTTTATCAACCAATTTATTATTAATTTTAATACTTTAACTACAATTTTTGTAGTGCCTGTTTCAAGACGAACTATATAATGTGGTGTATTTTTTGGTAAGTATAATAGTCTTTTGAAGTAGTTTGATTGAGCTATATCTAATTTGTCAATGTATCTGATACTCCATATTTGCGAGCCATATAATAGAGTGCTTTCAATTATGGATGTATATAACCTTATTTTGGTATTCCAGTCGTTAGTTTTTGAATTTGCTAACAAGTTAAGTGTAGTTCCTGTTGCGATATTGGTTTTACAAATTGCATGGTTTGTTGCAGAAAATGGAAAATAATTTTCACAGTTTTCTCAAAAAAGGTGAAAGGAGAGTCAAAATAACTAATAAATATGGATAAATTGAGCTAGTGGGCTGAAATAAACTGCCTCGCTTAAGCGAATTCGCACTAGTATAGCAGTCAAAACAGATCAGGAAAGATTTTCTCTTGTTTTAAAGAAGGAATTTAGCTTTACCAGTTTTTTTAGTACAAATATATGTTCGTGTTCGTAATAATATTTCTTATTGTAAATATAAATACACAGTGAAGAAAATTAAAACCTGCATGCAATTTACCCATGCAAGAAGTTGTGAAAAGAAGTAGAAATTGAATAAGAAATAAAAATGTTGAACCAGAGGCAACAAGAGCTATTATTAGTGAAGAAAACATAAAACTTTATACGATAAATTATTTTCGGGTTATTAAACATTGTGTAAATAATATTGAGTGTGCCAAAACATTATAGGATTTAGAATAAGGAGCTCAAAACCATAATATTTTGGCCTGTTTACATTTTAAAAAAACAATTTATTCAGGGTGTAACAGAAAAAAGTACATTAAATTTAACCAGTGTTAGAACTCATCGAGTGCAATAACATTTCTTAATAACTTTTTCTTATAAACTTTCGAGATATTGAGTTAAAATTCTTCAAAGTTTTGTCACAAATTGTTTTACCCACCTATGATTGAATAAGATAAACAAATGAATTTCGGCAACGTAGAGCGCGTTGCATAATGCCAAAATTCAAAATGGGACTATTTGCGCGTGCGTCTACAAACAACTGTGTTTTCGTTTTGGATGTACCGTTGTGTTTTTACCTCCCGCTCCCCTGGTAAGGGAGGTATAGAGATCGTGCTAAAAATCGCATATCGAGATTTTGGTAAATGACCACGTTTTAAGGTCCCTAGAAACCATTTTTAATATTTTCACGATGATGTCTGTGTGTATGTGTGTGTCTGGGTGTAAAAACCATGTATTTCTACCTTATTCTAATATGGAAAGAAGCCATTAGATTTTGGTGGCAATGGGATAACCGGAAATGGCAGTTTACTTGAAGCTCAAGTTAGTTTTTCTTCAAAAAATACCTATAAATGTATTTTTTTCGCAATTTGTTATTATAAAAATTAAAGATTATTCTATTTTCTACAGGTTTGCTTTAACACTTTTTCTGTATATTATTCTATGGATAAATTTATAAAGTAATATAAAAATTATATCCCATAGGTAAATGACGGGAGGTATTGTGTTGGTCACATCAGATTTTTTAGTTCTGTGGTTGCGACTGAATACAATGATTAGAAACTTTTGAATAAATTGACAGATACATCAGAAGATGAAACTATACACAAATCGGAGAAGATAAAAGATTAAATAGAATATCTCGACTAAGGTAACATAAAAATCATATGTCAAATTTTGTTTTACAACAGGTTGGACAATTAAAAAATGGTAGGATATTTATAGGATGCTAAGATTTCGAAAAAAAGTTATTAAGAAATATTGTTGCTCTCGGCGAGTTCTATCAGTGGTTAAATTTAATGTACTTATTTCTGTTACACCCTGTATAACCTAAGCAAATGGTGAGAAATTTCTGCAAATCCTATCAATTAGTTGAAAATATAGATTTGAAGCTTACAAAAACTGAATACGTTTCAAGTATTCCGCCATTTAATACCGTTTAATACATTTTCTTTATTAGTAATACCCACCCACAGTATTAAGTCTATATTTAAAGTAGCCGAAAGAATTTGGTGAGATTTCTAACCATTTATGTAGGTTTTATAATTTGTTGAAAATGTAAATCGGCCGAAATATTATGAGTTTGGGCACATGTGTTATCAATACATAAAAGTATATTACAGAGCCGGTATAAGTGTATATTTTTCAATAAATAAAGGACAAATACTTCCCTATGTCTCACCCTGTACATATTGTGTCACGTCTTACGCCGGCCATTTAGTTAATTTACTGATGCCACCATCGGTCATTTTCGTTGCCAATATATAATATGAAATGAATTGTGTAAGCGTAAGGGGAACTTATACATCATGGCGGCACTCTTAACCTTAACTGTTTGCACTGTAAAGCTACACCATTGAAAAGATACTTTATTCACAATCATTATAGTAATATGTCGATTCCTTACCTTTTAGTGGTTAGGAAATACGTCATTCTTAACTGCAATGACAATCTCTTGGGTGAGAAATAACAGACTTCACTTCCACCCTACGGGTTGGAAATGTTTATGTACGGATTGCCTAGCAACAATGTCATAGATCTCTTTAATAAAGTAGGTTAAACAAATTTTAATAGAGTTGTCAAAAACATTAACAAAATAATAACTCATTGATTTATTTTAAAAATTATTGATTCAAAAAGAGGATGATTTCACTATTTTATTCACATAAAATAGTATATATTCTTCGGTGGAAGTTTCATTATAGTATAGCCTCGCGCTGTATCTCAGCTCGAGGCTTCGTCGCTCGGTAATTTACATAAACTCTCGGCTGTAATTTGGTATGAAATAATTTTACTGGAAATTTAGAATCTTTTGCAAGAAAATTTGTGTATGGAATTTGTACATAATACACAGGATAGACGGAAGGTAATGTGCTGGCCACATTTGTTTTTTTTTAATTGAAAATAATGGACGAAAATTTTACATAATTTATGAAGTAGATATGATGATGACAGTTTTGCTAATATTCATTTTTTGTAGGTTACAATTTCTGATTCATTTGCCTGTTGAACTTATCTTGTTTTCTTACACTTGATAACTAGTGCGCACTTTAATGACTTGCACCGCACCAAATTAATATACATTGTTCTTTTGAAATACTTATCAAATAGACCTATTTTGTGTAGTAATATGTACAAGCAACGAGGGCGAAAGAGTAAGTCTGCATAGGTACCTGCTACCTATTGCTACTGTATACGTATTGTAACGTTTTAATTATTTGGGTGAAGTGTAAAAATAAGAGAAATAATATTAATTAAAATAGTACGTTTATTAAACGATGAATAATTAAGGATAAATAATAAAAAGATAATAAAATTGTTTATTTATATCACCCCTTGTTCATTGCTCGTTGCATATCACCCCTTGTTCATTGCTCGTTGCTTCTACATCATAGACTATATCTCCGTTGTCGTTCCGACGGTATTTATATAGCCAGCGTCCTTCTGGAACCCTCTGACGCCACAATGATACCGAATACAATAGATACGGTGTAATTAACACGTCTAGGCGTTCCGCCGCGGGGATTGCGTCATCTGGGTAATTCCGGCGCGGGGATTACGTCATCGCTCGGAATATTCTACCAGTAGCGGCGCTCGTATACTCTTAACTCAGGGGTGCACGTCACAGTATACTCGTATTATGTTATGTAGCTAATAATTAACATAGTGATATTATGCTTTGCAAGCTTTAGGATTTCATCTTTATTAAATGATGATATTATTTGCATATAATCTAGTGTAAGCTGTCAGCCTACAGCATTTACAAGGGATTTCGACATTAATATCACTGATTACAATATTATTGTATTCAGTGTTAATACATATTGTACCTCCCTTCACAGGGCTATTGCTATTGTTGTACTGAGGTTAATAGTTAAAGATTGCGAGACTTGATCATTTCATCCACAATCTTGCCCAGAGGATTTCCACAGTAATCTATCTATTTTTATCTGTTTTCTTGATGGTTTTGTTTGATTCTTAATGGCTTTTTTGATTCCTTATCGATATGAAATATGAATCAGAGTTCTAGTCCATGGGCTTTGAGCTTTAGTCCGGAGCTTGAGATTGCGGTTTCCATATCACGTGGTGTATAAGGCTCTGACACGTGAGGGAAATATGTAACTAATCTGGAAATTTATCCTGAATAGAGAAATAGGATGAATTATCAGGAAAATGAAAATAAAGAAAATTGCACCTACTGGTAGGGGAACTACAAAAGTGGTTGGAATTGAAGAGCTCACATTAGGAACGGAGCCAAATTAGTGTGCTTGGATATTATGCTAATGTTTAATTAAATTATATCTTAGTATATGTTCCTTCTCCGAAAAATATAATTAATTAATTAAAAATTAATTTAATGAATTCAATAATTGATAATATTTATTTGTGGTCAATTGTAAATGTTTAAATCGTAGAAATAGGCTTTAATGATCATGGACATTTTTAATAAACGAAGAATGATTTTACGAGGGTGGATTGAAAAGTTTCTGGAATTACGGAGACGGCCTTGATTTTGGAAAGCAATCTTATCTTTTTTTATTTAACTGTTCATATGAAATGTCAAGAAATTTTAATACAACCTGTCAATCGTCAATCATGACGAGCGTCTGTGTCGATCTACCTAGCGTTAAATCGATAATGGATAAAAAAGAAATTCTTGCGGTGATCAAGATTATTCATTTGAAAGGAGAGACGGCAATGGAGATCATAAACAGGTTGGATGCTGTCCTTAATAATACTTCACCTACTTTTTCCACTGTGAGTTTCTGTGTTTCAGAATTTAAGAGTGCCTGGACATAAAAACCTATGCAACCACGTTCAGGTCGACCAAAATGTCCTACCACACCGGAAATTGTGTATAAAGTCCATGATATGGTCCTGGAAGATCGCCAAATGAAAGTGCGTGAGATTAAGTAAGCCAGAGGGATCTCTTATGAAAGTGTAGTTTATATTTTACATAATGAGCTGGGCATGAGAAATGTGCGCCAGGTTGGTGCCGCAATTGCTCAGTTTCAACTTCAACCGAAAATTTGAAGTTGTTTAAGAAAAATTCGGTCAATTTCAAAAGACGTTTCATAATCATGGATGGAACATGGGTATACTATTACACCCCAGAGACGAAAATTCAGTCGAAAGCGTGGATTGGATATGGTGAGCCGGCCCCGAAGAAAGCGAAGTTAATTCATTTGGTAGGAAAGGTCTGTTGGGACGTCAAAGGAATTTTGCTAATTGATTATCTTGGTAAAAGAAAAACTGTGACTGGACAATATTATGCCACACTTTTAGACCAGCTGAATGCAGTAATTCAAGAAAATCTTGTTTCACCACGACAATGCGCCAGCTTATTCAAGTCGAATTGCTCAACAAAAATTGAACGAACTGAGGTTTAACACGTTCACTGTCCACAATGTTATAACAGTTATAAGCTGCGCCAGTCCCTCATGAAAACAGCCCATGTACCACATATAGCTCATTGGACTCTGGGGTCATAATGCTGAGGGCACAACGTCCAATGAGTTATATATGTTTCATACCACCTGCAAAACAAACGAGGAAAAGTGTTCACAAATTAGAAGAAATAAAAGATAGTGCAGGAAATGTATTACGCAAAAGATGCCACGGATGCCACTGTTTATTCAAAAATATCAGTCTAAATTCAAAAGAACCTGGAAAGAAAGCTAATACAGTAAGTACAATGTGCGGTGAATGTGAACAAGCATTTTGCCTTACATGTTACAATAAAAGGCACTAGATAGCTTTCTACTTTTTTGTTTTCTAAACAATAGAACTTTTTAATTTCAGTTATACAATGGATTTAATATTATTTTTGTATTTTTAGATACTTGAAATAAACATAACACTAACCAAAGTTTTACTCAGAGTCCATGTACCAAATATGTCTCATATTTACATTGGCGTGTAGCACAAAAATGAAAAATTATTTTACCAAGTCCAAGGTATATTACTTAAATAAAACCTCAAGTCCATTACAAACTTCAAGATAAATTTTACTGTATGTATGAACATGATATGGCTCACAGGACTTGGAGCAAGCATCAAGTATGAGCCATATGTGGCTCACGGGACAGTGAACGTGTTAAAATCGTCTCCTATCCACCGTACTCGACCGATTTAGCTCCCTCCGAATTCCATCTTTCCCCAGAACTTACAACGTTCAACCATGGAAAGATATTACGATCCAAAGAAGAAGCCATTGATGCAGTAAATTTTTATTTTGAGGACCTCAAAGAAATCTATTTTCGGGAGGGAACCGAAAGTTTGTTGACATCAAAATATTTGTCATTCCGGAAACTTACAAAATCTCATTAACTGCAACATGTGATACTCTCTTAAGCGTATCAGAGTATCAAACGTACGCAGATATCTGCAACTGATTTGACACAACTTTTCAAAATATCCATCTCTTGTTTTCAAACGTGCTTAGTTATATATGTTTTAGATTATTTACATACTTAATGTTGGTAACGTTTTTCTATACGTCTCATATCCCATAAGTCTGGAAAATCTCTAATTACATTTATCATCCAAATATGTATCCAAATGTTTGTCTGTGAAACATATTTTTACACACGTTTTTTAAGTTCTATTCCGTAGGCGTACACCGTTTGTACGCATGTATCTGCAACTTGTCTACGAATTTTCAAACATATTCGTAAACTAGTTGCATGAAAATAGTCTTTTATAATTCACAAAAAGTTGCAAGAAATAGGCAAAGTTGCAGATATTTTACGACAATTTACGCGTATGTGCTTACGTGTGATACCCCCTTTAGAATGTTTAACTATTTATAAGCCGATTGTCAAATTTAATGGTTGCAAAAATGAACAGTCAAACTATTGTTAGAATTTAAATAAAGTATTTATTTCCATTTTGAATATTTTGAGCTCATATATCTAACAACTCTGTCTGGGAATAAAATTACTTTCTGTTGAAATAAAAATTACCCCTCCATATTATTATGCAGTTGCATGAAGTGGTCTGAAATTGCATCTCATTAAATTTCCGCTTTATTATCTAAAATTCCTACTAAATTTACATATTCGAATTTTTGTGCTTTAAAAATCTTAAATTATGTCTATATAGGGACATTGACTTCTTCTGAGGAGAACGCAAACCAAGTTTACAATATCAAAAAAATTGTAAACTGCCAGTTGTAAATTGAAAAATAAAAACGAAAGTAACAACTGATAATTAACCTAGTCCTTGATTCTATCTTTTACATTTGTACCTCTTGCTACCGTAGATAAGTGGATTTTAATATATTTACTATGTTCTGTGCAGGGACTAAAAACGAAATGCATTAATATTGGTTACCGGTTTTAACCGTTATTTTATTTAATATTTAATTTAATTTATAGCAAATAATTTACATACAAATATTATTGAGTTTCCAGATATCTATCATAATCGGACGAATTCTGCATAGGTAACTCAGTGGCTGATTTTTAACAACAGGTTAAAAACTATGATAACCAGTGAAGTATGTTGGCATATAAAAAAAAAATCTGGTGTGACCAACAAAATGCCTGCCGCCATTTAATTTTTATGAATTTCAATACATACTTATGGAGTTTCGTGGCCGCATGTCTGAATGTCTGGTCGCGAATCTGGGGAACTGGATTCGATCCCGACCAATGCCATATATATCAAATTTTAAATGACACAAAATTGACCCCTGTAGTCCATTCTCGACACCAGCAATGAGTGTCCGTGAAGTGACACATGGTAAACGCCCGTATGATACAAATATATCATCATCATTACCGAAATCTGTGTACAAAGCAGATTGTGTTATCCAGCAATGGGTAATGTGCCGTGATAATATATTTATTTATTTTTTAATTAAATTCATACCTGTAGCTGGGAACTATATTAAGTTATTTTACATGTAGCTATTGTTCTATTTACAATTTACTTTTTAAAACGTTACTTGCAATGATTATTTTTTGGTCAATGACATTTATCTGTCTGTTACATACATTTGAATATTTGAACTGAACTGTGTAATCATGGAGTTGTGTTTAAAGCATAGGTCCCGGGATATAATTTTTATATTATTTTATTAATTTATCTATAAAATATATAGAAAAATTATTAATGCATGCCTGTAGAAAATTCAATAATCTTTAATTTTTACAATAACATAAATCACGAAAAAATGAAATTTAGAGGTATTTTTGGAAGAATAACTATTTTGAGCTTCAAGTAAAGTGTGATTTCCAGTTATACTATTTATACCACAGTGTAATGGCCTCCTTCCATATAATTAAAATTAATTATAATAGGGTCCAGAAGATCCACACTCTCACACATACACATTCACATACACACACCAGACATACGCACACACACCACACATATGCACACACATACATACACACCCACGCACTCACACACATACATACACACCATCATTGTGAAAATGTTAAATTCGGATTCTATGGACCTTGAAACGTGGTCATTTATCAAAGTCTCGATATGCGATTTTTAGCATGATCCCTATACCTCGCTTACCAAGGGAGGTAAAAAATGGATTTTTAGTTGTCAAACTAATATATATTAGATAATTTTTTTAACCAGTTGTTAAAATTAATCACTGAGTTACAGAATAGGCCCTAATATGTGTTAAACGGTATACTCGTTTCATTTATTGAACACTGACGGCGCACACTGACTTATTAGTTACGTTAACTACTTATATACTATAATTTTTTTGTTTTGTTTAATGTTCTACTAAAATATAACATTATAATATAAATATGTGTGCATTTGTTTTATCAATCAACAAATAATTTAAAATACGTACTAATAACTCGTGTTTGTTATAAATTTAAAAAAAGACAACACAGTTTTAAGTTTTGCATTTCGATTCACGAAAACGAAAACGATTTTTAAAAATAAAGAATGAACCTAGTAAACGAAATATTGTGTTTTCCTTCCGAGAGAAAACGAACTAGAAAATTTTCGTTATTAGTCCTTGGTTCTGTGTATTACTGTGAATTTAGTCAGAACGAATCCTTGTGTACTATAAGACTAAAACGTATCAAATTTCGTATTCCTCACTTTAATATTAATTGGAAGACAAGATTAGTTTCTAGTAACAATTGAAGTAGTTGGTATATTATATTTCTTAACCCTTTAGTGGTGACGTACCGTCTGACAGACCAAAAAGCTGGCCCAGAGTTTTTTAACGTTTTAAAGTCTACGAGGTCTGTTTAGAAAATAACCGAACTTCATTTTTTTTAACTTTATTATTCATTTTACATATTATTGGTCCTTGTCTCCTATTCACATACTTTTCCCAGCGGTATTTCCATTTTTCGATACAGTCTTGGATAGCTTCACTTGGAATGGCATTTAAGGTTTCTGACGAATTTGCCTGGATGTCATTAATAGTCTGAAAACGGCGTCCTTTCATCACTGATTTTAATTCGTCTCTCGTTATGATCCTTTGCATGAATGTTTCTTGTCATTGGTTTGTTCAATGAATTGCCGACAAACGTCCACTAGATTTTCTTTCTCTTGTTCGGTCATCAAATGAGGAACAAATTTTGTTGCAACTCGATGCATGTTCACTTTTTCAATCAAAATTTCATGGCATGACCCAGTTGAGATGCTAACTTCTTTTGTAATTTCTCTGACAGTCAATCGGCGATTTTCATGCACCATATCGTTAATTTTCTAAACTTGGGAGACATCAGTTGTAGTCAAAGGTCTTTCTGGTCGAGAATCTTTTCAATTGACTGACGACCACTTTTAAATCGTGAAAACCATTCGTAACATTGCGTACGACCCAGAGTATCATCTCCATAAGCTTGTTTCAAAAGTTGAAACGTTTCTATGAAAGTTTTCCCCAGTTTCACGCAAAATTTTATGCTGCATCGTTGTTCCAGAAAATTGCATATTTCAAAAATCGCTACTATCACTTGAACACGTTGCACTCAAATAAAAATATCATGAAAACTAAACAAGATATCAACAATCCAAGAACATGTGGTTACAGAGGAAGTTATTCATAACGCAATGCTGCCAACAACACATCACTAAATATCTCCGTTGGCACGTAATTCAAAATGTTCGGTTATTTTATGAACAGACCTCGTATATTGAAAGTAGCCGAAAGAATTTTGTACAAATTTTTAACCATTTGTACAGATTTTATAATTTGTTGTAAATGTAAACCGGCCGAATTATTATGGGTTTGGACTCATATACAGAGTGTGTCAAAAGTTACACTCATGCTTTTAGGATTTTATTAAAATTAAAGGTAGAAAATTTTCTGATTACCTTCCGTTATCAAGTTATTGTAAAAGATATAAGTAATAAGTTTTAACGCATGGTCGCATCCAGTTAGATGGTAAATCAATTAGGTAAATATAAATGTTAATGATTTTGAGAAACGAAGATAAACAGTCTTGAAAATTGATGAAAATGTTTTTATTACAAAAAAAATAAGTTAAATTCGTAAATCGTCAATTTTCAAGACTGTTTATCTCCATTTCTCCCAATCATTATCCATTCGAAGAATTCTCAAATCAATCAATGTTAATATTTGTTTTTTATCAATTGATAATGAAGGACTCTTAATTTTTAAATTATTTTAGCCGCCTGAATAGATTTTATCCAGAAAAAAATGGCAATACAGATTTAAATTTGCTCGAATTTCAAACGCATTCTACTTCATTCCTAACAGAGATGAAACAATAGTTATTTATATAACAAGGGTTGAACGTAGTTCTATGCAGACCGAGGGCTGGACATGGTTGCATCTTTCAAAGCGAATATATATTATGAATGTCTGGTCTGCAAAATCTACTTTGTACTCTGTTACTATTAGCAACAGTCTGCAAAGAGTTTTGGTGTGTAATTATTCATTTTCTGTAAAAAAACTCAGTTAAATATTATTATAACTTAAAGAATATATTATTCTCTATACGATTTGATTGCATTTTATACTTCATATTCAACAGATATAGAGTTAAAGAATTATAAAGATATTAAGCCAGCTATGCTAACCATGGAAACTGCTAATATATTCAGATAATTCAAAATGACAGATGTCAGTATCAATGAAAAGTAAATGAATGTGTCAGAGATGAGGATGTTGAGATAGTTTGTTGGGAAAGACACGAAAAGATACGGTAAGGAATAAAAGACTAAGGGAAATAACTAGTGTTAGAAGTTTCTAGAAAGATACAAGAAAGACGATTGCATTGGTTTGAACATGTCATGTGGGGAGATGAAGAATGTATTGGAAGAAGAATGAACAGCTTAATAATAGAAGGTTAAAGAAACAGAGGAAGACCAAATATAAGAAGGAAGGACTGTATTGCGGAAGACTTTAGAGAAAATGAACTGAATAAGGACGACACACAAAACAGAAATGAGAGGAAAAAGAAAATAAAAAGTAGCGACCCCTAACGAATGGGAAAAGCTAAAGAAGAAGATGTCAGTGTCAAGTGCAATTTGCATATTTTATTTATGAAATAATTTTACTGGAAATTTAGAATCTTTTGCAAGAAAATTTATGTATTGAATTTATACATAATGCTCAGGATTGACGGAAAGTATTGTTCTGGCCACATCAGATTTTTGCTAATAAATTTATTATAGTTTCTAAAATATACTGAAGAAAATATGAGCAAAAAATACTTTATTCCTGTTTGTGGCCATTTTGAACAAACTTTCGTAGTTCCACCATTAATATCTAAAATTTATAGCCTTTTAGATTTCGGAAATAACAATATACACTGTTTGTCTCTTCTCTTATTTATGTCACAATAACAAAAGTTGCGAACAACTTTCTTAATAATAGAAAAAACTATAGTAACCTACAATACAATAATACTATTTGCACTTTGGCCATAAACACAAAGGTTATATCTTTCAATTAGCTTAATGTCTCTTTCCTTAATAGAATATTTTTTCCCAAGAAAAGTCTTTCTTAATGCAATTTGCATCTCGCGTGACTGGGACTTCATCAATTTGCGATGTTTGTAGGTTTATGGAATTATTACCGCTGGTATAAAGACTGAAATGGCCCACTAACATGAAAAGGAAATGTCTTGTAAGTTATTTGAACAGTATCGAATATGTTCTTGGAAATAATAGACATAGTTTCATAACTATTCCAAACTAAACTGAACTATAAACTATGATGATGGCCACATATAACAGAGGAAGGGAGTATTTGTTTACGATAATGAAAATTAATGGTTTTATTTGTTGGAGTTATAGGTATTGTAACGCAAAACAATAGAATGAATTGTTTAGAGAATTCAATAACAGAGTCTAAAGATCTTTTACAAAATGAAACAAATACGGTGATAACAGATTTCTGTAATTTTCTATGGCCCGATCCTACCACTTCTTGTTTTGTGAAAAACTTTTATTTCAGGACCGTATACAATTTTGGTAAATAACAATGATTTGTAGGAAAAGAAAAGGCGCCTGAAATACAAAAAATAACATAAGAATATGACCTTACGAGGTCTACAAAAGTGCATATGTTGTTGCACCTAACCTAACATTGGTTAAGCGCAAATACAGTAGTATCACATGTTGCTGCCTACCTTTTCTAGCAGCAAATCAATTTTTCCTGACTTGATTTATCCCAACAGTGTCTTCGAACACTTTTGGACAAATACTTTTCGCGATGCAGACGGATTTTACTATACACGACTGTTCTGTCAGGCGGCCATACTTTTTTTTAAACAACAGTACGAAGTTTCCGCGGTGACGGACACCTAACATGGCATGGTTGCCAAACACAAAAACTAATTTAGGAGAAAAGTAATTAAACCCTAACAAAAGTGATAGTTATATGTTAATAAATGAGGTAAAAATTAAAGTGAAAGTTAGAATCGCTGTGACCAACAGTTTTAACTTTCAGTTCGTTCTAATCAAATGAGACAATAACATTTTGCAACATAACCGTGTCACTTTAGCTAGAGGTGGTAGGAGCGGGCCTAATTACAGTATAAATTATTCAGTTAATTTTTGTGTTGCTTCTTGCGCGTTTGAGAATTTTTTCGCACCTGCTTGTAGTGGTATACGGCCGCCAGCAGCTAGCTTTAAAACAATGGAGTAAGAGTGGTATTACGAACTGGAAGTTATGATAAAGGCGCCAGACGCCACGTAAGTTTTAAACGAAAATGATGATACATTGTAAAAGAAATTTTACCTACCGTCATCGTGATTAATTTTATAGCTGAAAACGACAAAGAAACGCTTTTGCAGAAGATACTCAAAATTAAAAATATAAAAAAAATGTTTAATAAATGTAAATTAAAATTCGTATTGTTAAATACAAAAAGTAAAGAGAATAGGATAATTACAAAGGACGAAAATGAAATATTACAAAGTAATCAGAATCTGTTTTATCTTTATTGAAATATGCAAATTTTCAATATACCAACTGTAAGCTGCAAAATATAGTACCAATAATGAAATCAGTGAAGCAACCAGATTTACATATAAGATGAGCAAGTAAGTATATGTATATGTACATGTGGATAAAGGATTTAGTAAGTGCCTCGTCTACAAAATAAAAGGATACCTACTAAAATTAACAAAGAAGTGTACTTAGAACTACAGTTTTAGAGTTATAATACTTTTCTCTTCACACTCAGCTATTTTATTCTTATAAATATAATCGCATTGACAAATTTTAAAGTTTTTCCAATTATTAAATAGTCTCATCAATGTAATATTCTACTTCTTTTTTAATCATTTGTTTTAAAGATCTCCTTTTTCCCCGTCGCTAAGAGAGGTATTGGATTTATGTTAAAAATCGCATATTCGAATTTTATTGAATAAGCACGTTTTAAGGTCTCTAGAATACGATTTTAACATTTTTACGATGATGTTTGTGTGTGTGGATGTGTGTGTGTGTGTGTGTGTGTGTGTGTGTGTGTGTGTTAGGATGTTGTAGGTACAATTTCTCAAATTCCATACAACTAAAAGTTTTGAATTTTACCAGAAAGAAGTAGATTTGCCTGGTGACAGGTTTGAAATGAAAACAGTACTACCTAATGTAGGTTAGTTAACTGGAATCATCATAGCTTATGATAGTTGTTAGACGATGTGAGGAGGGGATTATTTATTTCACAAATGTAATAACATAAATAATATGTGACTAAACTACCAAATAAATAAAAATAGTAACATAAATTCGAACACTTTTAACAACTCAAGAAATGGACTTATATCCAAATTTAGGCTGCATTTCACGCACCTCCTGTTAAGGAATAAAATTTATACTCGAAAATATCCAAATTTAGGCTGCATTTCACGCACCTCCTGGTAAGGAATAAAATTTATACTCGAAACTAAAACATATATAATAATTGTCCGCTATGAGGCAGAACCATGAATGACAAAGACAAAGCGAATATAGTATCAAGGGAGAGAACTACGTATACTTTATTAATTTTTCTTTGTAGTCTATACTATACAAAAAATCTGATGTGGCCAGCACATAACCTCTCGCCGTATATTTTACCTGGCTATATGCATAAAGCAAAGAATATTTTTATAAATACAAATAATATATTCATATAAATCTATGACGTTTAAACTTCTTTATTATTCAATAATAGCATGTCTCAACATAAAGATATTTTACCATAAATTATGTTACAATAAATTACAAAGTAGAGTTTACCATATATAAATATTAGGCTGGTAACAGCAATTTTCAATTCGAACAACCTTGTTTACTTTCTCTTCGTATTCTTCTACTAAAAACATTAATTTTGGGCGGTCTAATATGTATATATCTGGATTGAACATCTATTCTTACATATCTTCTTTTACATTTTATTTTTTCATACTTGTTATATCTAAATAACACTAATTCCCTTTAATAAAGTGACGGATAGATTGCACTCCGATTATTCTTATATCGATGTGTAATTTTGTCAATATTTACAACTTACTTGAGAAGAATTTGATAGCTTTTTCGCAATTCAAAGTTACTCTAGTGTCTACAGTGCTGGTGCACATTGTCGCATAATGTTTGAAACAAATGTAAGTCCTTCAACTTAGACTTATCATCTCCATAATAGTCACAGATCAAGAATTAAGGGATTCTCCAAGTACATTTTTCTTTCATTACTCATTATTTCTGACACTGACATTTATCTGTCACAAATAATTTAAATTTTCAACTATTTTCCATGGCCAATCTTTCGGCTGCAAAATTTATTATAACATTATTTTATATATTATATTTCTTTTATCTCTAAATCTATAGAATATATTATAAAATATTTAAATGTATCAGATAGAGAATTTAATTTTCTTTAATATTACCAAGAAAAATTTTCAAAAAATATTATTTAGAAGATTTTTTTTCAAGAATCCTCTACTTCCGGTTGTCCAATTGTTACCAAAACCTTTTCAGATCTTCCCATGAATGTCCGATTGGGAAATACGTTGTTAAACAAATTTTAAGTCTTATAGTTTTTGAGTAACCGTCCTTCCAACATCCCACACACACACATCCACACACACACACACACACACACACACACATTTTTGTTATATTAAATAGCTCAACAATATTATGTGCAGTACATTTAGAGTAATTTTCATTTCCTCACTCCCCACCACTCATGTGGGGTCGAAACTGTCGAGACTGAAATAATAATGTGGCTGAATCCCAGAAAAGTTTTCCATTTCATGTCAAAATAATTTTCAAATTCTATTTTTTACAATTTTGTGCTTCGATCGTGCAAAAAACGTAATTAACACTGCAGTCACTATAAGTGCTCTTCTACAGGCATCAGACGTATTGAAGATCTCGACTTTGTTTCGATCTCCAAAATCATCCTCAATTGGTAGAAAGCACTTACTGTCCTTAAACTTAAATAACTATTCATTTATAAGCATGTTGCAAAATACTGTTTTTAGAACAAAATATGATCGGTCCAAGTGCACCCACGGGCAAAAAATGGGGGTGCAGTGCATCCACGATGAACAATAATTTTCTTTTGTTTGATTGTAACTTTTAGAGAAAAACTACAAGAATAAAAAGTTGTTTAAAATTAAAATGTTTTATTTCGATGTAGCAGTACATCTGCAGCATGAGATGTCATATATAAAATCAAATCTTACAATTTCGTCGAGAATCAGGCGGCTATTACACACAATAAAAATTTGACATTTACATAATGTAACGTGCGCCCCAGACTTAGAGTATGCGAGCGCCGCCACTGATAGAATATTCCCGATCGATGTAGTCCCCGGCGGGGGAAAACCCTTACGTGTCTAGACTGGTTTAATTACATCCGGTGGAGAGATCCTTTGTATTCAATGTTATGTCGCGTCGTAAAGTTCGAGAAGGACATCGCGCTATATAAACCCGTCGCCAAAGCCAGCGAACACAGTTTCTCATATAGAAGCAACGAGCAATGAACAGGGGGTGATATAAATAAACAGTCTACGAGTTGTGAACATAAATAAGTGTAGTTATATAAATAAATGTAGTGGTATAAATATTGTTCAAATAAATAATCTTAGTGTTTAAGCATTTAATAATATAGGCATTCATATAGACTTGGGAAATTAAATTGAATGTTTTAAATAACAACAAATTATTACTGTTTAAATATGAAATGTAATCTGTTGTAAAAATAAATCACCCATATTAAATTTTATATTAAATAAAATATCATACATCAATTATTGATAAAAGGAGTGATGATTTGATTGCTTCATACATATTTATATGTACATTATAGACTAATTAATTATGTATTTAGATGATAATCTAGTTTAGTATGCAGTAATTAATGTAAATTATTCTACATCGATAATCATTTCCCAAATTACTTAATCCTCTTAACAACTTTCTTTATCTTTTCGCACACAATATCCCACCTGTCACCTACTAACGTTAAAGGTCATAGGTTACTACCTTTCCTAATCTTCGCATTTATCACCCTCTCATTTCCATCCGTAATTCTTGCATGCGTCCTTTATATTACTTACTATTTACTGTATTTTCGTAACCTTACTCACCCCTTTCGTAATATGAAGGATAGAGCGATGTGACTGAAGTAAACATCCCTTGTAAATTACCTGGGGTGATTAATCATCTTCATGACTAACAAAAGTGGAAGGGGTAGTTTATATACTTGCGCGACTTGAAATATGATGGGAGAATAGCATAAGACAGTGAGAGATAGTGTATTGTAAAATGTGGTATTTATATTAATATTGTACAATTAATTAAAATGAGATATATTTGTTTTATACTTTTCTAACATATAAAGGAAATACAGGTTGTGCGATTTGATTACAAAAGTGGGTGTTATATATTTGAATTAAAATGTGGAATCGGTAGAAAAGAAGAGATAAGTTGAACTCGCGGAAGTGCGTTGTTCTTGTTTTTTGTATGGTGAGTTAATACGTAGCATACTCACTTCAACATGTTTCAACTACCCCTACGTAGATAGTGTCGCTCAACGTAACTAGAATGAGTACTCACATCGGATTTAATACGACGATATATAAACCCATGGTATAAGTTTACCAAATTTTGGGAAGAAGAAATTACTGGATATCAGTCAATTATTATTTATTTCCGCCTCTACCGGTTTCGTCACCTCAACTGTCTTCTTCAGGAGCTAGAACCGTTATTACAATTTTTATAAAAAGTTAAAGGCCAAATCTGTTTAAAAACTTACGTGATACTTAGAATTTAGTTAACATTAATAAATAACAATAAATAATTAACATAAATTACATACACTGGTAGTTAAATTTTAAAAAAATAAATAAATACATTAAAAACTCATATAGTCGTCAGATGAATTAGATATATTTTTTAACTTTTAATGAACAATTGCACCCTTTTTCTCAATTTAAGTTATAACTTGTTCCGAAGGTTGTTTCTCAAATTGCCGCTGGATTTTTTAAGTCACATTTCTTCTCATTATTTTTTAGTTTAAAATTTTAAGTTTATTATTTTTCTATTATTTTGTATATATTTTACTTATGTTTGTGATGTCAGTTTTTGATTTAAGTTGTTGCTGTCATTATTTATGTGTAACATCTCTAGAGCAAGACGATTGTGTAAATTGTATTTTGTATCTAAGATCTTGACAGCATCAATATTAAAATTATGTCCAAGTGATATTGCGCGTCCTACTAGAGCACATTTTCCGCTGTTGTTGTTATTATTGTTGCAATTTAAAATTTAACTGCCAGTGTATGTAATTTATGTTATTTATTTATTTTTATTTATTAATGTTAATTAAATTCAAAGTTTCATGTAAGTTTGTAAACAGATTTGTCCTCCTAGCTCCTGAAGAAGTCACATGAGGTGTCGAAACCGGTAGAGGCGGAAATAAATAATAATTGATTGATATCCAGTAATTTCATCCTCCCAATCACCTTTCCAGTCAAGAAGTTTTGCAACCATTACCAAATTTTGTTTGATGCTCAATCATCTGCATATATTCATGTATTTCTGTAAGTTTGATTATAAATTCTCAAATAATTTTGATTAAAGTATCCAACCGCCTACTTATTTTTGTATTCTTACTCTTTGATTAGAAAAAAGCATACTCTCCGCACTTGCCCTACAAAAATGCAAGAAAGAGGTAGTGCGTACATGACAATTTTTGTTAATAGGTATTTCCCGAAAATCTAGATAGGCTATTCCAGTTCAAAATTAGAAATTCGTTCTATCATCGTCTATTAAAAAAAATTGCCCCTCATAACTGATTTTAGCTACGGTCTGAGCCTGTAATTGTAACCCACTCAGATGATTTATATCATTCGTGCCATCTTCATCGTCACTATCCACAGCACTTGCATTGCCATCGTCAGGTGGTGTAATAAATATATTTGCCTTCCAAATATCTTCTCACTCAATCAAATAAGCAAGCTGCTGCGCGGTTAAAAATCTAAAATTACATATATTTAATAAAACATGACGCCGTCCATGCCCAGTGTTCCAATATTGAAACAACAATATTGTATAGCATATAATTCACCTTTGAAACAAATATTATAAAAAAACAAATCAAATATATTATGTAAAAAGTGTTAAAGAAGAGTTTTATGCAAAATATTTATTTTTATAATTAAATTGTATATAACAAATTTACTTATTTATTGGTAGCCATCTAGCTTCTTTGAATCATCGAAATTTGTTGAAATATTTTATTGAACACAAGATAAATAATTCAATTTGCAGTACTTTATTCGAAAGCCTGGAACTTACTGTACATTGTTATTGAGTAAATATGAATTTATAATTAATATACCAGTAAACAGAAATAAACACATCAATTGCTCCAATAATGGAACACCGGGAAAAAACGGATTAATGATAAGTATGGATACAAATATCCATAATCCATACCAATCAATAAAATTTCGATATCCACAAAAAATAAATATAAATAATGTTAAATGTGGCGTTGAAAATACGTGAGCCGCCATTGCAGTATGACATTGGTGCGGCTCGGTGAGTCTCGTTGGAAATGATGAGCAGCAAGTGCTGTATACAAGTCATAGACAGAGATATGTTAAATGTTATCTTCAAATTTATCATATATAATATCATAAGTGGTAAATTTTTGCCGGATTTTTTCTTCAGATTGTTACGAGAGCTGGTTGCCTAGCAATTTATCGAGTGGCATTGATTAATGTCACGAGATAAATTAGCAACAGGCTCGAGTAAAGCAATCGTAAAGTTTTGCCAGGATAAAATTTAAACACGAATGGTATCCGGATGACTATTTCCAAAATAAAAATTAGGTATAGTGAAAATGATTAAGCAGAGGACTCACGTCATCGACCTGAAAAAAACCTTATAAAATGAAATATAACTTGTGGAAATTATTGGGTGTTATTTATTTTTAAAAGAAGAAGGAAAAAAAGTACTAGTATTAAGTAATGTATATATTAATGATAATTACAATTATTTCCAAGTCAATCTTATTCCTTTTACGGAATATAAAATTATTTGAAATAATTGTAGTTTATTTTCGTACCATATGTTGGCACTACTGAGAATGATCATTTTGTGTTAAATCATTTTATATTCCGTAAAAGGAATAATAATTGTAAATTAATTAATATATACGTTTCTTTAATACTAGTATATTTTTTCTTCTTTTCTTAAAAATAAATAACAACTAATAATTACTACGAGTTATATTTCTTTTTATAAGGTTTTTTTCTAGTTGATGACGTGAGTCCTCTGCTTAATTATTTACATCATAATAATTTATAGTTTTTTTTGGCATTTTTTTAAAAGTTTTATATTATTATAAAATCTTTCAGAACTCATATTTAAATTAAAATGATACAACCTTTTAGTTTTATTTCTGTTTATTTATTTAAAATACGACGTTTCGGCAATATTAACTATTGCCTTCTTCAGGAATTAATAGCAAATCAACAAATATATAAATAAAAATAATAATAACATTAGAAACAGGTAACCACGGGGACAATTGCAACATATTTAATATAGGAAGCCATGCACGACTAAGATCTAGACCTCAGTTGCAGAGCATGCCCTGGAAGAATTCCATAATATAAAATTCGAAAATACAAAAATTCTGGCGAGACCAACACACCTAAACAACAGGTTAATTAGAGAAGCCATTGAGATTTACAAAACCAAAAGTAATAATCTCAATCATTGTGACGGTCTAGATCTTAGTCGTACATGGCTTCCTATATTAAATATGTTGTAATTGTCCTCTTGGTTACCTGTGTCTAATGTTTTTATTATTTTTAGTTATATATTTGTTGATTTGTTATTAATTGCTGAAGAAGGCAATAGTTCAAATTGTCGAAACGTCGTATTTTAAATAAATAAACAGAAATAAAACAAAAAGGTTGTATCATTTTAATTTGTTTTATATTTTAAAATTTTCTAATTTTACTTTTTGTTTGTTGTTCGTAGAAGAGAGAAGTCATAAAGTAAAGTGTCGAATATTTTTCTTTAGGCAGGTACAACTTGTAAAAGCCCAATAAAAAGATACATTAGTATTTTTTTCAAGTTACACATCTAATTAATATGACAACTGAGATAGGAGTAGCAAATATACTAAAATGCATTTGATGTTTTTTGAAATTTTAAAATATATAAACAAAATCCTTTGACACACTAGCAATTAATGCCGCATATATTTCACTGTTCATTTGTCTTTGTTCAGTATTACCAAATGAATTAAGTTACTGCTTAATTTAAAATTGCCACAATTTCAGTTTAATTTAAAAAGTTGTGTCCATACAAAACTTTATTTCATTTCTCAAACCATAGAAACGACGTGGGCTGCTGAATGGGCACCCCCTACGCCCTACGCTGTAAAGCTAATTTAAAATATTAATATACAGTACCCACCTATTGGCCATAAAGGCTCCAACTTTAAAAAAAATTCAATTACATGATTAATTTTTCCTTCAAACAAATTTATTTTGTGTTAAAATTATAAAATTTATTCAATTTGTATAACTTTTATTTTTGTCTGGACAGAAAAACAGTAACTACATGCATTTACTAGTTTATTTTCTAAATTTCATCGTATATATCATGTAATTGTTTAAAAACTATGAATTATTATTTTGATACTCGTAAACCATGGATCGTAATAAGACGGTATCTAGTGAGATTCGAAAAATAATAATCCAATCGTATGAAAATTTAATTTACATAAGTCCACAGTATCACCTATAATAAGTAGTTTTTGAAGTAAAGGTACCTACTCCTAAATTTCCTATCACACCTTCAATGAGTTCTTGCATCAAAATTTAATAACACTATTTGCTTTTTAATTTATACTTTACTATTCACTTTTATCGTTTTATCCCGATAAAACAATCATCGACCCCACCATAAAAATAATTTCTCGTATGTATTTCTCTCTGGTGCAAAATGGATTTTGCAGTTGATGGAAAGCTGATCACGGACGAGCGTGAAATTGCTTTTCCTCTATTCTATTTTCACCTGCCCCAGTGTTTTATCCAATGTGCTCCTGATTTCCGATATCCATGCAGCCATTCGGGTCTGGTTGACGGCCACAACTCGATCTCTGGATATCATCTAGAGAGAAAAGAAACGATGTTTGTAGATGTAATTGTAAATACAAATGCTATTTTTAAAACAGGAAAGATAAAAAACTATTTTGAATTTTAAATGGAGTTCGAAACTGATGATGATGGAAAAGAAAATATTATATAAGGCATTATTTGTGAAAGAGAAATATTGATAATAACGTTTAATGTATTATATTCCCGAATGCTGGATATAAATGTTTATCTACCACCCGCCTATGTAAATAAATAAAAGGGGATATTGTCTTGGGATAAAAATCGATAGCGAGTTTTCACTGAAAAAGCACATTTCACGCTCTCTTGAATACGATATCACTATTCATTCATACAAAAATATGTAGAAAATCGCTATTTCTTGGAAAAAGAAAATATCAAGGCCACGAAATTACTCTTTAGGTACCGAGGCTGCTTGTGGCCGAGGCAGGACAATCTTGTGGGCGCTAAAGGATTTCGCGGAGAAACAATATGTAATTACAAATTTTATTGTATTTAAATAAGTTTAATTTATTGAAATAGGAATGAGGATTGACATTTGATAAACAAAACAATTAGTTTGTACAAAAATTGTTAAAAAAGAAAAAGTTATTTTGTTTATATTTTGTGCGCATGCTGATTGTTGCACTGATAATAGGTAGTTGGAATAAATATTTAGAGTACGAATTTTTGATTTTATTGAACACACTGGGAAGTAATCAGATACAATCTTTTACTGGAAGTACCATTGTATAATCGTCCATTCAGCTAGTCCGGAGTAGCTATACATCCGTTTTTATACCACATAAAAATCCCTTTACCAACTTGCACATAAATACATAATATTTTTTAAAATAACTATTTTATAATAATTATTGTACAATGTGTTTCATTTTACATGAAGACACCTAAATAAATTGTATATTAATAACGCAAATAGTACATTTTTGTGCAAACTCATTGAAAAAATTCTTATCTCAAATATCAAGTGTGCAACAATTTTTTTAAATACTTTTTTGCTCCATCTTCATCGCTACTATGACTTTACTTAAAACATTAGTTTTTATTTTAATTATAGTTGGCCAGATTTAGTCGTAATGGCATACAATTTTTGTACTCACAACCTCGGAAGTGGCATTTGACAACCGGAAACGTCACTTTCCCGATGCACTGCACCAGGAAATTAAGCAAAAAACACTGACAATTTCTGGGCATTCTTCAACAAAATAATCTTTAAAATAACAAAATATAGTTTATAATTTTTTCGAAAATTAACGATTTTCAAGCATTTAAAACCAATAATAATAAATAATTTATTAATAAATAATAAATTTGCCTACCAACAGTGCCATCTGTTGGAGAAAAACAATCTGTCATTTGTCCAATATCAAAATAGAACATAACCTTAAATTTAAATTATTAGATATTACACTTATACTGACAATTAAACTACCAGTAAAATAGAGGCATGTGCCGGAAATTGTTCTTTATTTAATTATTTGAAAAGTTGGTAAGTACAACATACAATAGCTCTAGAACTTCTACTTAATTTAGTTTATATTTTATTTACGTACTGAATTACAGGTGAATTAACACATTTGCTATTATGGAAAGTTAAAAAGCGTTTATTCGTTGTCTCCGACCTTAAATTTCGGGAGGCGTACAAGAAATATCAGAATCAGACATTTTGACAACTTTTAATTCTGAAAAAAATATGCAAACAATTGTTTCCGAAATCAACAATTTACTTAAAAACCGTTGCTATGAAATTGCTGCTGTGCTATTTACTTGTATTGCGAATTTTGTACAATTATCTTGACATTTATACTCTATTAATAGGTAATGATTTTGTTCGTTACAAAAAGTATTGTACAAACTTCTTGCGGGAAGACGTCATCGCAAGCTCGCTCGTGCCTCAAATAAGCGCTCATGTAGGATAAGTGTCTTCCCGCACTTAACTTGTATGTAAATAACTATTATGTAGGCGTCTTCATGTAAAGTGAAGCACATATTTTAAAAAACAAACCAAGAAACTTATTATTGTCATATTTTAGAAACGTCGCTGTCATATTATCCGTTATACCAATTCTTAAACGTCAAAGTGATTCTAGGTTACATCCAATTTCGCGGCCGTTACCATAACAACAGCCGCGAAATTGGATTTTGCGGTCTGTATTGCGAAATATTTAGTTCGCGTCCGGGTACACTAGAAAGGTCTGAGTTCCATTTATGTGTGTTAAATTTATTTTTATCTTTTCTGTGGTCAGCACCCTACTTAAGTATATGGCCAGAGCCACCCAAGTAACAGATGATCTGTCTCAAAAATTTTAATTATATGAATTTTGTAATATTACTATTTTTGTGGACGATTTCAAAACATGATTCTGCAACTCCATGAAATTTCCAAAGCTGTGAAAACAAATGCTAAAAAGTATATTTTTGCAGGCCCATCTACATATGCTATGCGGTAATATAACCATGTTTTGTATAACATTATATTATGGAAATTTTAACAAAATATAGTAAAATATTATGTTTATATGGGGTCTCGTGGCCGTGTGCCTAAGTGTCTGGTCGCGAATCTGGGGACCCGGGTTCGATCCCGACCGACGCCAAAAATTACATCGAATTTTAATGGCACAAAATTGACCCATGTGGTGCACTCTCTGCGCTATCTATGAGTGCCCGTGAGGTGACGCCTGGTAAGCGCCCACACGGTACAAATATTTCGTCATTACCGAAATCTGTATACAAAGCAGATTGGCACACCCAGCAATGGGTAATATGCCGTGATGAAATATTTATTTATTTATATTATGTTTATATGTTATAATTATGTTATTGCTTTGCAAGCGGTAAAGGTCAAAGAATATTATAAAACAGACCTGTTGTAACACGTCGATAATTAAAAACAATGTTTAATAACATTTTAAAAGTTATGGTTGAACTATTTGTATGTGTGTGCGGTTGTAGTTTCTTTGGTACGTGTATGCAAAGATATGGAATCAAAAATTTCAAGAATCGCAAGCGTAAACATGTTTTTTTGTGTGATATTGCAGAGAGAAATGTTGGATGTACTCAAAACGTCGTCTTTCTGTGTGTTTTTTATTTAGTTTTTCACTTTTATTTGAAATAATTACACAAGACATCTTCATGTTAACTGTAGAAGTTATAAGCAGGCGTGGATGTCTGAAAGTTGTATAACAGTGTTAAGAAAACTTCGTTATAAAACATGTATTGCAACAAGTTATACAGTGTAGGTGGGCCTTAATAGTGTTTGTAGAACAATGTAATTCTAACACAGAGAATTTAGTCCTATTTAATATTTATAATAGCATAAACTATTAAAAGAAAATTTAGACGTACATATTTAAAAAAAAAAAAAACTAGTTAAAATCAAATTAGTTTTTTGCATTAATGATAAATAATGAGGTATATGACGTTTCATAAGTTTAAGAATATATCGTCCTGAATTCATTCACACACACATGCACGTAGACATCACCGTAAAAATGTGAAACTCTGACTCTAGGTCCTTACTATGTGCTTATTTAGCATAATCTCGATATACGATTTGTAGCACGATTTCTATACGAGTATATGCCTTACCAGAAGTAGCAGAAAGTAAAATCACAATTACAATATCTGCATCTTCGTTTATTACTTAGTATTTTTATTTATTACCTGTACTCTTTTATTCCTAAACGTAATTACTCGTAATTTTACGTTTGGCTTTATATTTCAACCAAGTCCAAAATATTGTAACTCATACAATTTCTATAATACAACAGAATATCTCAAAATATACAGTGTGGACTATCGTTTTTTAAATATTATATATCTTTCTAATAATACTTAAAAATCAAGGAGTATTGGTGAAATCGCGATGTTAAAATTCAAATTAATAAGCGAGATATGAATTTTTGAATAACGGAAATAATTATTTGTGACGTCACAGGCCCGAGTCGTTTATGCTTCTCAAACAGTTAATTTTAGGGGTATGCCCGTTATCTGCATTAGGCATTATGTTTTCATTTATTTTTATTAAAACTTCTTTCCCCGTCAATTAGCGTAAAGTAAGACAATAATTTATTTGTTCTTTATTTTATTTAAATGAACAGTATTTTATGAAAATGAAGAAAAAATATTTTTTTACTGAACAAATAATACTGAACGAATATGATAAAATATTGAACAAAAAATATTTTTTTAGTGAACATAAAATACTGAAGAAAACTAAATAAAATAGAGATAAAGAAAAATGTTTAAAATAAATATTATTCATTTTAATGAGACATTTTCAGAATGATATTAGAATCACAGTAGTGTTGCTATATTCCTTCATTTGAATTCAAACAAAACAATGAATAGTAGGTCTAGATCGAACGAATTCATTCAAAATTATACGATAATAATCGATTCGGACCAGTGACGTTCCGTTTACAATAAATTAGCATTATTAAAATGAAGTAATATTTCATCATTTTCATTTTACGAATTTTTTTAACATAAAGTATACTGAAGGATGACGATATTACTGGATTTCAGTCAAACTTTATTCAAACCCTACTAGTTTCAACTCCACATGAGTCTTCTTCAGGGGATGAGTTTTCTTAAGTCTTCTTCATCCCCTGAAGAAGACTCATGTGGAGTTGAAACTAGTAGGGTTTGAATAAAGTTTGACTGAAATCCAGTAATATCGTCATCCTTCATCATCCATCCCAGTCAAGTAATTTACCAGATCATAAAGTATACTACCTTATAATTATTGAAGTTTACTATTACTTTGCAATGGTTGAATACCAGGAGCTTTCAAAGAAACCTGTTACGAATCTTGAAAATGTCTTTGCTCTTATTTACATTCACACTGTTGTGTTAAAAGACGAAAATATACTATAGAGCTTCATGTTTCCATGGTAAATCGTTCGAATGTTTGTGTTTAATTAGGAGGCAACCTCTTTGAACACATTTTGTGACATGTATGGAAAATATCTCGTTTTCTAATATTATTCGTTTTTGATAAAGTATAAATATAAATAGTTATTAGGTATTAATTAATAACTTGGTAACAAAGGACTATCAGAAAAAAAAAACTTAACTTTCAATTTGTTTTAGTCTTCCGTAATCAAATTCCAAAAGGACTGGCGTAATTTCTGAGACATGCCTTTATAGTCTATCGGCCTATCCCTTAGAACGGGGCTATTTAACATTTTCTGTTTTAGTTTTTACTTGAAAGAATAGGTCAAATTAAATATGAAGATATATGTTTTATACCTTATAAGTCTTTAGAATTAGAGATATGATTTTTTAATAGTTGCTTTTAATTTCAAATATTTCATTATAAACATGGATACGACAATCGAGCTGTACCGGTTTAGTTTGGAACTATGATTCTTTGATTTGATTTATTTAAATAAATATTTTATTTGCATACCTTATACTGATAGTACTTAGAAATACAAAAATAATAATAATAATCTTTTCTCTTGTATACTTTGCTGCCACCTGTCACCTGTCACAATTTTAGGTTAGATTGCGATTTTGTGTTTACAACGACTAAAACGGAAATCAAGTGGATCGTAAATGTGTGTTCATGCGTGAGAGAAATATCTTTGTGTGAGTATGAAACAATGACGTCACAACTATATGAATGAAAGTCGCATATTTCAATTTATTTTTATATAAAAAATCTGATGTGGCCAGCATTATTACCTTCCGTGTATTATGTACACATTCCATATATATAAATTTTGCAAAAGATTCTATATTTCCAGTAAAATTATTTCATAAACAAACTATGTAAATTACACTTGACACTGACATCTTCTTCTTTAGCTTTTCCCCTTCGTTAGGGAGTCGCAAGTTTTAATTTTCTTCTTGCACTCATTTCTATATGTGTGTTGTTCTCATTCAGTTCCTTTTCTCTCAAATGTTTCATCTTTTCTTTGTCTTTCTATGTTTCTTCTACCTTCTGTTAATAAGCTATTCATTCTTCTTCCAATATATTCTTCATCTCTCTTGACCACATGTTCAAGCAAATATAATCGTCTCTCTTGTATTTTTCTAGAAACTTCCATTACTCGAGATATTTCCCTTATCCTCTTATTCCTTATCCTACTTTTCCGTTTCTTCCCTAACATCTATCTCAACATCCTAATCTCTGCCACATTCACATTCTTCTCATTGACATCTATATATGTTAATTAGAATATGCTTAATATAGTACATAGTTGTTTCCATGGTTATAGCATAGCTGGCTGATTTATGAAATTATTTATTTTTGTAATATTTTAACTCTATATCCGTTGAATATAAAGCATAAAATGAAATCAAATCCTATAGAAAATGAAATATTGTTTAATATTTATAATAACATAACATGTCAAAAAATGATATTTAATTGCGTTTTTTCAAGAAACACTGTTAAAGGTTGCAAATGAGGGTACCTCCGGTTGACCAATTATAAACAAAATCTAATCACCTCTTCGTTTCAGTATAAATTCCAGGAATACGAAAAAATTATATTTTTTGGAATTATGGTATTGGAGTTATACGATCTGAAACGATGGTAATATACACACACACACGCATACATACATACGCACACAAATACACACATGCACATACATCCACACACACACACACACATGCACACAGACACACAAATACACATCCATAGATATCATCGTAAAAATAGTAAAATCGTATTCTAGACGACCTAAAAACAACTAATTCATTAAAAACTCACCATCGATTTTTTTGACCAAAGACAATACCTTCCTTATCTAAAGTTGACGGAAGGTAAAAATCGACAATTTTTTTTAAATGACCCCGTTCTATTATAACAAAATCTATTGTAATATTTTTTTAGTACTTTTTATTTTAAATCCGTCAGTTATAAAAGATGTATTTACCTTTAATCAAACTACCGGTGTCAGTGGTGTCAACCATTCATCAGAAACTTTTATTTCACACTTTTTATTTTGGCTATAAACCTTATTATTCTACAAGGGACCGAAACTTATTAGGAACACCACCACAGTAGCACATACAGCGGGCTGTGGGACGGGTATATAAATTTTGTAAGATGTAGTTTGCACCACGAACACTGTGCAATCCTTTGGGGTATTAATTACCTACTGGAATTAAAACTTGAGCGTGAAATACACGAACTGCTACAGAAGTGTGTTTAGCCAACCCAAGTGTGAAATTACATGGAGAGACTAAAGACCAAATTAGACGACATAAGATTTAACTTGCAAAACTCATTCTAAATTTAAACTAAATGGAAATTTTTGTAGTTCATAATTTATAAAGTTTGTAACCGACACCGGTGGTACATTGGGCAACGTAGCCGACTAACGATCCTAGGTTCGAATCCCTGGGTAAGTTATGGTTGTTTGAATATCTTGTAAAACATGAGTTATAATACCCAGTGACTATTAAAAAACAAATCTTGTTTAAAACTCCATTAACCAAGTACACTGGCTTGCAAAAAAATCACGTACACCTATTTTTTGCTGTATTGAATCTATCTTGATTTTGAACTTGTCAATGTCATTAGTGTCAATTAAGATGTTAAAATTAACAGATATTCAAATATATATTTCGTTGTCCTTTCATTTCTCTGGAATATATTTGTAGTTTAATAGTAGGTAAATTAAATACAATGAATAACTTGCTCCATAATAGATCAAATAATGATGACAGTGACAACATTGTCAGTTTTTTCATTATTTACATAGCTAAAAAATGGTGGAAACTCGGTTACTTGATTTTTAAGGTGTACCTACGCGATTTTTTTGCAAGCCAGTGTACATTGAGATATCGATTTTAAATTTTTATATTTTGCAGACAAAAAGTTGAATAGTATTCTCAGAAAATTTTAAACAGTTGTATGGAAAACCGAATAGTAATTTTCTAAATTTGCCATTCACAACTATCAATAATAATTTATTCATTTATTATTTATTTATTAATAAATCGATCCAACAGGATACAAGATCCCAATTACAGGACGATCATACGACATACAAATATAAAAACGAATGATTTGAAACAGTAAGTACACTGGCTTGCAAAAAAATCGCGACCTTAAAAATCAAGTAACCGAGTTTTTACTTTTTTTAGCTATGTAAATACGATTTTTTTAAAATAGGTTAATATCAACTGTCAATGAAGTTCTCACCGTTGTCACTGTCATGTCATTATTTTAGGTATCGTGGAGCAAGTTCTTCATTGTGCTAAGTTACTACTAAATTACAAATATGTTCTAGAAAAATTAAAGAATAACCAAGTATTTATTTTAAATGGATTATAAATAAGTAAAAATTATGACTGAAACAAATTATGGACGAAGTAACATTGGTAATTTATCATCGCTCCATCAGCGTCCAGTACTTTATTTAATCTTAATGTTCTGCTATTGATCTGATTGACCACCCCTCTTCTAACTTAGAATTACAATTTTCTCGTTTTCTGATAATTTTGGCATCTTAATTGACACTAATAACACCGACTTGTGACACTGACAAGTTAACAATCGAGACCGACTCAATACAGCAAATAACAGGTGTACGCGATTTTTTTGCAAGTCAGTGTACATATAAAAAATTTAACAAGTAACTTAATCCAAAAAATACCTTACTCTTAATTTTAGATAAGGAGTCGCCAAATATGTCAATGTCAATAGTACATGATACACTGTTGTATGCTACACAGAGTTGTCTTATTGGAGATTTCAATTCATAATTAGTCCTACCTGTTTTACAATGAAATGGTACTTTATTTCTTGAAGTGACGCATGGAACATGAAACGGTATTAGCTCAAGACTACATGGATCATCAAAACAATTATTATATAATTTCTATGAGTAGAGAGATAATTGTAAATTTCTTCTGCTACTTAATGGCACCAAGTGCAATTCAGATAATAAAACAGAATAACTATGAGTAAAGTTAGGATATTGTCCATGTATTTTAAAATAACAATATTTGATGAATTTATGCTGGACAAACTCAATCTTATATATATATATATATATATATATATATATATATATATATATATATATATAAAGTCCGTTTCCACGACTTGATCCCCACGTCATCGTTCGTAACCATATGGTTCAAATCGCCAGGGGAGGGAGGGAATTGATGACGTCATGTTGTCGGGTGGAATCGGATGAAATCGCTTGATTTCCGAAGTATCCATACAAATCAAAACTGACAACTGACAGTATTATAATATAACCTATACTGTATTGATATTTATTTATTATTCATAAAAGTTCGAAGTAAGACATGCATTTTGCAATAATTATGATATAAGTAAACTAAATAAAATATACCTCTTTTATTGTCAAATAATTGGCAATTTTAGAAACGGCGTCTTTGTAATAGCAATATGCACAATATAATTTGAATAAAACTCAACAAAAATATTTTTTACGAAAATAGTGTTAATTTACAAGATTGGATTTATTTAGAACAAAAACCGGAACAAAGCATGGATTTTTTATTGTCAGCAGTACGGCAATGTGGCTAAAACGTTAGTTTTGTGATCGGCAATTCCGAGCAGACTAGACAGTACCACAGTAATGATATATTAGATGGGAGACATTCGGCAACAAAAAAGAAATTATCATATCGCGTCACACTGCGGCTCGGTGCGCCTGACATCCTGGGAATACACTTACACCGAACGGTACAAAATGGGATTACCTATTTTTTTTTATTGTGGGAATCATAATTAAGAACACAATAATAAGAATATCATAATTAAATAACAATTATTATTAATCGTATATACATAACAAAGTTATTAAAACAAAATATACTGATATAAAATCGTCAATTTTATAATACAATAAGTTACTAAGTGCGTCATTAACTAAGATGGCGAAGACACATCTTCTCCAGAAATTCGTCCTTCACGCCTGTGGAAATTCGTCCGCAAAATCCCGAGAGAGAAGTGGCCTAGATAAATTGTATTTTTCTAGAAAAGAGCATAATTTATAGCTGCTGGTGTTGCTTTAGTCGGGTCTTCTTTCGTGCATTTTTCTTCTAGGTTGATACAATCTCTAATTATACATATTTACTTCACACATTCCTACTTGAGTTTGTAGGTTTTATAAAAGCGAATTAAATTTTTATCCAGGTTTATAATTATTATAATCCAAGGTTTTCTATACATACAAAATCCCGGATTTGAAATCTGAGATTAAATTATGTTTATAAAACCGGGCATTAGAGTTTTTTAATTGGTCCATTTTTGGTCATTTCCTGGTGGTAGTTGTTCATCAGGGGGATACCTATTATATCTTCTGGCTTCAACGTTGTATTCCACTTTAAGCGTTTTGTTGTATTCTTAGATTCTCGTAGAGGATATACAGAGAGGATGGTCTGAGTCGAGTTCGACCAGGTAAATAGCCGAGGATCATGTAACTGTTTGGAGTCCTCTTCCATACTGGCCATCGACCGTATAATTTTTGGTGGAACTAGCCCGCTAAACAGGTACAGTTGGTTGACTGGTGTATATTTCAAGCAACCAGTATTTATTCGGCAAGTTTAGGTTAATAAAGAATTCAACCGCTTAGCGTTCCCATACTAAAACAGCATACTCAGCGCATGAGTAGAACAGGGTAAGAGCTGATGTTCTAAAACGTGTCTCAGTAAGTAACTCCCAGATAACATGGAATATTGGCTATCCATTCCCATGTAATTATTAATACAATCGGTTGGTCGTTAATATAAATACTGAAAATGGTGGGTGCTAAAATAAGAAATAATACTGAAAGACATCATGAATAAAGAAATAAATGAAAATAATGAACATTGACAAGTATTTTTTTTTTTCAGTTATAACAAATCTTCATCTTCTGTATCCGATTCTTGTAAATGAATTACGACCGGTTGTTGATTTTCAGAGATGTCGAGTTGCATTTCTTCCTGCCATTGCTCGCCAATAATTCTGTCAACATGTGTAACATAATTTTTCCAATTTTGAACAGTTACATTATTGAGAGCCTCATGCCACATGGTAATTACTTCTTCAGCTTTTCCACTGTTCCGCCCAATGTGCGCATCATAATAGCGTTTAGCTTGCGACCAAACCATCTCTATTGCATTAAAATGACAGTGATATGGTGGCAATCTTAATACCTGATGCCCGTTTAAATAAATTAGTTCGTCTACAAAGTATTTTTTCTCCAAAGGCACATTCTTGGCTTTAAATAATAATTCTGTTTTTGGAATGAAACGTTGTGCTTCCTTAAAAATTCTTTTAAAGCATGCTTACTCCATAAATTGTTTGGATTTTTTTCCTTCACTCGTGAGTGGTATGGAGCATTGTCTAAAATTATTAAACTGGGCTCATCTAGTTTTTTCAAAAGACAATGTTCCAGCCAATGCTCAAATGTTTCTGCGTTCATTTCACCGTGGTAATCCCCGACGTTGGATTTTGAAGCAAAAACCAAATGTGTGTCAGGAATAAATCCTTTTTCACCACCAGCACTTAATACAATGTATCTAGGAAAATAAGAAAAATATAAATTATGCAAATAATAGAAATAACAAATAATGCAAAAATAAATATAAATTATACATATAACAAATACTAAAAATCATATTCATGGTATTTATAATTTTAATATTAAATACTTTAAAAATAGACCCACCTTTTTCCTACAGTGGTGAGCTTTTTCACTGTATATGGGGTATCATCTTGCCAGGAGCATCTATCGGATCCTTTCGAAAAGATCCAAGTTTCATCTAAGAATACGAGAGGAAGTTGAGTGTGTTTCTTATTTTCCACATATTGTCGCAGAAAATTAATTCTTTTAACAATAACAGAATCAATTTCGCACAATCCTCTTCGGTTATCATCTTTTCTGTATTGAAATCCTAACTGGAACATTGTAAACCTAAGGGCAGTCCTGGATATTTTACATACTTCTTGTTGTATAATCCTGTCTAGTAATGTATCCAAAGTTATATGTTCTCCTAATAATATGCGAACTTTAATAAAAATTAATAAAATTTAAAATTAACTTACGTTTTGTATACATGTCGTAAATAATTCTTCTAATAGCTTCTTTGGAGAAGTCGTCCACATAACTTTTTTGTCTTCTGGATTTTTCTGTTTGTCTTCTTTTCCGTGGGCTTACAGGATCTTCATTCGTCTTTCGATTCCGACCAACTATGCGTTTTACTGTCGCTGTTCCTATTTGTAATGCATTAGCCACTCTCTAAAGAAAGAAATGTAATTATTTAAAAATTAAATAAGTTTCTCAAAAATATATTTACCTCAATCACTGCATTAACTGGTAATAATGGAGCATTATTCTCTTTTTCTTGACAAAAATAATTGTACAAATTAAGTATCATTTTCCGGCTTGCACTTTTAAGTATTGGCTTTTTCCGCCTAACATTCATACCAGAAGTAGAGGCTGCCATTATGGAACACTTTAAATACTAAATATAAACTTACTTTAGATACTAAATATAAACAAATAAGAAATTAAACTACGAACAAAATTTAAAACAAGCAACAACAAATTAATATAAAATAACAAGAATTAACAAAACTAGAAACACACAATGAAATACAAATTATTAACGTGAAAATAACTTTAATCACATGAATGACAGGAATGACATGAATATTCAAAAATGACATTTTTTGTTACCGTGGTTACAATACCGTTTCTATTTCATTTTTAGCCTTTGGTTGAACGGAGATAGAGTTTACCCCCTCTGAAAATCCGACGATAATGAGATAGCGAATAAAAATGTCATATATGTCATGTGTGTACGACAAAGATGCAAGATAAATGTTTAGTAATTCTTGCATCGGAAAATGATGACGTGAGGATCAACTGGGAGATATAGAGTGTATATATATATACGTATATATATATATATATATATATATATATATATATATATATATATATATATATATATATATATATATATATATATATATATATATATATTGGATTCCAGACTTGTAGACAATATTCTAGCTTAGAGCGGACATAATCGCACTTCACTTGTAAATCTATTTCAGAGCGCATTGCAACTTATTTGTGATCAAGAAAAAAATTGGCTTAGCAAAATAAGTGCTGAAGAATATATCCCGGCAAGGGGTGTCCACTTTCTAGCATATGTCGTGCTATTATGCAACTAATAAAAACTTGATAAATTTTTAGAAAACCTGAGACGGTTCATGTACCAATTCTGAGTATCATTTGTAACAGATACTCACCTTAATTGCGGTGCCAATATTATAAGAAATTACGAGATAATTGGGTAAAACTTACAGCAAATTTATGATAATGTCACAACTAACTCAAAATGTCACTGACCGTGATATGCTATACCCTAAGTCGTTATAAGCTGATTGTAAAATTATCAACATGTAATGGTATATTTAAATGCTATTCACTTGTTTTTCCATATAAATATTTTAAATTTGATATGAATACCTTCAAACCCTTGGTCTGCAATAGATAAAAATTTATAATCGAAATCTCAATGCACTCCGGAGTTATGAAGTTTCAAACAGGATTTGTTTAATTAACAGCTGGAACCACAAGCCTTGTTTTAACTAAAACGAAGGTTTAAGAAATGTCAAATTTCATTATTTAATATTAATAAATAAATAATATTAAATTCATCAAAATATGATTTTAAAGTAGAACATAGTTTATAATCAAACAAGTATTTAAAAAAAATCGCTCTTTCACCGTAAGGGTGAAATTAAATATTGAAATTTTAATTTGACATTTCTTAAAACAGCGTTTTAGTTAAAACCAGGCTTGTGGTACCAGCCAACTAGTTTAAAAAACTATTTACTTTTTGTACAATCGGGTTCTAGTCAAATTGTAACTATTATAGACAAGAATGCGAAAATATAAGTAAATTAGTAATTATTAGTGAAAGAATTTTGTTTAAATATTAATTAGTTCGCAAACTAAAAGCGATTGAAGTTGACTAATAATTAGGATGCATCATGTCTTAATTTGATTGGTTGCCTCATTTTAAAAATGACACTCGCGCACCTTTTGCGCCCGCCTACCGTGAAACATTAATGGACAAACACTAGCGCCACCCGCCGTCATAGTTTGTGTTATATTGTCAAACAGTGTTTCAATGTTCTATAATTTATTAGGAAAAAATACATTTTATTTCTTTATTTATGTTTAATAATAATTTCTTCATGAATTTTTTGTTTGAATTTTAATGGCCTTTTGCAGTCTTACTGAAATAAAGATAAATAAAGTTCTTGTAACACCCAAGCCACGATTTATTGCCCTTACACACCCCCAATCATAAAAATAAAATAAAGGCTCAGATTAAACCAGAAAATTTCCAAAGAACAACCCCTACCCCTCTTGACAACTACAACTACTAACTAACTAGAAAACATATATATTCTTCTTCTTGTTTGAAGTCAAATAATATTACAAAAATACAAAATAAATGGTGGCAAACAATATCGAATATATTTAACAATAACGTATAGGTTTATAAATAAAAATATTTTAACTATGTGAACATGAAACATTTGTACTCTATAGGACTAACAGTTTGTTGACCACAGGTGAATACATGTTATGTCATGCACCAAATTCTAAACTTTAAAAAATCATATTTCCCTTATTACGTAAAAGTTTTAAGTCGCGTTTGCAGTAAAATTATCATCCTATTCTTCCAAAAAAAAAAAAACAATAAAAAAATTGGTATAGGACCCCATTGTTATAGTGATCATAAATAATTCTTCCCAAATTGATATACTCGTAATAGCACCTCAGTGATTATTTTTAACAACTGGTTAATAGTATGTTATCAATGAGCATGTAATGTAAGCTATTACTCATGGAAATCATTCGAGTGAGTAATAGTCATTACATGCGAATAGAATACTATAATTTAACCACAACTGTCAAATAATAACATACTATACTACTATAAAATCAGAAATAACTTATATTTTTTTTATAAAATTGTTTGTTTACAAACATAAACATAGCGTTGATGGCTAGGTATTTGTTTTAACAAAATTATGAAGTGATTTGATATTTAGCAGAAAATTTTAAACCGACTATTCAGCTGCATTTCAAGCTTAAGAAGGAAATAATAAAAAATAGGAAAACTAGTATAATTTTGGCTTTTTATGTGGAAAAAATTACTTATTAAAAAAGTATTTTGTTTGTACTTTTTGTAAGGTAAGATTTGAATTTGACATAACAATTGAATCATATTATTCCATCGAACTGTCAATATTATTCAATTAGCAACAGTAACGAAGGTCATTATTTTATACTAAATTGATTGAATTATGGGTATATTATATGACAGTCGTGGATAAAAAAATTAACCAATCAAGTATGTCGCTATATAACAAAAATTAGATTTTTAGTTATCAAATCATTATCTATTGTATATTTTTTTAACTATTATAATCCTTTTTTGTACATAATAATAATGAAATTCATTATCTGCGATATCTAAGTTTTTACTATCAATAATCTAAAACTTATTTATAGCTTCACTTTCTTTCTTGACGTCGTAATTTCTTTCTTTATGATATAAATACCTCTTATAAATATTGATTGAGGAAAGCTGTTATAATTAAGCGATTAAACCAATCTGAAATGAACTCTGATGGCGGGGCAACAATTATATTGAATCATTTACCCAAAGGGTAGCAAGATAATTACTTGACTAAAGTTATTGTTTAATGAAAATTATCTTTCCTATTATTCTTAATTATTGTTTGACGTGTTTCGTTCCTTTCCAATTTTACCTGAAATATACAAACATTAGTCGGGGATCTACTTCGACGAGTTATTTATTTTCGTAGTAAAAATAAAATAATTACGATGTGATTGTTGTATCTATTTTTAATATGATGCATAAATTAATTTAAAAATTATATTTGTTAAAATACGAATTGTATGTTATATATTTTACATAAAACGAAAAATTGTATATTCATAAGTATATTTATAAATATGAAACATTGTTTGTTTAAAATTCATAAATATATTATCGGAATATGTTTATTCATTAAAATTTTAATTTATTTCAAATAAATCGAAATTATACAAATAAATGTTTTGTTAATTTTATATAACCGAGAGATCAATGCTTTAATAAACGTATAATTTTTTGACCTACTTTAGTAGATCAGCCAGAATTCATTTCGATTCAGAAACTACATTTCGTACGTAGGGTGCATCGAGAAAAGCAACATTGTTTATCACGACAATGTTTCGTCGTTTGCAGTCCCGATTTGTCACCGATTGATTTGTTTTCCAAACTGCTAGAATGGAGTTTTCACGATTACTTAGGACAAGTTGTGTTCATGTTTTAACTATTGGATTTATTAAACGAATAAATATATTGAATCAAAAGGAGAATTCATTGAAAAACAATAAAGGATGTGTTGGAATTCGTCTATTTAGGATACTAATCGTGATAGTATACTAAATTACACACTGACGTTACTATTTGGGATATTAGCACGCAAGTATTTAGGTTATTATAGAAGACTCCCTAACATAATTATTATAGTTTGGTTCACGAAAGATGACAATTCAATGGCATTTGTTCGAAGAAAGAATAAACAACATTTTATATAGCGGTAGTATAGCAACATTATGTATTAGAAAGATATAGATTATTTGACTTATGTCTACGTGATTTATGCTATATGACAGATATACGTTCCATATTCACATTGCTCTCTAACACACTAAAAATAATAGGAACGTATGTCGATGAGTTGCTGATATGCAATTATCTATTGAACTGCCCTCTACGTTAAAGCAAATCCAGTGGCGGAGTTTGTTTTTTGAATTTGACGCACGGTTTGACGTTTAATCAAAATCAACGAATAAGTTTCTAATTTTGTTCCACGATGTAATTGAACATAATCATGGGAGAGAAAGGAAAAACATTGCGAAGGAAAACTGAAACAGGTTATTAAAACGTGTTAATAATATCGAAAATGAAGAACAATTAACTTCTTTTGGAAAAATACGACCCAGAAAATCAACTGCAATAGCTGATCTTGATTTTTTTAACACCGATACAATTAGAAGAATAATATATGAAATGTATGCTAACAGTAAGTAGTTTATTACTTATTTTCAAAATATGTATTTATATCGTTTTCGGTATTTTTGTAATTATACATACGTGTTGTATCTTTATGTTCATTATTATATCAACATAAAATATATCTTTGCAAATGTGTAGACGTTTAACATTTAATTTTGATTGATTAAAATGTATCCACAAATATTATACCTGGTGCACGCCTATGTGTATGGAATGTAGTGAAGTTATTTGCAAGTAATATAATACCAGATGTTTAGAAAATGACCTTGAATTATTATCTTACGTGAACCAAACTATACCAATTTAATGGCGGCGAACACACAGAAAACAGAATACTGATTAATGAGAAAATATAAATCAAATTTTAATTTAAAATGAGTGCAACATACTGTATTTGTAAGTACAACATACATTATGATATCATTTATAAATAAGAATAAAATTTTCTATATACAATGGGGTTATTTATGTCAAATTTTGCAGGGAATGAAACAGATACATTAAAATTTGTAAGTTTAAGAAAAGTTCATGATGAATTATTTACTCTACATACTATCTCACAAAAAGGTTATGTCGTTTAATAGCTGGCCACCTGATAGTGAATGATAATTGGAATCATAGATGTCTATAGTCTGTATTCAAATTAATAAAACTATCATAATTAAATTCTTTTAGCTAAATACTAAATACTTACCAATTCGAATACAACCAAAGTAATGTTATCCCATAACTTATGTAGTTTAGAGTTTGCGGGAAATTGCGGTACAATCTACGTACTTAGTGCATATCGCCCAGAAACCAATATCCACAAATTAATCTGGAAAATCAAGTTCATAATTTATTTTTTTAACCTACACCATCTAAATCACAAACTTATAAAAATCTTTTTGACATCCATAAATGTAGATGACGAATATTATAAAGGGTTGTAGGCGATACACCATTTTCCACAATAAAATTTTAATATTTTTGATAATTTTTGACAAAGTGGCATTCCGGACTGAGATTGTCTTCAATCGAATCTCTTGTCTCAAATGCTTATGCGACTTAATAATGGTTTTCTCTGGACAACAGTCATAAGTCCCTGTAAATTGCTAACATTTCTTCAAAATTTATCAATGGAATTTTTCTTTGTTTTGTGAGGAACTTAATCATAGCCTGAAACTCAATTTTCTGTAAACTTGCAGTTTTTCTAAACAGTGAATATCTTTTTTGTAATTTCGAAGACTAATATAAATATAAATGATGGAACATGTTAGAATAATTTTAATAATAATAATACTTTATTAAATAGCGTTAGCTAATACATACATAAATGTTACAAAAAATATATTATATTCAATGGGTTAAACATCTATAAATACAATTTTAATTTAGATTTGAATTCATTTGTAGTTTTTACCGACTTCAAGCTATTGGGTAAATTATTATACATTAATAGTCCATTGTGAAAGATAGATTTACAAGTTTTCATATTATTAGTTCTGGATACATATAGTTGGTTACTTTCACAAGATCAGATAATAGTATATTAAAGAAATAATGTCATAATTATCTTTTTTTTATGAGACGGAAGTTTGGATAATGACACGTAGTAGTGTTGCCCAACCCTTCGAAGAAAATAATTGACAATTATGAAATGAGTTCTTTATACTATTTTTTGTATTTTGCGCCTTTTATGCCATTTTTAAATAAAATAATCTGTTTTGGCCAGCACAATACCTCTCGCCACTACCGTTTTTGGTTACATAAGTATCGGGCGCGAGCAGTCATGTGACTTTGTTGGCCTTTACAAGCAGATATGGGGCACGTGTCAGAATGATAACAAGTAATTATGTACATAGATGTCAACTATCAGAATTTTTCATTTAAAATTTCAAGATTTTCTATGTTCACGTCACCAGGAGTACGCCATTTACTTGTCGAGGAAAATAAACCATGTGGAATTGCAAAATCACGAAATTTAGAATGAAAAATTATGATATTTGACATCTATGTACATAATTACTAGTTATCATTCTGACACGGGCCCCATACCTGCTTGTTAAGGCAAAGAGAGTCACAAGACTGCTCGCATCCTATTGTATTTAACATATCTTTTATACCTACACTCTACACCAAAAAATCTATTTACACCTATTCTTTAAATTTAGATTTTTTAAATTTAAATTAAGAAATTAAGAAACTTTGTCCTACTCTTCTAGTTTTTCGAGATGTTTCCTATTCATTGTCGGGATTGACAGTATTTGTGTAATATACCTATAATTTTAAATATTTAACTATTAATACAATAAGAAATAATAAGTATGTATTTTCCAGAAAAGTCTTCAGTAATGTCTCCGAATTTCTGATACTGTCATTTATCTGCCGTTACAAACATTTTAATTTTTCAATTGTTTTCTACGATAGTATTTCAAATTTATTACAACAGATTATTTTATATATTATATTCTTTTTCTCTAAATCAATGAAAGATATAATAAAATATTTCTGATAGACAATTTAATATTCTTTAATATTTGCAGAAACAAAAAATTTCAAAAAATAATATTTAGAAGTTTTTTTTTTAAGAATGCAACTTCCGGTTGTCTAATTGCTACCAAAACCTTCTAAACTCTTCCCATTCATATCCGATTGCGAAATACGTACTTAAACAGATATTAAGTCTTATAGTTCCAACATCCACACATACACACACACACACACACACACACACACACACACACACACACACACACACACATACACACACACACACACACACAGCATCATCGTAAAAATGTTAAAATCGGATTACAGGGACCTTAAAACGTGCTTATGCATGAATCCAATACGTCTCTTAGCGAGAGGTAAAAATCATAGTTTCAAAATTTAGAGAATTTTGTGTTAAATGTGACGCTTGACGATCAACAATGAAACTTTATTTTTGTAACAACTGTACGATATTTTCCATTTTTTCCTAACTTTACTACAATATTTCTTCTCTTCTTACTATTACTACTTTTTAATTCGTAATTATATAAAAATAATATTCTTAACAATCGTTTGTGTTCATTTATTTATTTTTTGACATTGATAGCTACCAACTTTAAAAAAATAAATGGAAGTGAGATTAGAATAGAAGCTCTAATGATGGTTTTGTACTTTTACTTCTTACTTTTGCCAACGATGACACTTGTTCAACTAACTGGTGGGCGTTGATGTTCGACCACCGCTTGAATATATACAGGACGGAACACAGACACTATTTCACTTAACACACTTAACTTTGATGGCCGATGAACACTCATTTATTATGGACACAGACAATTATTAATATTACAAACTAACTAACTTTATTTACATGGCTATTATTATTTACACTTACACTTATTGATTATACTAAACTTAACTAAGCACATAAACTAAATAGTTACATTTTACATAGTAACTCTGCGCGTCTACTACGCGCTCAAACTAACTCAAAACATCTCGACAACACGAATATCTAACACCGACTCCATGTCTTGTCAACACAAGAATCTCAAACCAACTCTCTGTCTCGACATCACAAGATTCTAAAACCAACTGCCTTAAACAAAGAGTTACTTTCGTGAGAGGCCTTATCTCCGAGGGGGTGAAGGGGGTAACATATGGCATCCATATCAAAATATCAACCCTGCACGTAGGCTCGCAATAACTTCTAAACTTAATTGTCAACAAATAACTGTCTAATATTTCTGACAGCTAGACTAAACATTCCGTTAGTAAAAGATGATAACTATTTCTAAACAGAATTTTGACTAACAAAGATAACAAGTTGAGATATTATTTCTGAAAGTATAATTTAGAAAAGATTATAAAAAGTTACTTATTTGTTATTGCTCACCTTGTTACAGTAGCGCGCGCCGAATGCTTGCGCCGCTACTGATAACATGTTCGCGAACGATGACGTAATCCCTTCGCAGGAATTACCCCGATGACGTAATCCAGTTGAGTGAATCTTTTGTGTTCGATGATGGTCGCGTCAGAGAATTCTAGAAGGATAATGGGCTGTATAAATACCGGCCGAAAGAAAGCGGAGAGATAGTCTGTGATATAGAAGCAACGAGCAATGAAGTCGGTGATATAAATAAATAGTCTATGAGTGGTGAACATAAATAAATGTAGTTATATAAATAAATTTAGTGATGTAAATATCGGTTAAATAAATAATCTTAGTGTTTAAGTATTTAATAATATTATTATCCTTAATTATTCTCTCTTTTCCTAATAATATCTCTTATTTTTACACTTCACCCATATAAATAAAACGTTACAATAGTATGAACAAGCACATACATACGGTGTACGTAGTTTCATAACATTATAATTGTATTAGGCCTTAATGAATGTATATCTAGTACGTGGGTAGATCGCATGGAACATGGCCAGTGCAAGCTACACTAGCAATATGGCAAATTTAATCCTGCACTCAGTCCGACTAGCACATGGGATTATATATGCTATTGTTTACTCGTTTGTATTTGGATTCTATTTCATGCATTTATTATATATGCATTAATAACATAACTATATCATTTTAAAAGCCGCCTCGGTGGTCGAGCGTGTTGAAGCATCGTGCCTAGCAGCGCTCAAAGCAACTTCACCGCTCCGGACCCTGGGGTCGTGGGTTCGATTCCCACCAGGGGCTTGGGTGTCTGTGAATGTCTTTTAATACATTATTATATATGTATGTAATAGAAATTGTAATAATATAATAAATAAATGTATTTGATAGGGCTATAACTGTAAAAGTTGAAAAGCCGACAAAATATTATTATATTTTAAATATTGGTTGAGCAAGAAATCATTTGAAGAAGTAATATTGAAACTTGCATATCGATGGTTTAAAACAGCGTTTCTTAACATTTTCTAAACCGCGGACCCCTTTGTATTACATTTGATATAGTGGACCGCTTAGAAATTAAACATTTAAAAACATTAGTAAAGTGTGGAAATAGATCTTTTTAAGTTTTAAAACGTGCTTATTCACTTAAAACCCATTTATTGAATTTTTGGATCAAAGACAATACCTTCTTTACAGTTGCGGACCCCTAAAGTTGTTAAAGTTGTACTCTTGTGTTCATTTTCTGTGAAAATAGTGATAAATCACTTTACATAATTTAGTTGAGAACAATCTCTTTCAACTGCATGGCCGCTATACATATTATGTCGTACAGACAAAACCCGGAAATGTCAAAAATAATTGTATTATCCGTTTATACAAAATATGTTTTTTTTAAATTATTAAAACAGTTTGTAAATTAAGAAAAGGCTTTAGGATATAGTTGCTAATAGAATGTACAACAAAATTAAAATATGTATAAATAAAATAAATAAATAAATAAATATATCAGCACGGTATATTACCCATTACTGGGTGTACCAATCTGCTTTTTACACAAATTTCGGTAAATATGATAGTAAATAGTAAATTGCATATAATAAAAGTGTAATGAAATATACAATCTAAAAATAGTTAAAACATGACAATTATTAACTCATAAATAACAATATTTTTTTTAAATTGGTTAACAATTTTTATAATAAATGTTTTTTTTTTAGATGTAAGGGGCTATATTGAAACTGTCTATTGTTGTAGTTTAATCATTTATGATATATACAAGGTTAACATGAGAATCAGTGACAGATGTTTAACGTGGGAAAACAGTATTAACTGTTTCAGAAAATTAATAAAAAAAATCTGATGTGGCCAACACAATATCTCCCGTTTAATTTAATTTTTATTCGTGTAAATACTTAAAATTAAATTAAATATAAATACCGGGTTCGATCCCGACCGACGCCAAATATTTCAAATTTAAATGGCACAAAAATGACCCCTGTGTTACTCTCTCCACGCCAGCAATAAGTGCTCGTGAGGTGACACCTGGTAAATGCCCGCACGGTACAAATATGTCATCATCGTTACCGAAATCTGTGTACAAAGCAGATTGGCAGACCCAGCAATAAGTAATATGCCGTGATGATATATTTATTTTATTTATTTATATTCTTACCTATATTCATTGTTGGCGTGGAGAGTGCACCACAGCGATCAATTTCAAATTCTAAAATATTTGGCGTCGGTCGGAATCGAACCCGTTCCCAAGATTCGCGTGAAGTGACGCCTGGTAAACGCCTGCACGGAACAAATATGTCGTCATTATTACCAACATCTGCGTACAAAGCAGATTGACTCACCCATCAATGGGTAATATGCCGTGATGATATATGTTTTTATTATCTTACCTTTTTTTTACATATTCACTTATGCTGCAAACTGTATTAAGTTCCTTTCGATATAGTTATTGTTCCATTTACGTTATAAAACGTTAATATTATTATTTGAAATGATTAGTTCGTTGACAGTGACATATACCTGTCAGTTACAAACATTTGAGATCTGAATTATGTATCCATGTGTATGAGTTGCGGTTAAAACGTAGGCTCCGGGATTAAAATTATAGATAGTTTTATAAATTTATCCATAAAATATATAGAAAAAGTATTAATTCAAATTTGTAGAAAATTTAGTAATCTTTAATTTTTATATAAAATAAATCTCGAAAAAATAAAACTTAAAGGTATTTTTCGAAGAAAAACTATTTTGAGCTTCCAGTGAAGTACCATTTTCGGTTATCTGATTTTCTCCAAAATCGAATGGCATCTTTCCATATAAGAGTAAGATAGAAATACAAGATTTCAAAATTTTCTGAACGATACTATTTGAGTTAGAGCGTAAAGAGGATCCACACACACATACACACAGGCATCACCGTGAAAATGTTAAAAATGGAATCTAAGACCTTAAAACGTGGTCATTTACCGAAATCTCGATATGCGATTTTTAGCACGATCCCTATACCTCCCTTACCAAGGATAGCGGGAGGTAAAAATTATTGTTAAATTTTTTTAATTTACAGAGTTAGTGACCGAATAAACTTAATTTAAAGAAATGAGCGTTGATTAACGTCAACGTATTGCTTGGTCTGACAGTTTACTCGACGTTCAATTTTTGAAATAATAGCACATAAAATCCATTTTTACCAGGTATTTAAATAAAGTTTAATCGGGCATTAAAAACCATAAAATTTGGAATCCAAAATTTTGAATTTTATTCGCTACCATTGCATAATGTTTTGAGGGGCAGAAAACATTTAAAAAAGTATTGTTCCATTTCAAATTTCAAAGTTGGTATCGCATACTCCGGAAGACCGGAAGCGGAAGTTATAGATCGCTTCTTGATACGACATCTTATTGCCCATATTGTCTATATTCTATAATCACTATTAGCCAAGCTCATAACCTTTTACTAAATATTAGTAGCACTATTAATGATTGCAACTACGCACTATTACATTATTTGCTCTCATAAAGTAAAATTAGCACAAGTACAACGTAGTAGTAATAAAAGAGAAATTTAGTAGTCATAATTAGTAGCAACAAAAGACAATTTTAGGTACTATTACCTGTCAATTAGAACACTGTTGTGATAATTAAAAATTATTTAAAAAGATGTAAAGATGAATGGAGTATGAAAATATGTAGATTTTCAAAAGAGACTACAAGAAAAATAATTGATTTAATCAGAAATGATATAAAACGGGGGCGGATTAACGATTTTGCCGCTTGTAGTCTGATATTAGTTTCCCCCCTAAATCCATCAACGATTATAATGAATTTATTTTTGTGTAATTATTCATATTTTTTATTGCAATCAAATTTTCATTATTGTAATCAAAAATTTCTGTTGTAATTAGCATAAATAAACAAGAACAATTATTATAATATTTTTTTTGTGTGATTGATCATTTCCTTTGTTGGAATCACATTCGCACTATTGTAATCAAGCATATCTTTGTTACAATTTTTTTTTTAACTCTTAAAGGAAGCAATATTATTTATTTTCATTAGATTACTAAATTCATCTTTTGGTATTTGCGTACACAGTTTTGATTCATTTAAAATTATTTTTATTTGTTGAAAATTATTCCCCGGAAATTTACCGCCGTAGGCTTCAGCCTACTTTGTCTAATAGGAAATCTATCACTGGCCATTTTGGTGGCTAATGATATCCAAATAAATTTAGGTGCTTTTCAAATCTTACCATCTTGATTTGTGTTCACTATTATTTCTAAATTTTCTTCAATTAAATTTAAATAAAATATTTTTGTCTTGTGTCCAATTTTCCCCACGCTCCTGTTTATTTGTCATTTTTTGAAATAATCATATTTTTCATATTCAATATTTGCAAAATTTCACTATTTCACCGCTGTCACAACTGTCAAATCTGTGGTTATTTTACAGTTTATGCCTACTCTAGTTTAGTAGCAGTCTAACCTGGACTCGTATTAGCAGATCTTTCATTTCATGCTAACATATTTATTTTTCTATATATCTATTTCTTTAATACTTGTACTAATAAGCTAGTAATTAAATTACGAGAACCAGTATCAGTAGTATTACACTAACCTATTTTAGTAAGTAGGTAAGTCTTAGTTGTTATCTCTTCAGATAATTGCTGGTTCATTCTCGTATAATCACACTGTATGTTCTATTTCTGCTAAATCTTAACATCGTTGTTCATTATTTTTAAAACTATTAGAGTAATAGGACTTCACTTTCCATTGTAAAATAATTTTCAACAAAGTTTTTAATTAACAAATGGATTGGAACTATTCCATCTCTTTTACAAACGCTATACTCCAATTCTTACAAAGCCTTTGTTCCCTAGTAATTTTAATTTTTGCTAAAATAAACTTGTTTATCAACATCGAATCTCTTTCTCTCTTTCCGTATGCTGGTGAAATGTGTGACACATATAGCCAACATATTTCCGGATGTTTTACATTGTGTGTGACGTCACGGTTGACTAATTTTCAACACGAAATGTGGTTGTTTTGAAATTCTGCTAGCATATTGGGTGCCTGCCTGATAGGGTGATGTAATTATTTGTTTGAAAGTGTAGTAACCAGGAAGTGATTTTTGAGGGAAAATAGATTGAAGTAATTTTCATATCATGATTTCAAGTTGAAGCTTTGAATATTTAATACAATATTATGTATTTAATGATTGAAGTTTGTTATGTAATTAATTGAGGTATTTTACAATTATAGAATTCAAAACAAAGTACTAATTAATATTATAGATTATGCTAAAAAATAAAAGAATTATAAAATTGACGATGCCCAAGTGTAAAATATGTTCCATAATATTTAAAATAAATCTGATGTGGCCAGCACATCACCTTCCGTCATTCCTGTCTATTATGTACAAATTCCATACATCAATTTTATTGCAAAAGGTTCAATATTTCCAGTAAAATATTTTCATAAACAATCTGTAAATTTCACTTGACACTGACATCTTCTATTTAGCTGTTTCTATTCCTATTAGGAGTTGTTATTCTTGATTTTATTTTCCACTCATTTCTTTTTTGTGTGGCGTGCTCATTCAGTTTCTTTTCTCTCAAATTTTCCGCAATACAGTCCTCCATCTTTTCTTTGGTCTTCCTCGTGTGGGACAGCGATCGAATCCCACACGAGTCAGTTTTTAATAAAAAACCGATACACCCAGATGAGTCCGAGTGGCAGCAGAGGTCACTATAAACTATTCTGCGTATAACTAGGATGCCAACAGAGGGCACTAAAAATGTCTCTGTAATTGTAAAATTGTATATGTAAACAGTATGTGAACTGAAATTTGTATAGATCAAAAGGATCTCAAAACAAATAAATACATTATTATTATTATATACTTTTTTGAGTAATCGTTAAAATGGTAAAATTGTATTTTAAGGACTAAAAATTCACCGTCAAATTTTTTGACCAAAGACAATAATCTTTCTTACTGTATTATGAGTTGCATTATTGCGTTATAAGTGTTAATACTACAGTATTATAGTTACGTATATAAAAATCTGTTGTGGCCAGCACAATACCTCTCGCTACTTCCTTTTTTTTGGTTACATAAGTATAGGGCACGAACAGTCATGTTACATTGTTGGCCTTAACAAGCAGATGTGGGGGCCCATTTCAGAATGATAATTAGTAATTATGTACATAGATGTCAAATGTCAGAATTTTTCATTAAAAATTTCATGATTTTCTAAATTCACGTAGTTAATTTGTCACCAGGAGTGTGCAATTTACTTGTCGAGGAAAATAAACCACATGGAATTTGAAAATCGACATCGGCCCCATATCTGCTTGTCAAGTCACATGACTGCTCGCGCGCTAATGTATTTAACATTTCTTGTATTCCTACACTCTACAACAAAAATTCTACTTACATCTATTCCATATATTTAGATTATTTTAAATTTAAATTCATTCTATGAAGAAATTTTGTCCTACTCTTCCAATATTTCGAGATGTTTCCAATTCATTGTCGGAAGTAACAGTATTTCTGAAGGGTATGTGTAATATACCTATAATGTTAAATATTTAACTATTAATACAATAAGAAATAATATAATGTATGTACTTCCCAGAAAAAGTCTTCAGTAATGTCTCCGAATTTCTGACACTGACATTTATCTGTCAGTTACAAACAATTTAAATTCTCAACTATTTTCCATGGCATTCTTTCGGCTGTAAAATTTATTACAACAGATTATTTTATATATTATATTTCTTTTATCTCAAAATCTATAGAATATATAACAAAATATTTAAATGTATCAGACAGAGAATTTAATTTTCTTTAGTATAACCAAGAAAAAATTGAAAAAAATAATATTTAGAAGATTTTTTTTCAAGAATATTCTACTTCCGGTTGTCCAATTGTTACCAAAACCTTTTCAGATCTTCCCATGAATGTCCGATTGGGAAATACGTAGTTAAATAAATATAAAGTCTTATGGTTTTTGAGTAATCGTCCTTCCAACATCCCACACACACAGACACACACACATACACACACACACACACATACACACACACACACACACACACACACACACACACACACACAGAGAGAAATCATCGTAAAAATGTTAAAATCGGATTGTATGGACCTTAAAACGTGCTTATTCAATAAAATCTGGATATGTGATTTTTACCATGAATGCAATACCTCTCTTAGCGAAAGGTAAAAATAATTTTGTTCTGAATTATAATTAAAATTTGAAATAAACATTATTTCCATTTTGTAGAGGTTTTTTTTTATCTTACAGAAGATTACCTTTGAAAATAGAAACTGCTCAAGCCGGAATGATATTTTGGTCCCTCACGATTCTGGCTTAGTTAGGTTTGACTGTATTTTAAACCAACTATTATATTCTCAATTTTAACAACAAATGTTCAATTTTCAAATGTATTAAAAATGTTTTCCTGTATCTCTTAATTGTCTGATGATGGATACAGTTAGTATCCGAAACGTCGCATTCATGTAAATTTAACAAATAAAGTGCTATACAAATTCATGAGGATTACTAAGGCCCCAAATTCACCTAAAGCAACTATTATATTATTCATGTTATATTTAATGGGTTTAAGACAGTCTTTTTGCGACTTACATGACACCCTGAGAAAATCTGGTTTGAAAACATATATGAATACGGTTCATCTTGGTTAATGAAATCTTTTGATGGTAAATTATAAATTGCTCACTTGGCTGGGTCGCTCGCAATTCGGAATTGTATAATTTTCTTTTGGATCCTTTTGAAATTAAATGTTTCAAGCGCAAAATTATTAACATTTAATTTATCTAATGTTAACTATTGAAATAACCCAGTAATATTCTTTAGATATAAAGTGATCTTTGATGATTCTTCATCCCTTATTCATATTTTTGAAGTGTTTTAACCTTTAGGCTCAAGTTTGTAACTGCACCTTTGATTATCGCTCATGGAAAATATTTCATTATCGGAACCCCGGATCTAACTTCAAAGCAGGATGTGCAATGTCGCTTGAGTTAGAGTTGAGCATATCGCATATCGCTTTCGCTAGTACGTCGTCTTCAAAGGAAATAAAAACGAGATAGTTCTATGCATGGCATAGCATATGAGCATTATACGAGCTTCGTATGTAGCAGAAGGATAAGCACACAAATCGATGAACTTTTTAATATTTGTAAAGGTTTAATGCGAGATAAACGAATGGTGAAAGGAAAAGTGCAAAGCAGAAAGTGATAAGTAAAAAAAATCTGATGTGGCCAACACAATACCTCCCGTTTAATTTAATTTTTATTCATGTAAACTAAATTAAATTTAAATACCGGGATCAATCCCGACCGACGCCAAATATTTTGAATTTTAAATGGCACCAAAATGACCCCTGTGGTACACTCTCCAAGCCAGCAATAAGTGCTTGTGAGATGACACCTGGTAAATGCTCGCACGATACAAATATATCACCGTTACCAAAATCTGTGTACAAAGCAGATTGGCACACCCAGCAATGGGTAATATGCCGTTATGATATATTTATTTTATTTATTTATTTACTTACCTATATTCATTGCTGGCGTGGAGAGTGCACCACAGGGGTCAATTTTGTCCCATTTAAAATTCTAAAATATTTGGCGTCGGTCGGAATCGAACTCGGAACCCCAGATTCGCGTGAAGTGACGCCTGGTAAACGCCCGCACGGTATAAATATGGCATCATTATTACCGACATCTGTGTACATAGTAGATTGGCTTACCTAGCAATGGATAATATGCTGTGATGATATGTTATATGTTTTTATTATCTTACCTATATTTTTACATATTTATTTATGTTGGAAACTGCATTAAGTTCCTTTCCATATAATTATTGCTCCATTTACTATTTTCTTTTTAAAACGTTGATATTATTATTTGAAATGATTAGTGCGATCTGAACTGTGTAACCATATGTGTATGAGTTGTGTTTAAAACGTAGGCTCCGGAATTAAAATTATAGATAATTTTATAAATTTATCTATAAAATATATACAAAAAGTATTAATGTAAGTAAACCTGTAGAAAATTTTAAAAAACTTTAATTTTTATAACAACAAATCTCGAAAAAATAACATTTAAAGGTATTTTTCGAAGAAAAACTATTTTGAGCTTCCAATTCCATTTCTGGTTATCTTATTGACTCCAAAATCTAATGACATCTTTCCATATAAGAGTAAGGAAAAAATACAAAGTTTCAAAATTTTCTGAACGATAGTAAAGAGGTTCCACACACACACATACACACAGACATTATCGTGAAAATGTTAAAATTGGATTCTAGGGACCTTAAAACGTACTCATTTACCAAAATCTCGATATGCGATTTTTAGCACGATCACCAATACTTCCCTTACCAAGGGTAGCGGGAGGTAAAAAATATTTTCTTTCATGCCAAAGCTTTCTAAGAAGACGTATATATTATCATGTTCCTAGGATGGATTGGGTATATAAGTTCATAGGAATCAGTTTTGTGGCCGTATTATGGCCCAACTGTAAGTTTTATAGATCTGTAAAACTTGGCGAGTTGCACGGCTTATAGTTAAGGTCATAACTACAGGTTAACAAAAAATCTGATGTGGCCAGCACATAACCTCTCGCCGTATATTTTACCTGGCTGTATGCATAAAGCAAAGATTATTTTTATAAATACAAATAATATATTCATATAAATCTATGACGTATAAACTTCTTTATTATTCAATAATAGCATGTCTCAACATGAAGATATTTTACCATAAATTATGTTACAATAAATTACAAAGTAGAGTTTACCATATATAAATATTAGGCTGGTAACAGCAATTTTCAATTCGAACAACTTTGTTTACTTTCTCTTCATATTCTTCTAGTAAAAACATTAATTTTGGGCGGTCTAAAATGTATATATCTGGATTGTGCATCTATTCTTATATATCTTCTTTTACATTTTATTTTTTCATACTTGTTATATCTAAATAACCTTAATTCCCTTTAATAAAGTGACGGATAGATTGCACTCCGATTTTGTCAATATTTACAACTTACTTGAGAAGAATTTGATAGCTTTTTCGCAATTCAAAGTTACTCTAGTCTACAGTACTGGTGTACATTGTCCCATAATGTTTGAAACAAATTTAAGTCCTTCAACCTAGACTTGTCATCTCCATAATAGTCACAGATCAAGAACTAAGGGATTCTCCAAGTACATTTTTAATTCATTACTCATTATTTCTGACACTGACATTTATCTGTCAGTTACAAATAATTTAAATTATCACCTATTTTTCATGGCATTCTTTCGGCTGTCAAATTTATTACAACAGATTATTTTATATATTATACTTCTTTTATCTCTAAATCTATGGAATATATAATAAAATATTTAAATGTATCAGATAGAGAATTTAATTTTCTTTAATATTACCACGAAAAATTTTCAAAAAATAATATTTAGAAGATTTTTTTTCAAGAATCTTCTACTTTCGGTTGTCCAATTATTACCAAAACCTTTTCAGATCTTCCCATGAATGTCCGATTGGGAAATACGTTGTTAAACAAATTTTAAGTCTTATAGTTTTTGAGTAACCGTCCTTCCAACATCCTACATACATACACACATACATCCACACACACACACACACACACAGACATCATCGTAAAAATGTTAAAATCGGATTGTAGGGACCTTAAAACGTGCTTATTCAATAAAATCTGGATATGCGATTTTTAGCATGAATCCAATACCTCTCTTAGCGAGAGGTAAAAACGCGTAGTTTCGAAATTTTGATAGTAATATTTAACAACTCATTTCACATTTCGTTTCGATACGATACTGTCAAATAAACCAACGGCCAAGAATTTAACTATAAGCGGTACAACTGGCCATAAATGAAGAACAAAATCACAACGAAGGCTCTCACCCTCATATATAATTTTATATTAATCAAGAAAACTAGATTGTTTTGTCAGTTTTTTTTTTACAGATTTACAGATATGTAAGACTACCCAGTTACATAAAACATTGTTAACCTTAATCACATTGTTAACTTTGACTAGGCATATTTTTCAATATATTTTTGATATGTATCCATGGTTACAAGGTGCAGTTAAACACATGATCAGCTAACATTGCTAAAACTATGTAAAGTGCACTTGACACAGAAATCTTCTTTAGCTTTTCGCTATTTTTGATTTTCTTCACCCATTTCTTTCTATTTTACTTGACGTCCTCATTCAGTTCCTCTTCTTTCAAATACAGTCCTTCCTTCTTTCTCTGTTTCTTCTTCCTTTTACTACTAAGCTTCTTCATCCTTCTTGTATCTTTTTAGAAACTTCTATACCTCGAGACATTTCCCTTATCCTCTCACTCCTTATTCTATCTTTCTGTGTCTTCCCCAACATCCATCTCAACATTCTCATGTCTCTGTCACATTCATTTTCTTTTCATTGACACTAACCTCTGTCAATTAGAATTTTCTTAATATAAGTAATAGTTGTTTCCATGGTTATAGCATAGCTGGCTGATTTATAAAATTTAATTTTTTATATTTTCTTAACTCCGTTGAATATGAAGTTTAAGATGCAATCAATTCATGTAGATAATAGAATATTATTTAATATTAATAATAACATTAAATGTCAAAAAATGATATATAACAGCGTTTTTTTTCAAGAAAAACTGTTAAATCTTCAAAAGAAGGTACTTCCGTTGACCAATTATAACCAAAATCTAATCAGGTCTTCATATAGATGTAAAGAAGAGGAATAGGGAAGAATTATAATTTTTAGAATTGTAATGTTGGAGTTATCATCTGGAAAAATCATCACACACACACACATACACATATACAGTTATCATAATGGTAAAAAAACTCATCATCGGTAGGTAAAAAAGTCGATGAGCGTGCCAAATGCTTTGTTAATATCTAGCTGTTAAACACTAATTACGCGTCCATTATGAATGTAACCTAATATACACTCACAGATCGTTATACCAATGTGATAAAAATTAGATAAATCGAAAACGAATATGTGACGCAAGATATTCAGAAATTCTCGTTTCAATATGATAAAATTTCATATAGGTAAGTTAAGGAAATCTCTGTTGAGAGTCGACCATTTTTACCTGCATGAAAATGTAAGTTTTTATCTTTTAATCATTCGTTTTTTGTGTAAACAAATTTGCTGTTCAACGAATCACACCCCTGTCTTTTTAGCCGTAGCGTAAAATGGAGTGAGTCGGATTTCCGGGTTGAATCGGATTACTTCGGTTCATTTATTATAATACAGCTAGTATCATGTAGTGGACAAATAATGAAACATCGAAAAAATATGTAGTTGTTGGTAAAGTTGTACCAACATATTGTTTTACCGTGTAATGAGTGTGCTACGATTACTGTCAAAAATTTATTGAATTCAGGTAAACAAAACTGCATTTTTATATTGTTCATAAAATTCCATCTGTAACATGAATACTATATTGTGAAATTTAATAAAATATTTTCCATTACTTACGTGGATATGGTTAATAACTTATTGTTGAGGTAAAATTTATATTTTGTTTTATTTTCATATTTTTTACCTAGCTAAGAGAGGTATATTGGATTCATGCTAAAATTCGCGTATCCAGATTTTAATGAATAAGCACGTTTTAAGGATCTTACAATCCGATTTTAACATTTTTACGATAATATCTGTGGTGTGTGCGTGTGTGTGTGTGTGTGTGTTCGCGTATGTGAGTGCGTGTGCGTGTGTGTGCGCGTTGGTGTGAGTTTGGGTGTGTGTGTGGATGCTGGAAGGACGATTTCTCAAAAACTATATTACTGTATGTACTTAATATCTGTTTAACTACGTATTTCTCAATCGGACATTAATGGGAAGAGTTGAAAAGGTTTTGGTAGTAATTGGACAAACGGCAGTAGCAGATTCTTAAAAAAATCTTCTAAATATTATTTTTTGCAAATTTTTGTTTCTGCAAATATTAAAGAAGATTAAATTCTCTATCTGATACATTTAAATATTTTATTATATCTTTTATTGAATTAGAGGTAAAAGAATATAATGTATAAAATATTCTGTTGTAATAAATCTCACAGCCCAAATAATGCCATGGAAAACAATTGAAAAATTAAAATGTTTGTAACTGACAGATAAATGTCATTGTCAACATTACTGTAGATTTTTTCTGGGAAGTACATACATATATTATTTCTTATTGTATTAATAATTAAAAATATTTAAAAATATAGGTATATTACATATATCTTTCAGAAATACTGCTAGTTCTGACAATGAAATGGAAACATTTCGGAAAATTAGAAGAGTAGGATTTCTTCATAGAATGAATTTAAAATTTAAAAAATCTAGATATAAATAATAGAAATAAATAGAATTTTTGGTGTAGAGTGTAGGTATACAAGGTATATTAAATACAATATGGCGCGAGCAGTCATGTAACTTTGTTGGCCTTGACAAGCAGATATGGCGGCTCGTTTCAGAAAGATAGCTGGTAATTACGTACATAGACGTCAAACATCATAATTTTTCATTCTAAATTTTATGATTTTCCAATTCCATGTAGTTTTTTTCCTCGACAAGTAAATTACATACTCTTGGTAGTAATCTGATTACTTTCTTATAAATGATAAGTTTTATTCGTGTCTACTTATTCTGAGTTTAATCGGGTTTTTAACGAAAATTAAATTTGTGCTACTCACCCTGGTACAGTGGGTGAGTCGGATCAGTACTATTTTTTTTTTTAATAAATGTGCTAAATTTTTTTGAAACATAAATTATTGTTTCTGAATCTTCAATTCCACGATTGATTTAAAAAAAAATTAATTAGATTGATAAATCAGAAGATATATACCAAAATTCTTGAAAATCATATCCGACTAACCCCATTTTAGGGTACCTGTTATCTATAAATTAAAATTAAATAAAAAATACAACAATTCTTTACATTCTTATTTACATAAAATCTAAAATTATTTTTCATTGTTTTATAAAACCAAAACAACTCTTTTGTTAAACCTATGTTAGTAACCCCAAAAACATTGACAAACAAACCAAAATAGCATAGCTTTAGTGCTTCCACTTCACACTCAAATTCTTTCTGCCTCTGATGAGCTAATCAGTGGAAAACCCATGGATCCTGTGACGTCACTTGGTGTGGTATTCATGAAGGTACGAGGCTATCACAGGAATATATGTGATTTGCCAGTAAGCGATAGATGAGGGCAAAAGCAAGCAAAAGGGAAAAAGGAAAGAGACCGCAATTTGACTACGTGGCAGGAAAGTGCTGGCGAAAGAACTTAGAAGAGGGAAGAGAATTTGAATTGGGGAAAAACCGATAGTAATGAATTAGGGATGAGGGAGGAATAAGTAATTAAAGAGTGTGTGTGTGTGTGTATGAGAGAGAGAGAGAAATTTTAAGAAAGTCTGAATACAGAAATAATTCCTATACAAAGCATTATACAGTATGTCCACGGATGGGGGTACCCATTAGGGAAAAACTCTTTATTATTCTTTTTTCGACCAAAAGTCATTCTTTATAAAAAGTTCTGCTTGTTGAAAAATGAATTGATGATAATAAATTAGGAAAGTATGAAAATGCTTCAAGGGATAAGTACCATTATTTATTATTTTTACAAAAAAAAATATAAAACAAAGGTGTTTATAAACTAACGTAAAGTCTGAAAACAAATTTTGAAATAATTTTTTTATTTTAAAAAATTCGAATATAATATTATATATATATATATATATATATATATATATATATATATATATATATATATATATATATATATATATATATAGTAGTAATTTTGTGGGGAGTCAGTGAAAGGGCAATATTTTAGTTAGTTCTGGTTTATTTCATCAAGCTTTCGGATTTTATTTAATCCTTCTTCAGGATGCTGTAAATTGAGTCAATATAACAACATTGTATTAAACATTTGGTGTGGTAACTTACAATAATGTGAAGTTGTATTTTACAATAGTTTCGTTTATGAACATGAGAACATTAATACTAAACAGATTTGGTGAACTGGAATACAAAATTTACAATAGTATACAGTCGTACAAAATTGTTTTGTTGTAGTTACTTACATAATTAACCAGTTTATGGAAATTTGATTTCATCGTCCTTGATGAATATTGGAGATATTTTAATTGTGGTTTAAGCTGAATTACGATTTTTATTTTTGACAAAATTTTGGTGTAGTAGGCCGAAAAGTTTTTTTTATTTAAAGTCCTGATGCGTAGTTTCGAAAAATATGTATACAATGTTCTTCATTGTTTAACTTGGTGAAATATATTATTCTTTAAATATAATTTAAGCAGAATTACGTAGATAACAAGAATTAATAAAAATTTTGGTGTAAAAGGGCCGAAAAAATTAAGTTTTATGAAAACAAATTTGGTTTGTGGATGCTACGTTGAAGAGCACATGTTTTGTACTGCGTAATTATTTTCTGTGTTATGACCACGACGGAGTTTTGTAGCAGTTGTCTAAGATGGTGGACTGGCGCTGAATTTGGAAACTGGCGGTAGAATGAGAAATAGTTGTTACAATCAGACACTAATTTGTGTAATATTATTTATCTGTTGTTGGTTTTGTGTTCTGTTTTTATTGGTTTTTAATATTTCAAAAAGATTTATGTATATAGAGCTCAAGCCATCTATGTCTGTTTTTTTATTAATTGTGGATGGTGTATTAAATATATGATACATTTCTAAGAAGGTTCGTTTCTGACAATTGCTTTCTGTATCTAAGATTTTAATGTTTTGATAATCCATTGTATGCTTTGTATTTGAAACATGTAATGAAAGTGCTGATGAATGTGGTTTAATTTTGGTGTCACTTTTGTGTGATGTTATTCTGCTTGACAATTGTCGTGATGTTTGTCCAATGTAACATGAATTACAGTCCTTACAGGGAATATTGTATACTACATTAGAGGCTTGTAATTTAGGGGTTGGAGTTTTTATTGTGGTAAAAATGGTTTTAACTGTGGTACAACTTTTTTTGGCTATTTTTATGGTGTCGTCTTTTAATATGTTTATTAATTTTGGAGTGAGATCTGTAATGTATGGTAATGAGCAGTATTTGATGTGTCTATTTTCATTTGTTTGGTTTTCATTGTTAATTTCTGGGGTCTGGCGGGGTGTATTAAATATTAAGTTGTTTAGTAAGTTTTTTGGGTAACCATTTTCTAGCAACACGTCTCTCAACCGTGACAAATTTTTTTGTTGAAGTGTTGGGTGTGAAATTTTATTTATTCGGTGTTTTAATGCAAGAACAACATTTATTTTAATTTGTTTAGGTTGTTGTGAATAATAATGAATATATCTTTGTGAAGATATTGGTTTTATGTACCAGTCTAATTTTAAGTTACCTATGTTATCTCTAATTATTACGGTATCTAAAAAGGGTAGGCTGTTGTTATTTTCAATTTCTATTGTAAACTGTAAGTGTCTATTATATTGGTTGAATGTCTGGAGGATGTGTTGAACTCCGTCAGCAGGTACTGCGGTTACAATGTCATCCACAAATTTCTTGATGAACGGTAGTTCGAAGTTTAATTTAGGTATACATATATCTAATAATGCAGCCATAATATATTGAGCAACTATGGGGCTAATTATTGCTCCCATAGGGCTGCCAAGAATCTGTTTGTAGAAAGTTTCATTGTACACGCAATAACTGCTGTCAAAGACGAATCTTATAAGGTTTATGAATTCTGTCTGATTGAGAGTCGTGTTATCAGAAATGGTATCCCATTTTTCTGTTATACTGTTTATTGTAGTTTCAATTGTTATGTTACTAAACAGGGAAACAACATCTAAACTGATGAGTATATAGTTATTTGGTATTTTGTAGTCATTTATGAAATCTGCAAATTCAAATGAGTCTTTAATATAGTAATTATTGTTTTTATTGTATGATGTAGTTAAAATGTCTGTAAGGTATTGAGCTATTTTACTGTTGGGTGCATTAATTGATGATATGATTGGTCTAAGTGATAGGTTTGGTTTATGTATTTTGGGTTGACCATAGTATTTGGGAGCTGTGGAATTATATATGGTTAACGTTTTTGCAATATCTGGGTGTAAGGCTAGTTTGTTTTTTAGTTCAGAAATTAGTTTATTAGCTTTTTGTTGTAACGTGTTTGTTGGGTCACGTGTAAGGGGTGTATAGGAGTTTGGGTCGTTTAGTTTAATGTTAGTATTAATGTTCTCATGTTCATAAACGAAACTATTGTAAAATACAACTTCACATTATTGTAAGTTACCACACCAAATGTTTAATACAATGTTGTTATATTGACTCAATTTACAGCATCCTGAAGAAGGATTAAATAAAATCCGAAAGCTTGATGAAATAAACCAGAACTAACTAAAATATTGCCCTTTCACTGACTCCCCACAAAATTACTACTACAGTTTATATCAGTGACGAACTTTCACCAATTATATATATATATATATCGTCTGATTTCCGTAGTATTCATATAAATCAAAACTCAAAACTGACAGTATACAGTATAATTTATACCGTGTGAATATTATTATTCATCAAAATTCGAAATAAGACATTTATTTCGCAATAATAAATCAATTGAATAATTATGATGTAATGTCAAAAATGACAATATTATACTAAATGTAACATATATTGTGTTAGTTTTGTTATTCATCAAAATTCGAAGTATAAACAGTAATTTAGCAATACTAAACAAATTGAATAAATACGATATAAGTATAATGGATGAAATATAGATACCTCTTTATATTGTCCAAAAGCAATATGTTGCAATAATCGGCAAACTTAGAAACACCGTCTTTTCAATAGCAAAATGCGCAATATAATACCAAGAATTAACAAAACTACCAACACACAACGAAACACAAATTATCGAGGCCAAAATCAAAATATCATCTTTATCACATGATTGAAAGAATGACATGAATATTCAAATAATTCAAATATTTGAAAATTACATTTTTTGTTACCGCGGTTACAATACAGTTTCTTTCTCATTTTTGCCATCGGTTGGACGAAGATAGCATATACCCCTTCGAAACACCAACGATAATGAGATAGCGAATAAAAGTCATATATGTCATGTGTGTACGACAATACCAGATGCCAGATAAAAGTTTGGCAATTCTTGCATCAGAAATTAATGACGTGGGGATCAACCTGGAAATACAGAGTGTGTATATAATAGTAATCTTTTGCGAGTTTTTATAAGAAATGAAAACGGCAACTTAAGCATCAAATTAGTCAGAGCAATATTATTTTAAAATGTACAAACTTTACTGGAATTAATTTCGTACACTATATTCCATATCAGCATGTAGCAGTTTGAATAAGAAAGACTTTGTAATATGTTACGAAATTGAATATTCCGAACCGAAGGATGTTAATAAAGTTTCTGTCTCGATATTTTTTATAAATTTGTACCAAATAAATTTTAAACATTTTCTTGTACGTTTTCAATCAAAGGCTGGTACCATAAGACTTGTTTTGAAAACGATGTTTTAGAAATGTCAAATTTCAGAATTTAATTTCACCATTAGATTTAAACAACGATTTTGTCAAATATTATTTTAAAGCAGAACATATGTATTGAAAAAGTCGCTCTTTAAATATAAGGGTGAAATTTAATATTGGAAATTAAATATAAATATTTTGAAAAAAATCGTTCTAGCCATAATGGCTCGCAAAAGGGTGAAATTAAATACTGAAATTTGGAATTTTCAAAACAAGGCTTGTGGTACCAGCCAATATCAAATATCAACTAGATATTTGTAAACAAGGAGATAACGATTTTACTAAAATAACTAAATTTATTACAGATGATACGAACAAAAAGTTGCTAAATTCAGAAGTGTTTTAAAACGCCGGTTTGAAAAATATCACCTTTATGTGTAAATAGCGTTTTTACTTCCTTGTACATAGTAAAGGAAGTATTGTAATCGCGAAAAATTTCGCTATTCAGATTTCAGCGGAAATCCATTTTGACTAATTTCGTCGTGACGAAAAACTATTTTGAAATATAATCCAAAACTTTTAAAATTTGGTATATGACTTTTATCTCAATGGGAATATCATAATAAATTTTGCTTAAAATAGGATAACCGGAAGTGATACACATTACCTGAAGTTGTTGATAGTTTTTCTTGAATAAAATGGTTTTATTTTTATTTTAGAAATTAATAATAATAATAGTAATAATTTAGAGAATTTAATTCTGCGTCTAGCACATCAAGTATTATTAAATTAGTCTTTTGTATAAGCGAGATGTAAATTAAAAAAATTATATACTTTTTGGTTTTTGTTATAAATATTCACGATAATTCAAAACCTGTAATCCGTAAAAGGTTGAAATTTAGTATTTACGACTTGTATAAAGTCTAGTTGTACACCTCCCGTTATGATCACTATATATCCTACCGTTTTGAAGTTAAAATTAATATTTTGCAATTTAGTTAATAAAAAAATATGTATAGTTTAATAGGCGAACAAAATATTTGTTTGAATACAATTTGTGTTCTGCTTTAAAATAATATTTTGATAAATTTATGTAATATTATTATTTATTATTATTAAATACTGAAATTTGACATTTAAAAATACATACAATTTGTGACAGTAGTAAATAATTAGTATATTGTATTATGAAGTAATATAATGGCGGATGTTTGATATGTAAATGGTGAATGTGAATGTATAGACTGGAAAAATCAAGCGTGTAAGATTTTGTTGTCTTCTGTTCATGGATAATAGTATTTTTTTAAATAAACATATTTACAATTATATACACTCTTCGTTTATTTTGTAAAATACGTCTACAATACAACATCACGTGGCTTGTAATAAACAAAAATATATTTTAAAAAATGAAAATAGTTTTATCCTATTATATAATAATCAGCGCGGACTCGGTGGCACATTCCACATCTGCCACTAGGATAAACCGGGCCAGCACATTTGTAAACTGTTTACAGTTTCTCATTATAAATCAGATTGGTTTTTTTGCTGTGCTGCTGGAATAACATAGTGAGTTTGATCTAAAATTAAATTTTTCCTTCTAGATCTCTTATTTTGTACTCACTGTGTACCGGAATGAAATTAATTTTCTAATAATTATGTGATATTAAATTAATTACTGACCCCGGTAGTGTAGTGGGCAACATGGCCGACTCTCGACCGAAGGGTCCAGGGTTAGAATCCCGGGTAAGGTATGGTAGTTTGTGTCTCCATTCATCACCTCGTTTTCATTAACCCAATGTAAACAACGTAGAAGTTATAGAAATATGTGCAGAAATTGACTCACCACCATTAACTTGTAATAAGTAAAAATTCTGATGTGACAAGTACATTACCTTCCATGGGCGTATCCAAGCTCAAAGCAGAAGGGGGGCGGGCAAGTTCCTGAATTCAACCTTTTTCATGGTGGGAGTCCATATGGGATGACATCCTATAAGCTATAATGCACTATAACAAAAGGAAACAACACCATTTATTATGAAATATTGGTATGTTAATACCAGCAGAGCCCTTTACCGAGAAATATTTTGACTACCGTCAAACTGCAAAAAGCAAATTGCGAATTATAAAGTTTCACTAGTTTACGAACATCTGAGTCAACTCTCATGGAGCCATCGTCAGAAGTCAGCCAGCACAACAAGTAACCACAGACGCATTCGTAAAATAGAGAAACTAGACGTAACTTTGTAATTTATTTTATATATTTGTTCCACAGAGAAATTCGCAATTTGCTTTAATTATAATTATTTAATTCTAAATCCATTGAATACGAAGCATAAAAGACAATGAAATCGTATAGAGCAGGGCTTCTTAAACTATGGGTCGCGACCCCAAATGGGGTTGCTTAGCAAAATCCCGGGGTCGCGAGATTATAATGCAAAAGATTTAAATATACGAATTTGTAAAATCTGGATATGTATTTGTGACAGGAATCACATTTACACACACGCAAACAAAGGGTTAAATGTGCTCGCACACTAAGTTAATTTTATATTTTTGTATGTTTCTAAACAAATTCTAAAACAATATTTTTTCATATGTATGTATATTGTTACCTAATCAATAAATCATCACAAAAATGTATATATCTTTTTTATATTTATATGGGGTCGGCAAAAAACTCATAATCATAAATGGAATCGTGAATGAAAAAAGTTTCAGAACCCCTGGTATAGAGAATAAAATATTCTTTAACATTTATAATAACATTAAATGTAAAAAATAATATTTAACAGCATTTATTCACATTCATTTTCTTTTCATTGATACTGACATCTATCAATTTGAATTATCTGAATACATAAGCAGTTTCCATGGTTAGCATAGCTGGCTGATTTATGAAATTGATATCTTTATAATTCTTTAACTCTATATCTATTGAATATGAAGTATAAAATGCAATCACATCATATAGAAAATATCATATTCTTTAAAATATTACGTACTTACTTAATCCTTCGCCTTTCTACCTTGCAGTGTAAGGCTATGTGGAGTTGGTTCTTCTTTGTATTCTTTGGGATTTCTCTTCCATATGTCTCTCCACCTTTTCCTGTCTTGCATGAGACCCTTGACTTCCTGCAGTTTGACTCCTCTATCACTTAACGCCGCACTGACTTCTTCGTCCCACTTTTTTATCGGTCTGCCTCTTCTCCTTTTCTCTGTTGGTCTTGCTTCGTATATACGTTTTGCTGTTCGTTTCTCGTCCATTCTTTGTACGTGTCCCCTCCACCTTAGTTGTCCTTGCTGTATAATGTCTTTTATTGGTCTTGTATTGAGGTTCTCCCTGTAAACGTCATTCCTGATTCGGTCAAGTTTTGTTTTTCCCTCTATCTTCCTTAGCATTCTCATCTCAATGCTTCTTATTTTGCTTTGATGTCTCTCGCTAGTTGTCCAGGATTCACAGCCGTATGTTATAACTGGCACTGCGACTTTTTTGAATATCTCTATTTTTGTCTGTTTTGGTACCTCTTTTTTTGTCAAGAATTTTGTCTTTAGGCTGTTAAACAGCCTTCCACCCTTATTTACTCTTTCAATTATTTCTTTTTCCACTCCTCCAGTTTCTTCAATGGTCACTCCAAGATATCTGAATGCTGTTACTTGTTCTATTTTTGTTCCTTCAATAGCTATTTCATGCTTATTTCCTTTACCGTTTATAATCATCGTCTTCGTTTTGTCTTTATTAACTGCCATATTCCATTTTTTGAGTTCTTCATTTATTATGCTTACGTTGTGTTGTAGGTCATGTTCGCTTTCGGCAATTAGTGCCATATCATCCGCATAACATAGTTCTGAGACGGTAATTCTTTCCATTTTTCTGAATCCTACTTTATATGTTTTAAGCTGCTTTTTTACGTTTTTGATGATTTCGTCCAAATAGAGTGTAAATAAGAGAGGGCTGAGTATACATCCTTGTTTTAGGCCAGTTTCGGATACAAATGGAAGGGATTCGTTGTTCCTAACTCTGACATAATTTTCATTTCCTTTGTACAGTGCTTTTATGCAGTCTATTGTCTGTTTGTCGATTCCTCTTGTCTCTAGACGTTTCCAAACTTTGTCTCTTATAACTCTATCAAATGCCTTTTTGAGATCCACGAAGCACAGGTGTATTTCTTTGTTTACTAGCCTTGCTTTTTCAGAAAGCTGTCTTAACGTGAATATGTGGTCTTGAACGCTTCTACCTGGTCTGAAACCGCTCTGGGTTTCTTCGAATGTCCCTTCTATTTGTTCTCGGAGTCGATTTTCTAAAATTCTTGAGTACAATTTTCCTGGAATACTTAAAAGTGTGATACCTCTGAAATTTTCGCAATTTTTGCTGTCTCCCTTCTTATAAATTGGTGTGATCACTCCAACTTGCCAGTCTTTGGGGATTCCTTGGTCCTTTACTGCCTCGAATATTTCCAATAAATATTCTTGTCCTGTCTTCCCCATGTATTTCAACATTTCTCCGGTAATAGTGTCGTGACCCGGTGCTTTTCCAGTTTTCAATTTATTTAGGGCTCTTAGGAATTCTTCTTCTGTTGTGTCACTATTTTCCCTTTCTCTTGGTATCGGTGGTATTAGTAAAACATTTTCTTCTTCCAGTGTGTTTAAGTTCGTTTCCTTCTCTAGTAATTCTTCGAAATACTCTCTCCATCTCTTCATTATGTCTTCTTCATTGGTGAGAATGTTGCCGTATTTATCTTTTAAACTGCCCAGCGTTACTTCTTTTTCGCTTCGCATTCTTTTGATAGCTCCGTAGAATAGTTTTTGGTTGTCTCTATATGCCTCGTTTAGCCGGTGGCCAAAATTTATCCATTCCGTTTGTTTCGCCTCTTTTATTATTTTTTTCACTTCTGTTCTGCATTTTTTGTATAGATCATATCTGTGTTGAGTTTTATCTGTCAAGTAATTTCTCCAGGCCTGTTTTTTACTTTTAATCGCGTCTTTTATTTCGCTTGTCCACCATGATGTCTTCTTGATTTGTTTGTTGCAAAAGAAGGTTGTTCCACACGCCTCCCTTGCTGCTTCTAATACACTTGTTTTAAATTTGTTCCATTTATTTTCAATACTCATTTCCCTTTTCGAATTTGCTAGTTTTTCCTCTATTAGATTCCTATATTTAGTTTTTGTGCTCTCTTCACAAAGTTTATGGCTTCTTATTCTTTCTTTGATGATTGTTTTTCGTTTATTTTGTTTTTCCTGTACCCTTACCTTCATTTTCATTATTACAAGGTAGTGATCGCTGCCTATCTCTGGTTGTCGATATGCTCGTACGTCTGTGATAAGCGACCTACTAGTTTTGTTCACCAGGAAGTAGTCTAGAATTGACTTTTCATTTCTTGCCGGTTCCTCTCTTGTGTATTTGTGTATATCCTTGTGTGTGAAAAACGTGTTGGTAATTATAAGATCGTTTTCTATACATAGATCAATTATTCTCTTCCCGTTGTTGTTTAGAGTTTCTTCTCCCTCTTTTCCCATAATTCGTTCTATTCCTGTGTTGTTTCTGCCCACTCTGCCGTTAATGTCTCCCAATATTATAATGTCATTTTTTGTGTTGTCTATTACTCTTTGTAATTCTTCGTAGTATTCATCTTTGATCTCTTTTTTCTCATCCTCGTTTGGTCCGTAGGTGATTATTAACGTAAATTCATGTCCCTTGTTTATTTTCCAATCTACTGTCATAATTCTTTGGCTAATGTATTTTTCGTTATCTACTTCATTTATATGTTCCTTATTTATTACTACTCCTACCCCTGCTGCTGCTCTTTCTGAATCTTTTACTCCAGACCAGTACATCCAGTATGAATCTGTTAATTGTTTAAGCCCATTTTCTTTCATTTTAGTTTCAGTGATGCCTAGTATGCCTACATTCATTTTGTTCATTTCCTCTGTTAGTTCGTATTCTTTTCCCGTGAGGCTTCGTACGTTCCACGTTCCTAGTCTTATGTTTTTATTTTTAGAGTCCTTAAATCTTGTGTCCTTTTCCTTTGCCTTATTTGTCTTCATGTATAGCCGTTCGTTTTCGTTTTTTACTAGTTTTTTGATCTGTTGCTCGTCTCAACTACACCCTGTTCCTGTTCGTCCCATATATATTCCTGATCATTGATTATAATTTTCTTATATCCGACCTTAACATTTTTATTCTTTGCCTTTTCATCTTTAGCTATTTTCCTTATAGCTGCTTGTATCTCTCTCTCCTTCTTTGTGAGATCACTTTCTATGTAAATAATCGGTTCTTTATTTCTTAGCATCCTTTTGTTCTTCATAATTTCCTGTTTCTCCTTCCACTCTGCCAGCTCTACTATGATGACATTTTCGTTACGTTTTTTGTTAATTGTGCTTACTTTTTTTAATGTTGGCTCGAGGTTTAGGTTTTCTTTAAATAATTTTTGTATTGACTCCTTATCTTCTTGTAGATTTCCTTTTATAACGATGTTATTTCTCCTGTTATGTTTATCCCTGTTTTCCACTTGCGTTTCTAATGTTTCCATTCTTTTTATTAGTGTTGACTTTTCTTTTTCCCATTTCTTTTCCTTTTGGTTCATTTCCTCTCGTAGTGTTTTGATTTCCTGTGTGTTTGCTCTTAATTCTTCTAGCATCATATTTAGGGTTCTGTTTAGATTGTTTAGTTGTTCTTCCATTTTACTATCTTTTTCTTCCGTGTTTACGTCTTTTTTTGCCTGTAAGTCTGGACTGCGTATAACTTTCTTACTTCTTTGGAAGACTGATGGTTCGTCCTCTTCGCTGCTTTTGTTAATTCCTTTCCTTTTGCCGCTCATTTATTTTTTTGACTGAAGTCGGCGAATTTTATTTACCATACAGTTGAGAACACTGCTTGTGTTTGTTTACGTACGTGCGCACTCCCTTGTTACCGCCCACAACACTCCCACTCACTCGCACTTCTTGCGCGCACTGTCGTCTTCACTTTCACCGGCTGTCAAATTAATTTTTGCTCGAATTTTTTTTTATGTTTATTGGTTCTATATTTTCATGAAATACTCGCACTTCACTTGCACTTGAAGATACTGCCTTTATGCACTCGAAAATAACACTATATCTTCAACTACGGCGATAAGTCCCGAGAGAATTGAGATTTTTATCGGCCACAGCTAAAGACACAACTGTCACTCAAAGGTCAAAATAAGGTCTTTAAAATATCATAACATTAAATGTCAATAAATGATATTTAACTGTTTTTTTCAAGAAAAAATGTTAAAAGTTGCAAATGAGGGTACTTCCGGTGGACCAATTATTGCCAAAATCTAATCATGTCTGCTTATGGATCTAAACTCAAGGAATACGAAAAGAAATAATTTTTGGAATCGTAGTATTGGAGTTGTGCGATCCGACACGATCGTCACATACACACACACACACACACACACACACACACACACACACACACCACACACACACATACAGACATCATAGTAAAAATAGTAAAATTGTATTCTAGGGACCTTATAACGGTGACGGAAGGTAAAAACTGTGAATACAATCAAGAATTTTTCTTTATTATTATATTAATACTAAATTAATTTTCCGGGAATATGATATAGTTAATTTTTAAATTATTTGTTAATATTTATTTTTAACCAATTCCTATCACATTAACCTTGTAAAATAACAAGTTTTCGTTATAATTGATTACAAATTACAATTATTATCATTATTTCGTGTAAATTTGCGTTTCTTGGGATGAAACATTATAAAATAAATGAAATGTGCTGCCCACATCAAATTTATGCTCGCACAATCTCACATGACGTGATATTATTTTGCGTCAGAATCAATTTTCAATTGCAGTGACTAATTTTCCATCCATCAGTGTTTCAATTTACTTGGAAGTAATTATTCTGCGTAATGAGTTATCATTTATTGTGTGTGACAAGCTATCTAGTATCTGAAGCTGAAGGGAACACTCACGCACCGACATTCGGTCCGTTAATTGCATTATGTTTTGGTCAGCTAACCGTGAACGAATGCCGTGTGGTATACGCGATAATGCATACATGAAAGACAAAAGACCTCATGTGGTCCTCCAGGCACCGTAAAAGCACCTAATCATATTAAAAACTAAATTCATACGGGATAGCATAGAATATTTACGAAATTTGTAATATGAGGTTGATCAAAAAGTGACATTGTTTATATATACATACATACAATATATATATATATATATATATATATATATATATATATATATATATATATATATATATATATATATACAGGGTGTAACACCAAGACCGACCAGCGCCATTATTTTCTTTATTATTATAGTTACAAAAAAATCTGATGTGGACACCACACGACTTCCTTGTACAATTATTAAACTATACATATTTTTTTAATAAATAAATTACAAAATATTAACTTTAACTTCAAAACAGTAAGATATATAGCGACCATAATCTAACCCGGTTCTTTTTAAAGAGAGTTTTGATTACAACATAGAAATATTTGATTACAACAATGAATATGACTAATTTCACAATAAAAATATATTTGTTATTGTACGAATCATAAAATTGCACGTATTTAACGTAATTTGACATGACCATTTTTTTATGTTTTTGTCCTAATCCATAGCTAGCTTTGTTACAAAAACAAAAAAGTATATAATTTTTAAATTTACATATCTCGCTTATACAAAGGGCTAATTTAATAATACTATGTGCTAGACGCAGAAATTAATTCTCTAAAACTTTTATTTGAAGCATTTATTTCTAAAATCAAAATAAAATCATTTTATTCAAGAAAAACTGTTAACAACTTCAAGTAATGTACCACTTCCGGTTAGCCTATTTTAACCAAAATCTATTATGTTATTTCGATTGACATAAAAGTCTTGTATACCAAATTTGAAAAGTTTTGGATTATATTTTAAAACAGTTTTTCATTAAAATCTATTATAGGCTTCATGTAAAGTGCCACTTCTGGAAATTGTGTAATAACCAGAAAGGGAGGTGCACAGCTAGATGTTATAGGAGTCCTAAATACAAAATTTTAACTTTCTACGGCTTACCGTTTTTGAGTTATGCGAGATACGTACGTACGTACGTACAGACGTCACGACGAAATTAGTCAAAATGGATTCAGGGATGATCAAAATGGATATTTCCGCTGAAATCTGAAAACCGAAATTTTTCGCGATTACAATACTTCCTTTACTTATACTTACAAGGAAGTAAAAATACTGTAGAACAAAGTTGTAGGAAACCAAGGGGGACATCCCATTAGAGAAGAGAATATTTTTTAAACCAGTAGTTCTCAAGTTACAACATAGAGTTATATTTTTACCTCTCGCTAAGAGAGGTATTGCATTCATGCTAAAAATCGCATATCCAGATTTTATTGAATAAGCACGTTTTAAGGTCCTTACAATCCGATTTTAACATTTTTACGATGATGTCTGTGTGTGTGTGTGTGTGTGTGTGTGTGTGGATGTGTGTGTGTGTGTGTGTGTGTGTGTGGGATGTTGGAAGGACGGTTACTCAAAAACTATAAGACTTAAAATTTGTTTAACAACGTATTTCCCAATCGGACATTCCCGGAAAGATCTGAAAAGGTTTTGGTAACAATTGGACAACCGGAAGTAGAAGATTCTTGAAAAAAAATCTTAACTATAAGACTTAAAATTTGTTTAACAACGTATTTCCCAATCGGACATTCATGGGAAGATCTGAAAAGGTTTTGGTAATAATTGGACAACCGGAAGTAGAAGATTCTTGAAAAAAAATCTTCTAAATATTATTTTTTGAAAATTTTTCGTGGTAATATTAAAGAAAATTAAATTCTCTATCTGATACATTTAAATATTTTATTATATATTCCATAGATTTAGAGATAAAAGAAGTATAATATATAAAATAATCTATTGTAATAAATTTGACAGCCGAAAGAATGCCATGAAAAATAGTTGATAATTTAAATTATTTGTAACTGACAGATAAATGTCAGTGTCAGAAATAATGAGTAATGAATTAAAAATGTACTTGGAGAATCCCTTAGTTCTTGATCTGTGACTATTATGGAGATGACAAGTCTAGGTTGAAGGACTTAAATTTGTTTCAAACATTATGGGACAATGTACACCAGTACTGTAGACTAGAGTAACTTTGAATTGCGAAAAAGCTATCAAATTCTTCTCAAGTAAGTTGTAAATATTGACAAAATCGGAGTGCAATCTATCCGTCACTTTATTAAAGGGAATTAAGGTTATTTAGATATAACAAGTATGAAAAAATAAAATGTAAAAGAAGATATATAAGAATAGATGCACAATCCAGATATATACATTTTAGACCGCCCAAAATTAATGTTTTTACTAGAAGAATATGAAGAGAAAGTAAACAAAGTTGTTCGAATTGAAAATTGCTGTTACCAGCCTAATATTTATATATGGTAAACTCTACTTTGTAATTTATTGTAACATAATTTATGGTAAAATATCTTCATGTTGAGACATGCTATTATTGAATAATAAAGAAGTTTATACGTCATAGATTTATATGAATATATTATTTGTATTTATAAAAATAATCTTTGCTTTATGCATACAGCCAGGTAAAATATACGGCGAGAGGTTATGTGCTGGCCACATCAGATTTTTTCAAATGGAATTATGCATAGTTTTTATGCCTATTCGATAGAGTATTTTTTTCTGAATTTTATCCTTGCATAACAAAAATATTGAGAAAAATTCAATTGAAATTTAAATAAATTTTATTTTTATAATTATTTTTCAGTAGGCTACGAATGGAAAACAATTGAGCTGAAATTAAAATCAAACAAATATTTGTTCAAAACGTCATAAACAGTGTTCTATTTGATTTCTATCCTAAATAATTCAAATTGACAAATAGTATTTTTTTGTTTTTCATACATAGCCTATTGAATTTTTTTCAATATTTTTATTATGTAAGGAAATAAAACTAATATATGGTTGAATTCAGAACAAAATACGCTACCGAATAGGCATAAAAAATATGTATAATCCCATTTGAAAAAATATAACTTTGTGTTGCAAATTAAGAACCACTGGTTTAAAAAAATATTTTCTTCATAAATGGCACGTCCCCCTTGGTCTTCTACAATTTTGTTTCATAGTATTTTTTTGTAACTATAATAATAAAGAAAATAATGGCGGTGGTTGGTTTTGGTGTTACACGCTGTATACAGGTGACACTGAAAAACGGGCCCCTCAGTATAACTTTTTTATTTATATATTTTTTTAATTCTCTTTAAAGATTTGTAAACTAGGCTTAAGGGCTCGCAAATCATGGTATTTGCCATGATGGTAGCGCTTCCGGTTTGACCGGAAGTGACATTAACTTTCATATTTCAAATAAGATACCCTATATATTTTTATATATTTGGAATCTACGTAAAATTTACGAATACAACAATATGCTTGAACTGCATTTTTATGAAAGTACATTAATCCGGCTCTGATAATTTTCTATTAGTATCCAAATTAAGAAATTTAAAATGTCAAGAAAATAAAGTGCACTTAAACATCTTAAAAGAAAAGTAAAAGTAAGACAATAAAATAATAATTCTTATTTCATTTACGGCATAGAAGTTAAAGAAATTTTCTGAGTAAAAATAATCGTACTGTAAATTTAAATTCATTGAAGAAGTTCATAAATAAAACCGCCCTTAAAAATATGAATAAGGAATTCAATATTAACATTGCATTTATACAAGGTTTCCACAAAAAATTCTATACAATCAAAGTCAATTCTTACATCATTTTTCATCTATAAAACTTTCTATAATCGAATTTCCAAGCATTCACCCTCTTAGCAAAATCCTTAAAAAAACTTTCCGAAATCCTTTTGAACGAACTTATCTCTTTGGACGAAAACCATAACCGTATAACCTATCTTTGAGGGCATTAACATTCTCCATTCGTATACGATAACACCCCCACGTTCAGACTAAATTCAATACAACCGCTTACCGCGTGCAATACGAATGTTTGAGAAATGTGGGCCCGCGGGCTTAAAAGAAAATAAATCTTGCGAGAAAAAAGTACTGGATTTCGGAAAGGACGTCTTCGATAATGGATGGAAAGATATTCGTAGATGGAACGAGTCAAATTGAATCGTATTGCGAATGTAAGAAAGCATTTTTTATTTATTTTTAATAGGTATCTACCCAGTTTTTAAACAAGGAGGAGTAAATACAAAAGTCTGATATACAATATCAAAATAAACGAGAAAAAAATATTTACATTACAAGCTGCGTAAAAAGACATTTTTGGTCAAGGAGATAGTTTCGGGTGGCATCAACGTAGCTTAAACATTAAACTTTGGCTTAAATTAACAATATTGCATCGAAATGAAATGTCAAAAGAATTATAATGTATTACTGTCAAAATTTCGATTTTCATTTTTTTGTTTAAATCTAGTTTTATTTAAGCCTTTTTCCTCTGAGAGGTATTGGATTCATGCTAAAAATCGCATATCCAGATTTAAATGATTAAGCGCGTTTTAAGGTCCCTACAATCCGATTTTCATATGTTTACGATGATATCTGTGTGTTTATGTGTGTGTGTATGTATGTGTGTGTGTGTGTGTGTGTGTATGTGTGTGAGAAGGTTGGAAGGAAGAGCTGAAAAGGTTTCGGTAATAAATGGACAACCGGAAGTAGCAGATTCTTAAAAAAAAATTCTAAATATCATTTTTTGAAAAAAAATTGTTCTTGCTTCTATTAAAGTAGAGTAAATTTTCTATCTGATATATATATATATATATATATATATATATATATATATATATATATATATATATATATATATATTATAGGTATATCACATATACCCCTCAAAAATACTGTCTATCACGACAATTAATTGGAAACAATTTGAAAAATTAGAAGAGGACAAAATTTCTTGTTAGAATGAATGTAAAATTGAAAAATCTAGATATAAAGACTAGATGTAAGTAGATTTTTTGGTGTAGAGTGTAAGTATGTTATACAAGAAATGTTAAATACAATAGGGGGCGAGCAGTCATGTGACTTTGTTGGCCTTTACAAGCAGATATTGAGCCCTGTGTCAGAATGATAGCTAGTAATTATGTATATAGATGTCAAATATCATAATTTCTCATTCTAAATTTAGTGATTTTCCAATTCCATGTGGAGCAGAATTAAATGTTAAATATCTTGAAATTTTTAATGAAAAATTCTGACATTTGATATCTATGTATATAATTAATAATTGTCATACTGGCACGGGTCCCATATCTACTTGTTAAGACCAACAGTGTCACTTGACTGCTCGCGCTCTATATTTATATAATCAAAAACGGAAGTGGCGAGAGGTATTGTGCTGGCCACAACAGATTTTTTTTTGCTCCTAACTCCTATTGGAGAATTATAGCTACAAAAGTGGCTATTAATGCCGTTTCTTAATGTTTTTTTTTGTGGCGATCGACTTGGTAAGTCTACAGATCTTTTTACCTCTCGCTAAGAGAGGTATTGCATTCATGCTAAAAATCGCATAACCAGATTTTATTGAATAAGCACGTTTTAAGGTCCCTACAATCCAAATTTAACATTTTTATGATGATGTCTGTGTGTGTGTGTGTGTGTGTGTGTGTGGATGTGTGTGTGTATGTGTGTGTGTGTGTGGGATGTTGGAAGGACGGTTACTCAAAAACTATAAGACTTAAAATTTGTTTAACAACGTATTTCCCAATCGGACATTCATGGGAAGATCTGAAAAGGTTTTGGTAATAATTGGACAACCGGAAGTAGAAGATTCTTCAAAAAAAAATCTTCTAAATATTATTTTTTGAAAATTTTTCGTGGTAATATTAAAGAAAATTAAATTCTCTATCTGATACATTTAAATATTTTATTATATATTCCATAGATTTAGAGATAAAAGAAGTATAATATATAAAATAATCTGTTGTAATAAATTTGACAGCCGAAAGAATGCCATGAAAAATAGTAGAAAATTTAATTTGTTTGTAACTGACAGATAAATGTCAGTGTCAGAAATCCGGAGACATTACTGAACAATTTTTCTGGTAAGTACATACATTATATTATTTCTAAATGCATTAATAGTTAAATATTTATAGGTATATTACACATACCCTTCATATATACTGTTATTTCTGACAATGAATTGGAATAATCTCGAGAAAGAAGGGTAGGACAAAATTTCTTCATAGAATGACTTTAAATTTTAAAAATCTAAATATATGGAATAATTTAAAAAATCTAAATATATGGAATAGATATAGGTAAGTAGAATTTTTGGTGTAGAGTGTAAGTATACAAGAAATGTTAAATACATTAGGGCGCGAGCAGTCATGTGACTTTGTTGGCCTTGACAAGCAGATATGGGAGCCCATGTCAGAATGATAGTAATTATGTATATAGATGTCATATATCATAATTTCTCATTCTAAATTTAATGATTTTCCAATTCCATGTGGTTTATTTTCCTCGACAAGTAAATTCCACACTCCAGATGACAAATTAACTACGTGAATTTAGAAAATCTTGAAATTTTTAATGAAAAGTTCTGACATTTATGTACATAATTAATAATTATCATTCTGAAACGGGCCCCCACGTCTGCTTGTCAAGGCCAACAATGAAACATGACTGTTCGCGCCCTATACTTATGTAATCAAAAAAAGACAGTGGCGAGAGGTATTGTGCTGGCCACAACAGATTTTTTTCTTATTCTTTATTATATATGTGTTGTTTGTTCTTCAGTGGAGTAAGTTACTTTGATCAAATTTGGAGAAAATATTATTAATATAGAGTTAAAAATAACATACCTAATTGTATTTTTTAAATGTGTTAAATATTAATAAAATTCGAGAAAAACTGCATTAAAAATTGTGTGACGGTAAATGTGCGATACATGCATAGAGAACAAAAGGGCTAAATACGACCTATATTATTTATGATATAAATAAATAATGAGCATAAGTTATTTATGGGCATAGAAAAGGCTGAAAATGTGAATGATTAATTTAAAATTATCCACGAGTAATTATACTCGTATTTTCATAAGAGTCGAGAGACCAGAAAAGTGAGGTTAGATTTTGCCTTTGGCGCGGGTTCATAGCTTGAATTCCCTAGTATAGATTTTATATGGGAGTTTGATTTTACTGACAAAAAAATATTTAGTAAAAGAAATTAAGCAGCTCTTGTTAAGAATTCGATAGCTTGTTTACTCTGTAATAGATTTCAATAGTTTAAATCCCTCGAAAAGATAAAGTGAGAAAATTATTAGAAATTAATATGCTAGGTGCTAGCCAAACTAACGTAATGTTGTTAATAGTTCGTCACTCGCCAGTAAATAAGTCAATGCAAGAGAAGCTATGAAGCATGCAACAGAAGCTATGAAGCATGCATCGAAGTTGTAGAATCAAATCGAGACATACGTTCGTTGAATTTTGTAGTAGGATTGGTCTATCTACTACATGTAATGCTTTGTGTAAGAGATTTAATTTTGTGAGATTTCTAGGCCTTCAAAGTTGAGTAAACATTTCTCCTGAAAGAAAAACACGAGGATCAAAATTATGTTCTCAGCGTTGTGAATTGAGTTTGAATTTGGCTCCTATATTTGACCGTTACACTTTTCTGGTGTAATGCTTCATTTCTTGTTCGTCCTATGTTTAGTTGCACGATTGTACCACTGACACTTAAATTTGAAGCTATTTAAAATTTTGACAATAATATTAATTTTCAAATTTGATATTTCGTTTCGATACGACATTGTCAGTTTAAGGATCACTTAAATTTTAAGTATCAGTGTACAGCTGCTTTCCCGGGCACCAGTTGCGAAAATTTTACTTGACTTGGGCAACACTTAACAATGAGGGAATTTAGCATGTTTCACTTATGCATTATTTAAACATTGTCAAGGTAAAATAAAAAAAATCACTCAGAGTTGATAGATAGTAGAAAAAAGGTTAAATCAGTCTCGACAGTTTCGACCCCATATGGGTGTTCTTCAGGAGATAAAAGTTGATATAAATGTTCTGTAGGTACGTAATATTTGTATAATATATTTAATTAAACATGATATATAAAAATAAAAAATCTGATGGGACCAACGCAATACCTCTCGCCATTTACCTATAGGGTCTCGTTGCCGCGTGCCTGATGTCTGGTCGTGAATCTGGGGAATCCGATTCGATTCCGATCAACGCCAAATAATTCGAATTTTAAATGGCATAAAATTAACCCTTGTGGTAAACGCCCGCACAATACAAATACGTCAGTATCATTACCGAAATGTGTGTACAAATCAGATTAGCACACCCAGCAATGGATAATATGCCGTGATAATATATTTATTTATTTATTTAAATACATACCTGCATATTTACTAATGCTAGAAATTATGTATATTAAGTTCCTTTCCATAAAACTATTGTTCTATTTACAATTTTCCTTTTAAAACGTTACTATTATTAATTTGAAATGATTATTTTTTTAACAGTGACGTTTATCTGTCAGTTACATATATTTGAGCTGAACTATGTAACCATGGAGATGTGTTTAAAGGATAAGCTCCGAGATACAATTTTTATATTACTTTATAAATTTATCCATAAAATATCTAGAAAAAGTATTAAAGCAAACCTGTAGAAAATGGAATAATCTTTAATTTTTATAATACCAAATTACGAAGAAAATACATTTAAAGATATTTTTTGAAGAAAAACCATCTTGTGCTTCAAGTAAACTGCCATTTCCAGTTATCCGATTGCCACCAAAATCTAATGGCTTCTTTCCATATTAGAATAAGGTAGAAATACATGGTTTCAAAACTTTCTAAATGATAGTATTTGAGTTAGAGCGTAAAGAGGATCTTCACACACACACACACATACTCTCACGCACGCACACACACACACACACACATACACACAGACATCATCGTGAAAATGTTAAAATTGGATTTTAAGGACCTTAAAACGTGGTCATTTACCAAAATCTCGATATGCGATTTTTAGCACGATCCCTATACCTCCCTTACCAAGGGTAGTGGGAGGTAAAAATTAAACATTATTTAACAATGTCGTAAAAAGTGTAAAAAATATAAAAATATATGAAGAAGACCCATGTGTGATCGAAACTGTTGAGACTGAAGCAATGAATGTGGCTGAATTCCAGAAACTTTTTCATTTCATCAACTACTTAGCCAAGAAACAACCCTTGTCCCATTAAAAATTGATCTTTCATTAACAAAATAATATACCGAGGTATAAGTAATAAGTTTTTATAAAAACTGTTGGTTTAACTTTTGGAATATAAATGAAAATAAAGTTGAGGAAAGAGGAGACTAGTGCGTATAAGGACAAAGAGAAGATATTAGAATTTTTTAATAGAAATAATAGTGTAGTTTTGATATTCTAATATGTAGTGTAGAGTAACCATTTTTTAAGCCATCTATTTAAAGAAATAATAAAAATATATCATAACAGCATATTATCCATTGCTGGGTGTGCCAATCTGCTTCGTACACAGATATCGGTAATAATGAAATATTTGTGCCGTGCAGGCGCTTACCAAGCGTCACCTCACGGGCACTCAATCTATTTAAACAATTTAAAATAATATACACGTGTTTTCAGAAGTCGAGAAAAACTGAATTAAATTAACTAGTGACATCAGACGTTCACGATCTTGATAATTAAAATAAATATTATGTCAATAATATTGTAAAAAAAAAATCAGTGCTTATGATAACAAATATATTTATAATTTTAATACATAATAAGTACTTGAAAAATATTTTTATAAAGAAATAAATGTAAATATACGAATAGAAACTCAGAGATAAAATCATTTAATTATTCGTAAATGTTGTTGATTTTTAATTCATTTGCATTTATTACAATAATCGCAATAAACATCAAATAATCGTTATCTTTCATTCATAATGACAATTTAAATATAATTCCTTCCCCTTTTTAACTGGTCCATTGAATTCAAACATGAAATTTGCGTGTCCGCCAACAAATGACGGTCGTTATCTCCATGGAAAACAGTCTCGCATCGTCCAGAAATAATACTCCAGATGAATAAAACAAAAACGATGTCGCATGTCACCAATTTAAACTTTTGCTGTTGTCTGAATTCTGACCCTAGTGAATTATATATGTGAACGCGGTTCACTTTGAAAAGCTAAAATAATATGGTGTTAACTGCTTAACTCTACTTTTTGCAAAAAAGTAGTTCCCTTTATAAACGAATTCTATTTCATACAAAGTAAAATAATATAAGAGTAGTTCAAAAAGTAACGGTTGTACGATATCGTATAACTTTGTTAGATAAAAATAATATTGTTTTTCTACTATAATGATCCTCCTTTTCATTACAGGTACAACTTCTTTTTTCTTTATTCTATCAAATATAATCACTTACTAGGTTTACATGCAGTTTTGAAAATGCTTTTAGTTGTCAGTCATAATTATATGAAAGTATTTAGATGTAACATGTAATTTTCAAAACAAGTCTACACATTGATTTAAAAACGATTTCAACGCATACGCACTTAGCTAATGTAAGTGGCAATCTTCTTCATTTCAAATATTACATTTTGCCATTATTCCATTTTTTTTTATTTCATACCACTCGATACACAAAAACTACTGTCAGCTTTTTATTATATTATTTGCTTATGCTACGTACATGTTCGCAATATCGAAACTGAATCTTACATGTTTACTTGAGTAGTTATGTGGTTTCGTGGCGTGTGCTTTAGTAAGTGGTCGCGAATCTGATGATTTGGGTTTGATCCCGACGAACGTCAAAATTATTTCGACTGTTAGCACAAAATTGACACCGTGGTGCATCTCCACGCTATTCAAATATTCTAGGTGACTATGTGAAAATAAATAATAAATAGATAAATAAGTAAATACCTTAATAAGTAAGTAATAACAAATAAGTAACAAACAAATGTATACTTTGTTGATATTAACATTGTTGCATTTTGTTTCAAATACAGGAATAAAAACTAATACATCGTTGAAAAGAGATAAAAATGGCGGTTTATATTTTAGTAAAATAATTGTGGGTTGCTATTTAAAAAATAAAAGTTGATAGTCGTGTTTTGTAAACCTGACTTTATAAAAAATATGTACATTTGCCATAAAATAGTATATTTAAAATAATAAAACTTGTAAATGAGTCATTTTTTCTATTACTTATAATAAAAAAAAACTTAAAGGGGGAGGGGTGTCTTCCCAGACTCACCCTGTATATATATTTAAATCCATACTTAAATAGGATATGTGTGATTTTTATGTATGGGGGCTCGTGACCGTGTGCCTGTGTGTTTGATCTCGAATCGGGGGACCCGGGTTTGATCCCGACCGATGCCAAAAATTATTTCGAATTTTAAATGGCACAAAAATGACCCCTGTGGTGCACTCTCCATGCAAGCAATGAATTCCTGTGAGGTGATGCCTGGTAAGTGCCCACACGGTACAAATATTTCATTACCTACAGTACTGGACAAAATAAATCATACACCTAACATTAATTTCAAATTTATTAATATATACAAAAATGTAAAGGCATTTTAATTTACTTCAGTTAAATATATAATATAGAATAAAAATATTGTTAAATTATTTTAATATATTATTACTTCTCCTTAAAAAATAATTTGCAGCTATAAGTGGTCATACAAAATATTAAGGGTTTTTTTGAATATATTTTATTTGTATTTTTTTTTAAATGTATGATTTATTTGGCCAAGGTAAAATGTATTATTATTGGGAAAATAAAATATTTTAAAAAAATCAGCAACAATTTTTACCTCTCGCTAAGAGAGGTATTGCATTCATGCTAAAAATCGCATATCCAGATTTTATTGAATAAGCACGTTTTAAGGTCCCTACAATCCGATTTTATCATTTTTACGATGATGTCTGTGTGTGTGTGTGTGTGTGTGTGGATGTGTGTGTGTATGTGTGTGTGTGTGTGGGATGTTGGAAGGACGGTTACTCAAAAACTATAAGACTTTAAATTTTTTTAACTACGTATTTCCCAATCGGACATTCATGGGAAGATCTGAAAAGGTTTTGGTAACAATTGGACAACCGGAAGTAGAAGATTCTTGAAAAAAAATCTTTTAAATAATATTTTTTGAAATTTTTTCTTGATAATATTAAAGAAAAATAAATTCTCTTTCTGATACATTTAAATATTTTACAATATATTCTATAGATTTAGAGATAGAAGAAATATAGTATGTAAAATAATCTGTTATAATAAATTTTACAGCCGAAAGAATGGCCATGGAAAATAGTTGAAAATTTAATTTGTTTGTAACTAACAGATAATGTCAGTGTCAGAAATCCGAAGACATTACTGAAGACTTTTTCTGGGAAGTACATACATTATATTATTTCTTAATGTATTAATAGAATTGGAAACATTTCGAAAAATTAGAAGAGGACAAAATTTCTTCATCAAAAATGAATTTAAAATTAAACAATCTAAATATATATGGAATAGATATATGCGTAAGTAGAATTTTTGGTGTAGAGTGTAGGTATACAAGAAATGTTAAATACAATAGGGAGCGAGCAGTCATATGATTTTGTTGGCCTTGACAAGCAGATATGGGGGCCCATGTCAGAATGATAGCTAGTAATTATGTATATAGATGTCAAATATCATAATTTCTCATTCTAAATTTAGTGATTTTCCAATTCCATGTGGAGCAGAATTAAATGTTAAATATCTAAGGCATACAAGTAAACTTTAAACTCCTGGTGATAAATTAACTACGTAAATTTAGAAAATCTTGAAATTTTTAATGAAAAATTCTAACATTTGACATCTATGTACATAATTACTAATTATCATTCTGAAACGGGCCCACACATTTGCTTGTCAAGCCCAAAAATGTAACATTACCGTTCGCGCCCTATACTTATGTAACCAAAAAAAGGAAGTGGCGAGAGGTATTGTGCTGGCCACAACAGATTTTTTTATTTCATATATATATATATATATATATATATTATAGAAGTATTTGAAAATGACTTTATTTTTCTTATATACCAATGTTTTTTCTTCTAAGGTTAAATAGATACAAGGAGAAATTAAAATTAATGCTAGGTGTATGATTTATTTTGTCCAGTACTGTATATCTGTGTACAAAGCAGATTGGCACACCAAGCAATGGGTAATATGTCGTGATGATATATTTATTTTATGTATGTATACAAGGATGTATGTATGTATGTAGAATATATTTATATCAGCTATTGAATATGAAATAAAATAAAGTTACACGTGTATAAAAAGATCACAAACGTCAAACAAGTAACTTTGAGGCAAATTAAATCAACAGAGTATGCGCGTAGCACTAAGCATATAAAGTTACAATAGTGAGACTTTGTCATAACAATATTAACAGGCCTATTCTGTAAAATCGAATCGTTACCATAACAAAATCGTTATTATGAAAATCGTTATTTCTACTTAACGATAATCGTTATCTTCGTATCCGTATTATGTAACACATTTTGAAAAATAATAACCTTGGGATCAAGATAAGAACTTTATTTCCTAAAATCAAATTATAATTTAAATGAAATATCTAAAATAATTCAATATAACTCACAAAACTTCTAGGTTAGATTCTTTTTCTTTTGTAGGTTATGCTAGAGCAACTACTACTATCTGTAGACAAATTGGGAAGCTTGCGCTAGGCGCTACGAATAAAAACTTATTAAATTATTTTAATATTACCTTGCAGAAAACTGTAATATGACTGGTTTTTGAGATCACTATTCAACATAATAGCAATTTTATTTTGACAAATAAAAATACCGAATTATTGACAAAACGTTTAGATAACGAATGATTTTTCCAATTGTTAAGAAATACCGATATCGTTAACTTTTTTTCGTTATATTATTGTTTACAGAATACCACTTAACGATTATTATGATAACGATTTAACAATGAAAAATGTCATAACGATCGTTTACAGAATAAGCTTATTAAACGATTTTCGTTATTACCATGAGAATATAATTCCTTAGTCACGTGACATGTTTTCCGCCAATCAACATTCAGAATCTCCCTAGCTACGCGTTTTATCACAGCGATGATAAAAAACAAGGAAATAAACACCGTATTTATAGTCGTTACTAAGGGATTTGTTTTCTTTATTTATGACATTGACAGTTAATTTTGAGTATAAAAATAAATAATAACAATAATTCAAACTCCGAAATATTTACTCGTAAGTACCATGCTTTAATACAATATGAATATGTATATTAAAAGTTAGGTTAGGTTAGATTGCAAAAATTCATTATATTCTCTCATTAAATATAAGCTCGTGATATGATTAATAATCGAAGATATTGCTCGTGAAACCGAAGCAGCACATTTCAACTCGTCCTTCGGACTCGTGAAATCTGCAGCTCGGTTTCACTCGAGAATATCATCGATGATAATCATATCACTTGTTATATTACGTATGACGATATAACGTTTTACCGATTCGTTATGTCATAACGATCTTACAGAATAGCCCTATAAATCATTTTATTATTTCACTTTTTATATAAAATTGATATGTAACACGAACACTCTTTTTTAAAAACAGCGTTACCTTGAAAATTTTCTTTGTGCTTAAGAGCCAATTGTTCCGAAGGTATAGTGGTGGTGGAATCATATGTTTTCTTCTCATTGTTGTTTAGATTCAATTGAGTTGACATTTTTTATCATTATAATTATTATGGAATTGAAAAATAAAAATTTATGTTATTGACTAAACCCGATTTCAGGACAAATTAGTTTTGCCTAAGCGAAACCAGCCTATCCGCAGTGCGACAGGATGAATTAGTTTGTCCTAGTCCAGACTAGTTTTCCCTGAAATCAATGTGAGGCTATTCTGTATGTTATCGGACAGAACAGATTTCCATAATAGGCTCAGATCGATTTCAAGACAAACTAGTTCATCTTATCGCTATTGGGATAGACTGGTTTGACCTAGGCGAAACTAGTTTATCCTGAAATCGGGTTTCGCCGGTAACATGTATATACAATAAACATGGAATAATTAATATTTGTATGATTTTTACCTTCCGTCACCTTTAGGTAAGGTATGTATTGTCTTTAGTCAAAAAATTCAATAATGAGTTTTTAGTGAGTAAGCATGTTTTAGGGTCCATATAATACGATTTTACCATTTTTACGATGATGTATGTGTGTCTTTTTGTGTGTGACGAAAGTTTCGGCTCGCATAACTTCAATACTACGATTCCAAAAACTATATTTTTTTCGTATTCCTCAAGTATACATCCAAAAGAAGAGGTGATTAGATTTTGGTTATAAATGGTCAACCGGAAGTACCCTCATTTGAAGATTTTAACAGTTTTTCTTGAAAAGTCAGTTAAATATTATAACTTAAAGAATATATTATTCTGTATACGATTTGATTGTATTTTATACTTCACATTCAACAGATATAGAGTTAAAGAATTATAAAGATATTAAACTTTATAAATCAGACAGCTATGCTAACCATGGAAACTGCTAATATATTCAGGTAATTCAAAGTGACAGATGTCAGTATCAATGAAAAGTAAATGAATGTGGCAGGATGTTGAGATAGATGTTGGGGAAGACACGGAAAGATACGGTAAGGAATGAAAAAATAAAGGAAATAACTCTAGTGTTAGAAGTTTCTAAAAAGATACAAGAAAGACGATTACATTAGTTTGAAGGTTGAAGAAACAGAGGAAGACCAAAAATAAGATGGATGGACAGAATTGCGGAAGATTTGAGAGAAAAGGAACTGAATGAGGACGACACGCAAAACAAAAATGAGTGGTAAAAGAAAATTAAAAATAGCGACCTCCTAACGATTGGGAAAAACCTCGGGAAAAACTAAAGAAGAAGAAAAGTCGTCAGTGTCAATTGCAATTTGCATAGTTTGTTTATGAAATAATTTTACTGAAAATATAGGATCTTTTGCAAAAAAAAATATGTATAGGGCGCGTGCAGTGACGTGACTTTGTTGACTTTGGCAAGAAGATATGGGGGCCCGTGACAAAATGACAGCTATTAATTACCTCCATAACTGACAAATTTCATAATTTATCATTCAAAATTTCATGATTTTTCTTATTTCATGTGGTATTAGGAGTATGGAATTCAGTTGCCGAGAAAAGGAATCATAAATTGCCAAGGTCATCAAAGTTACGTGAGCGTCGCGCTCTATGGAATTTGTACATAATACACAGGATTGACGGAAGGTAATGTGCTGGCCATATCAGATTTTTATATTTTTCTTTTTGCAATTTAATGAAAATAAAGTAGGCCCGCCGAATCCTCGGCTCAGTTTCCGCGGTTATAGTTATGCGCGTTCGGAAAAGCATGTGATACGATTCGAACGTTGGTTAAAAGATGCTTAAACAAGAAGATCGTGAGCATGGAAGCTTGTTGAAACACTACATATTTTGAAATGCCATGCCTATGTGGTTGAACTTGTGTACCTCCATATTTTATTTAGATTTCAACGATGTCATTAAAAATTGTATTTATTTGCCTAAAAGCATAAAAATTGTTTCGTACAGACATGGAAAATATTTCTTCCTGAAATACCCTCAAATTTATATTGCTTTTTAAATTACCCTCGAATTATTTCATCTACAGACGCGTTTGTAAACACAATAAATACTTTATTGACGTGTTTATCTGTAGGTAGGTGGCAAGATGATATATTTAAGCTTGGTGTTTGTGCAGGTGTTTGAAGTAAATACTCCCACAGCCGGTAAGAGGTTTGCTTTGTTCTGAGAGGTGGCGATGGCAGGACAATGTCACGGGTTGATTGAGGATGTTTGACAAAGAGTGGTTGATCCGTGGTGACAACAATCAGATGAAATTAAACCAAGAGATATTAATAGACATATAAGTAAGGCTATTAATATACAGTGTCAATAAATAGATGTTCGTTAGTTCATGGATTAATTATTATATCTATAAAAAGGATATCAATATAAATCAAAACGAACAATTGTAATGACAGCAATGATTTAAATGTCATAAGAACATCAAGGGAACTGATTCGAATTTGTTCATTTTGATGGTTCGTTAACTAATCAAAGTATCAAAGAATTGATGAACGTTTCTGTAACCGAGCATCAAAGTAATATAGTGTGTTCAAAAAAAAACCTAACTTGGAGTAGGCTATGAACAGAGAAACGTATGTTTGATCAGTATTCAATGGGGAAGTTTGGCGTGATTGAAATTACATGTGAAATATTTTTTAATCGTAAATATATGAATAATTATAACTTAAAACGTAATTGAAATGTAAAATTATGTTCCCATTTATTTATAATTAATTATTTATCATCGAACTTTTGTGACGTCACAAGTAATTTATGCGCATGCCTAGAAAGGATGGTGAGACCTGACTTTGTGAACGTATATTATGGTATTACACTATAAATTTCTGGCTAGTTCACGAGCTTTGTTTACGTTTTCACGGAGTGAGGTTATGAGTTTTTAGTTCGGATTGGAAGTGTATTTGTTTTCAAAACTATTACACGATACTTAATTGTTAATAATAAATAAAATAATACACTAAATGAAATTAATAGAACCAGTCGTTTGCACAAGAAGAACAACAAAACTATAATAATCACAACACAGAACTGTCACTACTTATAAACGTCAAAATATGTGGATGCCATTTTTAAAAGTCCCTGTTGCCATGTGAACTCAGCGCGCATCTGATTAAGGTAGACTATACGTTCTCCGTGAACTTCTGTGACGTCATTATTTTAGAAATAAATATTTTTTGAGAAATCTATGCATATTTGAGTGAAATACAATATAGAATATCACTTCTGAAAAATTCTTAATAAAATAAAAAAAATAAAAAATAAACTACACTAAACGTCCCCATTCAAAAGCCAAATTGTCAAAATTGATCTTCAAATGTAATTTTAAAGAGAAGAAATAATAAAGAAGGATACAGTATATTGCCATTCGCCGTTGTCCAATTTATTTTCATTTCTAAAATAAAATTCAAGAAGAAAAGTTTTGATTTCTTTTGATAACATTTTTTACAATATTGACATTTAATTAAATACTTTTTAATTGACATACATTTCCTTGTTTATAGCCTACTCCGAGTTAGGATTTTTTTTAACACACTGTTTTACGATATTCCGGTAATTAGTGAATGAATAAGTCCTCCACAAATAGTAACAAATTAAAAATTGAGTCATTTATATTAAAACTAGACCTAAAACTGTATGTTAAGGTTAAAATAATCGAGTTTTTAATACCATTTCCTCATCTCTGTATCTAACGTCACACATTTACTATATTTCAAATTATCACTACCTACTTCCAAGCATTTTGCTATATAGCAGTACTTTCGTCTTTTGTAACCTTTAACCGACGAAGTTGGGTAACTTAGTAACCCCTGGTATATTTTACTTCATATTTCTTCGAGTTTTCTTTTACCTCCCGCTACCCTTGGTAAGGGAGGTATAGAGATAGTGCTAAAAATCGCATATCGAGATGTCTGTGTGTATGTGTCTATGTGTGTATGTGTGCATGTGTGTGTGTGTGTGTGTGTGTGTGTGTGTGTGTGTGTGTGTGTGTGTGTGTGTGTATGTGGATCCTCTTTACGCTCTAACTCAAATACTATCGTTCAGAAAAATTTGAACCCTTGTATTTCTACCTTACTCTTATATGAAAAGATGCCATTAGATTTTGGAGTAAATCAGATAGCCGGAAATGGCACCTTACTGGAAGCTCAAAATAGTTTTTCTTCAAAAAATATCTTTAAATGTTATTTTTCGAGATTTGTTATTATAAAAATTAAAGTTTTTAAAATTTTCTATAGGTCTGCGTCAATACTTTTTGAATAAATTTTATGGATAAATATCTAAAATTATTTATAATTTTAATCCCGGAGCCTACGCTTTAAACACAATTCGATGGTTACACAGTTCAGAACCCAAATATATATATATATATATATATATATATATATATATATATATATATATATATATATATATATAACTGACAGATATGTCACCTATGTCACTGTCAACAAAGTACTCATTTCAAATAATAATAGTAACGTTTTGAAAAGAAAATAGTAAATGGAACAATAATAATTTGGTAAGGTACTTAATACAGTAATGAAATATGTAGGAATATAGGTAAAATAATAAAAATATATCTCATCAAGGCATATTTCCCATTACTGGGTAAGCCAATCTGCTTTGTACACAGATGTCGGTAATAATGATGACATGCGCCGTGCGGGCGTTTACCAGGCCTCACTTCACGCGAAACTGGGGAACCGAGTTTGATGTCGACCGACGCCAAATATTTTAGAATTTTAAATGGCACAAAATTGACCCCTGTGGTGCACTCTCCACGCCCGCAATGAATATAGGTAAGTATATAAATAAATAAAATAAATATATCATCACGGCATATTATCCATTGCTGGGTCTGCCAATCTATTTTGTACACAGATTTCGGTAACGATGATGACATATTTGTACCGTGCGGGCGTTTTCCAGGTGTCACCTCACGAGCACTTATTGTTGGCGTGGAGAGTGCACCACACGGGTAATTTTTGTGCCATTTAAAATTTGAAATATTTGGTATCGGTCGGGATCAACAAACCCGATATTTAAATTTAATTTAATAAAAATTATACTAAACGGCAGGTATTGTGTTGGCCACATCAGATTTTTTTATATGTTGATGTTTCATGTAATTGTCCCTTTGGTAATTTACCACAGAGTATTGCGATACCCCATTTAGTATGTTATGCGTCGGAGAGAAAATAACATGAGTAAGTACCTTCTGAAGCTCAAAGTATCAAAAATTCATATGCTCAAAACATTGACGAAATGAAAAAAAAAACAATACCTACCCTGAAAACTGTGTCAATGCAGATTAATGTTTACTTAGTTGCCTAAGGACTCAATAAGGAATCTATTTTCAAGTAAATGAATGCAGTAAATAACAACAATAAATCAACGGAAGTTACCCAAATAACATTTGTTTAAATTTATAATGCCATGCCAAATTTCATGCGTTGGTATGAAAGTGAAAGAATAGAAAAAATAGAACACCGTGTAATAATCAAATACTTACTCATAAATTCATGAAGACAAGGCAAATATTTTGGGAATATCTTTTCCTACATATAAAATGGTAAAAAAGGGGGAGCTGAATAAAAACGTGAGATGGAAAGCATTAAAGATAATATCCGCAATGGAAGGCCTGCAACTTTTACCAGTGAATAAGGCATCAATTTGATACATAATATGGTCCTGGCAGAGCGGCGAATCAAGGTTCAAGAAATGGTAGAGGTTGTCACTATCTTCTACGAACGAATTCAAAACATGTTGAACAATGAGTTAGAAATGGAAAAAATTATGCGGGGCAGGGTTTTGCGGCTCCTGATTAGAAACGTGTTCGTTTCCAGTCGTCATTCGTCTAGCTACTCCATTACGAAAGTGATTCTAATATGTTTATGGAAAGATTTACTACTTCCGATGAGACTTGGGTTCACCACTATCAACCTGAATAAAACCAATAGTCGAAACTGTGGAAACATATGTGTTCCCGTCTCATAAAAAGTCAGTGCTTTGCCAATTAAAAAAATCTGATGTGGCCAGCACATAACCTCTCGCCGTATATTTTACCTGGCTGTATGCATAAAGCAAAGAATATTTTTATAAATACAAATAATATATTCATATAAATCTATGACGTATAAACTTCTTTATTATTCAATAATAGCATATTTTACCATAAATTATGTTACAATAAATTACAAAGTAGAGTTTACCATATATAAATATTAGGCTGGTAACTGCAATTTTCAATTCGAACATTTTATTTTTTCATACTTGTTATATCTAAATAACACTAATTCCTTTTAATAAAGTGACGGATAGATTGCACTCCGATTATTCTTATATCGATGTGTAATTTTGTCAATATTTACAACTTACTTGAGAAGAATTTGATAGCTTTTTCGCAATTCAAAGTTACTCTAGTCTATAGTACTGGTGTACATTGTCCCATAATGTTTGAAACAAATTTAAGTCCTTCAACCTAGACTTGTCATCTCCATAATAGTCACAGATCAAGAATTAAGGGATTCGCCAAATACATTTTTCTTTCATTACTCATTATTTCTGACACTGACATTTATCTGTCAGTTACAAATAATTTAAATTTGCAACTATTTTTCATGGCATCCTTTCGGTTGTAAAATTAATTACAACATTATTTTATATATTATATTCCTTTTATCTCTAAATCTATAAAATATGTATAAAAATATTTAAATGTATCAGAAAGAGAATTTATTTTTCTTTAATATTATCAAGAAATATTTTCAAAAAATAATATTTAAAAGATTTTTTTTCAAGAATCTTCTACTTCCGGTTGTCCAATTATTACCAAAACCTTTTCAGATCTTCCCATGAATGTCCGATTGGGAAATACGTTGTTAAACAAATTTTAAGTCTTATAGTTTTTGAGTAACCGTCCTTCCAACATCCCACACACACACATCCACACACACACACACACACACACACACACACACACACACACACACACACACACACACACACACACACACAGACATCATCGTAAAAATGTTAAAATCGGATTGTAGGGATCTTAAAACGTGCTTATTCAATAAAATCTGGATATGCGATTTTTAGCATGAATCCAATACCTCTCTTAGCGAGAGGTAAAAATTCAATTTAGTGGGTTAGCGGCAAAATGACAGATCTTGTAACGTAACCTTATAAAGAATAATAGTGCATCTAGTGCTACCCTCTCTGTGTTAGGCTGTGAACACAGGGGCGTAATTTCCTCTTAGAAATCTTGGCCCACATACTGGCCCACCCAAAAATTGTAATAATAAATTTAATTTATTTTGATAAAAGAAATAATAATTTTAGTACGTGTTTTACGCATAAATTTGTGTATATCGTATAAAACTATTTGTATATTCCAGAATATACATATTCGAAACCTTCTTTACCTACCTCACTCGTCTTTAATTATAAACACTGCCGCCAGCCGCCCTGAGGTATATTGGCGCTGCGTATTTGTTTATACTTTATACCCACAAAACTTTATACTTTATACCATTTTTATCTCTGCTCACCCCACGTTTCATCCCGTCAAATATTCAATATGAAAGTGTTTAACAAAAATATGTAATAAACGCAATATAAAAGATTATTTTACTGTTAAAAAAAATCTGTTGTGGCCAGCACAATACCTCTCGCCATTTTCGTTTTATGTTACATAGGGCGCGAGCAGTTATGTGACTTTGTTGGCCCTGGCAAGAATGAGAGCTAGTAATATATATAGGTGTCAAATATAAGTTTTCATTCGAAAGATTATGATTTTCCAAATCCATGTGGATTATTATCCTCGACAAGTATATTCCATACTAATGGATCACAAATAAACATCAGAATATTTTGTAATTTTGAATGAAAAATTATGACATATGACAATTGTGACATCTATGAAAATAACTACTAGCCGTCATTCTGACACGGATCCTCATATCTGCTTACCAAGGCCAACAAAGTCGCACGACTGCTCGCGCCCTATATAAGTACACACAAATAATTGAAATTGTTTCTCTTCTTTCGTTCTATGAGAAATTTTATCCTACTATTCTAATATGTTCAAAATTCTTCAAATTCATTGACGGAATTAGCGGTATTTCTTAAGAATATATGTAATATTAACATACCTGTAATTTAAATACATAATAAATTAATAATACAATAATATATATTAAATGTATTTATACCTCCCAGAAAAATCTGACACTGACATTTTGCATTTATTTGTCAATTACAAAAATTTAAATATCGCAACTGTTTTTCGGGCAACGAGATTTAATACAACAGATTATTCTATATTATTATATACTATATCTCCAAACCTATACGAGATATAATAAAAAAATAAATGTATCAGATTGAAAATTTAATTATCTTTAATATTTGTAGTAACAAATTTTCAAAAAATAATATTTAGAATTATTTTTTTTAGAAACTACCACTTCCGGTTGTCCTATTGTTACCAGAACCTATTCAACTCTTCCCATTACTGTTAGATTGAGGAATCCGTAGTCAAACAGGTCTTTAGTCTTATAGAATTTGAGAAATCGTGTCTCCAACAACCTCACACACACACACACACACACACACACACACACACACAGACATCATTGTCAAAATGTTAAAATCGGATTTTATGGACCTTAAATCGTGCTTATTCAATAAAATCTGGATATGCGATTTTTAGCATGAATCCAATACCTCTCTTAGCGAGAGGTAAAAAAGTGGATACGGATATTGCATTATCAATTGATTGTACAAAAGACTCAATTTTAATTGAAGTTCCATACACCGATAATGAATCTGACAAAAATTCTTTCGAAGATGAAGACGATGATTTAGATGAAACTTAGTTAACGTTTAAAGAATGGATAGATAATCAAAATAAAAATATTGAGGAAAATAAATCATTAGAAACATCAATTTCTATTTCAGAAGGTTAGCATATTTTATTATGATTTTTGTTATTATATTACCACCCGCCTACGCGCCTACACATATTTAAGAGTGATCCAGAATGATTGGAAGTCAGGTGACTTGAAAATGTTCTGATTATGAACAAAATTATCTTCCACGAAAAAAAAAAACATCAATTTAACGGCTACCGACATTTGGAAAAATCAGCGGCGTTACGTACTTTGAATTTTTTTACGTACAGTTTGTTTTTATCTTTTAAAATAAACTGTTATTTATTCAAATCGTTACGTTAGAATGGTGTTTACAGAAGAACATGACAAGTTTATTTTGGAACTAAATTAATTCTACTCTAAATATCCTTAATACATTTATTTTCATCCCCTGTCAAAAATTCACTGTACGCCAATGCAGTCTTTCATATTATTGAAACACTATAATGTTTATTTTATTTTGTGCTTTTTAAATCTTATCTGTAATAAATATATAACGTTCTGATTTTTATTGTATTAATATTTTTCACTGGCCCACCATCCGTCGTATAAGGAGCTCTTTTCCTATTAATAAATATATTCAAAGTATAAAAAAGATATCTCATATTCAAAGCGAACTTTGTGTTTTATATGAAGATGCATTTCATTTATATGCAAAGTAACTCATTTCCATAAAAATATTATACACAGTTCCATTCGCATGTCCATGTCACACGAAAATATTAAATAAAATAGGCCTGGAGGTGACAGTTTGAACTTTCCTAATGAATGAATATTATTATAGGAGATTCATAAAAAATACTACAAAACTTTTAATTAAAAAACAACACCAGTGCAATATTAGTATAGCATGCAAAAATAAAATTTTATTTGCAATCAAAAAGCAAATAAAGTTAAAAAAAACATGATAACTAAAGCGTGAAATTTTTTCCCGTGTTGCCATTTACGTTTCAAATTTTTGTTTATCTAAAATAATTACTTTCATCTCTTTCAATTTAGATTCTCTTTTGCATTAATTGAAATTTACATCTACCATCAATATTTACCGCCAACAACACAATTAAAAACGTGAAAATCTACTAACAAAACTCTCTCTTTTGTTTTTGTTTGTTCATTGTTTCGCGGTAAAATAATAATGGAACATTTGAATGGATGTGTAAGCTTACGTGAGGTGTAATATAATGCGATATAATAATATGACAATGAATAGGATAGAGACATTTTCATTAATCACATTGCGTCAACGTGGTTGTAGACAGGAATGTTGGAAGCTTTTGTTGTGAAGGAGAAGGAAAATTTATTTTAAAATTGTGAAAATATATGAAAATCTTGAGAGAAGAATGTAATTGTGTCATATGGATCCAGGTTCAAACAATATTGAGGTACTTCTTTTATGGCAGGTTTTATAAGAATCCACGAAAATATTTCCAAGCAAATTTATATACGAGGTTCAAGTAATTTATTCATCAATTTTAATATTTCCATCTTCAAAAAGTTCTCCATTAAATATATATATGCACTTATTCCAACATTATTTCCAATCTACAAAACAATACTTATGCAATACACTTTGTAGTATAGCGTTCAACTCTTTTAATAATTTGACCTGTATCTCCATTATGCTCGTAATACGTAGGCCTTTCAAAGAACTTTTACTACATTTACTTCAGTGGCGTAACTATAAACTGGGGGCCCCGACGCAAAGTTGACTTGGGGCCCCCATTTACCGATACTCCAATATATGTAGTATTAAGTAAGATATTAATAAGTATTAAATGGAAAAAAGAAGCAATTTAAATTTGTACAAAAATATACAGCAAAATTCACGGGTGATGGCGAAGACCCTCGCATACTAGGCCACGCCTTCTTTAGGCACGATTGGTGCGAAAAATGTAAGTAGCGTACTCCATATTTAACTTAAATAGAGTTTAAACATAAAAATGAATAATTTTGCACTTCAAAATAATGAACAAAATTGAAGTTAACAACAATAAAAATAAAACATGGGCACGTAATAAATGATAGATTACAATAATAATATTGCGTGCAAGCCTACATAAGAAGAGGTACAACAAATTAACCAATAAAAAAGAAAACATAATATGTACATACAATGTTGACTTTTCTTATTATTATCTTTTTGAGTTTCTAAATTTTCCAGTTTAAATATTTTTTGTTGCACGTGCAATACTTTCAAGTTACCGTTAAACGTAAAAGTATGTTTCTGTTCTATACAATGTGCGGCAAAACCAATACTAAATTTGTTATTATTTATGGACTTTTGATGTTACAAAAATTCTTTGTTTAAATTACCGGCGTGTATCGAATTGAATGTGACCCTTGTAATGGCCAAAGCGGAAAATAAGTAACACAAAGCATTAAAGAACATCAAAAGTCCATATTCCAATTGTTAAAATATATTCACCAAGTGCCAACCAGAAATTCAATACAGTATTATGGATATTGAAATACTACTTAGCAATGCTACGCCACTGACTCGAAACTAATATTGTGCTTAGCCATCTGGAGTAGGAGTAAGGTCGCAGTTTAATCTTCTGCGCATATCTTCTTCTCGCCATCACGTTTGGCGTTTTGCTGTAAGTATATTGACCAATTATACAAAATAAATATGTAGATTATAATAAAAAATCTGGTGTGAACACAGTACCTCCCGCCATTTACCTATGTATATAATTTTTATATTACTTTATAAATATATCCATACAATATATAGAAAAAGTATTAAAGCAAACTTGTAGAAAATGGAATAATCTTTCATTCTTATACTAACAAATTCAGAAAAAAATACATTTGAAGGTATTTTTTGAAGAAAACTATCTTGAGCTTCAAGTAAACTGCCATTTCCGGTTATCCGATTGCCACCAAAATCTAATCAGTTCTTTCCATATTAGAATAAGGTAGAAATACATGGTTTGAAAACTTTCTGAATGATAGTATTTGAGTTAGAGAGTATACAGGATCCACACACACACACATACAGACGTACATACATACACACAGACATCATCGTGAAAATGTTAAAAATGGATTGTAGGGACCTTAAAACGTGGTCATTTACTAAAATCTCTATATGCGATTTTTAGCACGATCTCTATACCTCCCTTACCAAGGGTAGCGGGAGATAAAAAGACATTCTAAAATAAAATGTTTAATTAAAAAGTTTAATAAATCTTAATTTTTCTAGCTTTCATCCTATTCCATTTACACCAAAATCTAATGGCTTCTTTCCATATAAGAGTAAGGAAGAAATACAAGGTTTAAAAATTTTCTGAATGATAGTATTTAAGTTCGAGCGTAAAGAGGATCCACACACACGCACACACACACACACACACACACACACACACACACACACACACACACACACACACACACACACACACACACACACATATACACACATACACGCAGACACCATCGTGAAAATGTTAAAATTGGATTCTAGGGAACTTAAAACGTGGTCATTTACCAAATTCTCGATTTGCGATTTTTAGCACGATCCCTACATCTCCCTTACCAAGGGTAGCGGGAGGTAGAAACCTAACTTGACGCACAAAGATCACGCTTGGAAAATTCGAGTCGAGTTTTGTGCGTAGTTTAAGTACGTTATTGTTATATTTGCGCATCGTTTTCGTATTTTCTTTTTGTTCCATATTTAATTACTCATATTCATACAGTGAATACCACGTACAATAATATAAAAACATAAGGCAATGAAAAATACAAATGAAAATACTCTATATAGATGACAACAGAAATTAATTTTATATCAGACTTATGCGAAAGTAAAAGAAATAATCCTTGTTTATAAATAAAATAAATAAATAAATATATCATCACGTCATATTACCCATTGGTGGGTGTGCCAATCTGCTTTGTATGCAGATATCGGTAATGATGAAATATTTGTACCGTGCGGGCGCTTACCAGGCGTCACCTCACGGGCACTCATTGCTGGCGTGGAGAGTGCACCACAGGAGCCATTAATATGTGAAGTAATTTTTGGTGTCGGTCGGGATCGAACCCGGGTCCCCATATTCACGACCAGACACTCAGGCCACGAGACCCCTTGTTTATTATTATTAATATTATTATTATTTACATCAGATCTCGGGGCCCCCTTAGGCCGGAGGCCTCAATGCACTAGTTACGCCACTGATTTATCTCCAACTATTCATATTAAGATTAAGTTTTTGCTAAGGTCCCTACAATTCGATTTTAATATTTTTACGATGATGTAAATGAATCTGTATGTGTGAGTGGATCCTGTGTACAAATATGTATAGCTGGCACCCGTATAGTTGAGGCTGACATTGTATACGCAGATTCTGAAATTTTTACTTGGACGGGTCGAAATGTAATAACATGGAGGTTACACATATTGACGTTTAGCCGTATGTTATTATAATTGTAACCTATTTATTAGTAACTAGTGGTATCTGTCAAAACATGACGGTCAATTGAGAGAATGTTATTTATTGAAGTGTTTCTTTGTTCAAGGTATAAAAAACCATACACGACTTATTGTTTACCCTTGAGCACAATGCCAAACGTATTGGAAATTGGCGCCTCTTAAAGGAAAATGGAATCGTGATATCAAATGGCGTTAAATCGACTCAAGACATTAGAACTTTCTATCCAGCTCTACTTCCAGTTATTATTTCCAAATCTAAACAATTTTCATGCATATTTCGCACTATTAGTCTTGTTTCATTTAGCAACCATTGAGAAACATTCATATTTATAAGAAACATAACTCTGAATCTAAAAATTCTGTAGGAAATTGGAATAGCTCGCTTTTATCTTCAGTTATTAATCTGTTCTTGCTTGTGTATGTTTTTTGAACCACCAGGTATAAGTTCAATGCCCTTCAGATTAATGTCATTGTCGTCTTTTTTTGGTGTCAGAATACCAATTTTTCAAAACTTGATGACTTCTTCTGCAGATGCAAACGTTTTACCATAAATTTTGGTGACAATATTATCCTGTACAATAATGATGGCTGGTAATTCAACATCAGATTGCTCTAAAATAGTCTGAAGGGCCACACTGATGAGTACCAAATATTGCGAAATGCGTCTGTAATAACATGTTGTACTGGCCGGATACTGGTAAGTTGAATCAGAAGATGTAAACTTGTGAAACATGACGGAACTTTGTAACATTTTTATTATTAAGTTTGTTTCACGGAGAAATTCGTAATTTGCTTTTGTAATTTGCATTTTTACATTGTTGTCTATTTATAAAATAAAAAAATGAAATAGCGCATGTTCGAAAATAGCTTTACTTCAAGAAGTGTACGTGCCTATGTTTTTAAGTAAAACAACTCCTTAGTTACAAATACACGTCGAAAATAAATGAATTTAAATTAACACGTCTCTTAAAGGGAGGATCATTTCGCCCCAAACATTTATTTTAAATCTAGCTGTTTGTTTTGTAATAGAGGACTGCACGGGCCTAATTTTTTCAATTTTAACCAGCCCGAACGGTTGTACTCGTATTTAAGATTCCGTCTGACCCGAGCCCGAATCTTTTTTAAAACTAATTGCCCGTACCTGGTCTGAAACCGAATAAATTTTAATTTCACCCAAATAAATTCCGATTTATACAGGGTGGTGGCGGTTAGGTGTGAACATTGGGATTTAACATGGGTGTTTAATTTTATGCAATCCCTGCTCATCTTTTCATGTTAAATTTTTTAGTATGTATTTGGTTTCTTTCAGTTTTAAGAATCTGTTGTGGCCAGCACAATACCTCTCGCCACTTTCGTTTTTGGTTACATAAATTTAGGGCGCGAGCAGTCATGTGACATTGTTGGCCTTAACAAGCAGACATGGGGGCCCGTGTTACCATGACAATTAGTAATTATGTATATAGATGTCAAATATTTCATTAAAAATTTCAAGATTTTCTAAATTCACGTAGTTAATTTGTCACTAGGAGTGTGGAATTTATTTGTCGAGGAAAATAAACCACCTCGAATTGGAAAATCACTAATTTGAGAATGAAAAATTATGATATTTGGCTTCTATGTACATAATTATTAACTATTATTCTGACACGGGCCCCTATATCTGCTTGTTAAGGCCAACAAAGTCACATGATTGCTCGCGCTCTATTTAACATTTCTTGTATACCTGCAATCTACACCAAAAATTCTACTTTTCTGTGAAGAAATTTTGTCCCACGCTTTTAATTTTTCGAGGCGTTTCCAATTCGTTGTCGGGATAGGTAGTATTTTTGAAGGGTAATATGTAATATACCTATAATTTTAAATATATAACTATTAATACAATAAGAAATCATATAATGTATGTACTTCCTAGAAAAAATCGTCAGAAATATCTCTGGATTTTTGACACTGATATTTATCTGTCAATTACAAACATTTTAATAATAAAATATTTATATATATATATATATATATATATATATCAGATAAAAATAATATTAAGAAGATTTTTTTTATGAATCTGTTACTTTCGTTTGTCCAACTATTACCAAAACATTTCAGCTTTTCCCAGTAATGTCCGATTGAGAAATATGTAGTTAAACCGATATTAAGTATTATAGTTTTTGAGAAATTAGCACACACACACACACACAGTCATCATCGTAAAAATATTGAAATCAGATTATAGGGACCTTAAAACGTGCTTATTCATTAAAATCTAGATATGCGATATTTAGCATGAACCCTATACCTCTCTTAGCGAGAGATAAAAAGAAATAAAAAGTTCCGCAAACAAGTAGCAATAGCCATGACATTTATTTTCTTTTACCTGGTTTTCATAAATTATTTATAAACGTCAAACGTCAACCTAACTTATAGAAAATAAATTCCTTATTAATTTATAACTATTTCCATCATAATATTTCTTTATAATAAAGACACGTTCTTCATTCGTATAAACTTTCATTATTTAATTTACTTTTTACAATTTTTTTCATAATATGAATAAAATAATATTGTTTTTTACCTCCCGCTACCGTTGGTAAGGGAGGTATAGGGATCGTGCTAAAAATCGTATATCGAGATTTTGGTAAATGACCACGTTGTAAGGTACCTACAATCCAATTTTAACATTTTCACGATGATGTCTTTGGGTATGTATGTATGTGTGTGTGGATCCTGTTTACGCTCTAACTCAAATACTATCATTCAGAAAGTTTTGAAACCATTGTATTTCTACCTTATTCTAATATGGAAATATCTGATTAGATTTTGGTGGCAATCGGATAACCGAAAATGGCAGTTTACTTGAAGCTCAAGATAGTTTTTCTTCAAAAAATACCTTTAAATGTATTTTTTTCTCAATTTGTTATTATAAAAATTAAAGATTATTCCATTTTCTACAAGTTTGCTTTAATACTTTTTCTATATATTGTATGGATAAATTTATAAAGTAATATAAAAATTATATACATAGGTAAATGCCGGGAGGTACTGTGTTGGTCACATCAGATTTTTATGTATTGCTACTAATTGATGTAACTTTTTAAATTTATTTTTAAAATTGCAATGCAACCTAACACATGAAACACAGGTGAAAACATTTTTGTATGTAACTTTTAATTCTGTACAACTTTGTACTCTACAGTTTTTGCCCAAAAATTAATAGGAGTGCAGGAACTTGCATAAAGTAAAAATCCCATTTTAAATCGCCATGTTCACCTCTAACCGCCACCATCCTATATATATATATATATATATATATATATATATATATATATATATATATATATATATATATATATATATATATATATATATATAACTAAAATTGTATGACATGTAGTTCGAAATAAGCCTGTTGTTTCAAGTACCAATGAAATAATTAAACCCGAACCCGGTCCGAGCCCGAATATAATTTGCGTAATCCCATGGACCATGTTGGCACCCGTGGAGGTCTCTAGCCTAAGATTGATTTGAAGGTTAGGATGTAGGGAACTATTATTATACAGGTTCAGGATTCCCTTACTTTATAGCTCTGACTTGAAAACATTAGCGTAGGATCATTTAATAAATAATACTACTTATTAAATGCTAGGATATACCGTGCACCACGATTAAACTCGAAAATTTTCTCCGTATTGATTTGATTAATAATGATAGATTTTTCAGAAAAAGTAGTAGCAATAGATTTGATTGAATTTTAATATAGGTATGTGAAAATCAACTATAAATTTGCCAGAAATAATAAATATGGTTTGAAATGACAAGAAGTAATTTGTTGGTCACATCAGATCTTTTTTTTCTTTTCATAGAAATCTTTGGTTCAAGTTGTATGAATAAATGAATCTTGATAATAAAGAATTAGAAAAAACACTGGCTATATTTCATAAGAATTTGCCCACAAATCATTTCTAACGAAATACATTTTAAAATCACATTAATCTGGCATTTCCATTATTTTCCGTTGAACAAAAAGCACTTGAAATTTAAATTTTAAATACTGCTTTTCATTGAAAAAAAGATTAGCAAAATATTCATTCATATTCATATTTGCTTTACGCAGTGTGTTTCAAAATAAGCACATCAGATCTCTTCAGTTCTATTTGCAATAATTACCATCATAAACAAAGGCGAAAGGATTTTAGCAACGAGTAGAAGTTACTGAAAATGTCTAAAATTAAATCTTGCATATTTTTCAAAGTTAGCAAAGAATGTAGATAATTTATTCTCGCCAATACTGACGTGTACATTAGCAAAATTCGTTAATTAAAACTTCAAGAATTTGTGCTATGTGGAAAATGTAATTAGCATACTTTTACTGAGAAGAATTTTACAAAAAAATCATATGAATATGTAATAATTCCTTTAAGCCCTTATCCTTACTTTATAATGAATTTATGAGAAAAAGATTTAACTAGAATGAAAAACAGGCATTACGTTTCATTTAAGCGTTTTTTACTTCATTTTTTTTTCGTAAGTTCGATAGATTTTTTTAGATTTTCTTTTGCTGAATATCATTGGGTATGAAAACTTTCTAGTACGAAACTCTGTTGCCTTGAAATAAATATTTTATTGACTACTTTTTCCTACTAAATGTTACATGTATTGTTGGTTACATAGGAAAGTTCTTCCTACCACGAAGGCGTAGTTTATGTCCACACAACGATAATGATTATTGAACAAAGCTAATACAAGTACCGTTTGTCCCGGATGTTACATATTAATTTTGGCCCTGCAAAGGTTGTCAGGCCATTGATGGTGATACTGGTCAGCAATTTTAATTTAATTTGGAAAAGTGGTCCTTGTGTATAAAAATGTTGAACAGCACTTAGTGACCCTCTCTGTCCAAACACTTTACTTTTATGATTAATTCTCGTTTTTATAAATGATTAATAAATTTACTAAATACTAAATAAAATTTTTATATTTTTGTTAAACAAGTGAAGTTCTGCAAGTTTCGAACTTTCTATATACAGCCATTGCAATCCAGTAGACTAAATTTATAAAATATCAAACATTTTCAGATATTAGTTATAATTTAAATTGTATGAATTTTTTTTATAAAGTCTGTAAACTTTTAGTTTCTATCAGAAATATCTGCAATAAAATTTAAAAATAGATTGTTACATACTCCCTTGTAGTATCGGGGTATGTATAAGTTTTTTTGAACATTTGGAAATAAAAAAGATTGTCCACCCAGCAGTGGGCAATAAGGCGTGATGGTATAATACAGGTTTGCAAGTTTTTTTTTTTCATTTTTACCTTCCGTCACCTTTAGGTAAGGAAGGTCTTGTCTTTGGTCAAAAAATGAACGAAAGATGAATTTGTATGATTATGTCTGTAAGTATTTGTATGTTATATTATATTTTTTTGCATTCCTCAAGTTTACATCCAAAAGATTTTAACAGTTTTTCTTGAAAAAACGCTATTAAATTACTCATTATTTTATTACAGTGTATATTACGTTTGTTGGTTATGTATTACCGACTTCCCGAGTACTCTGTCTTGCCGACTTCCGCCGAGCAGAAATTGTTGCCAACATTGTGAACCAAATACACTGAATTCATTATTTTAAAATTAAATTTCAATCAATATTCCACCATTTTCTCTTATTATTATAATTATTATTTAAGTGAAGGAGTGTTTGAGAAACTATACTTTTTATTATAAATTTAGTTCTTTAAGAAATTCTTTAGAAATAGGTAAGTGTTTTTGCCAAAATCCCGGTCACTTATACCTTTAAATGTATTTTTTTCTCAAATTGTTATTATAAAAATTAAACATTGTTCCATTTTCTACAAGTTTGCTTCAATACATTTTCTATATATTTTATGGATAAATTTATAAAGTAATATAAAAATTATATCTCGGAGATTATGCTATAAACACATCTCTGTGGTTACATAGTTCAACTCAAATGTATGTAACTGACAGATAAATGTCACTGTCAAAAAATAATCATATCAAATTAATATTAGTGACGTTTTAAAAGGAAAATTGTAAATAGAACAATTGTTTTATAGAAAGGAACTTAAAATACAAAATTTCTAGCATTAGTAAATATGCAGGTATGTATTTAAATAAAGAAACAAATAAATATATTATCACGTCATATTATCCATTGCTGGGTGCTCTAATCTGATTTATACACACATTTCGGTAATGATGATGACATATTTGTATTGTGCGGGCGTTTACCACGAGGGTTAATTTTATGCCATTTAAAATTCGAATTATTTGGCGTTTATCGGGATCGAATCGGATTCCCCAGATTCGCGACCAGACATCAGGAACGCGGCAACGAGACCCCATAGGTAAATGGCGGGAGGTATTGTGTTGGTCACATCAGATTTTTTGGTTTGTTTTTCATGTTGAAAGCGATTCTTTGCAGCACGCTTCGGTATCCTAATAATGTATTTTACTTATGAATGTTTCTTATTGTCATAGATACGCATGACATCACAAATGCAAAAATTGACAATAAATGTGAAATTATTTTTAAAAAAATCTTTATTTTCTTTTTTACCTCTCGCTAAGAGAGGTATTGCATTCATGCTAAAAATCGCATATCCAGATTTTATTGAATAAGCACGTTTTAAGGTCCTTACAATCCGATTTTAACATTTTTACGATGATGTCTGTGTGTGTGTGTGTGTGTGTGTGTGGATGTGTGTGTGTGTGTGTGTGTGTGGGATGTTGGAAGGACGGTTACTCAAAAACTATAAGACTTAAAATTTGTTTAACAACGTATTTCCCAATCGGACATTCCCGGGAAGATCTGAAAAGGTTTTGGTAACAATTGGACAACCGGAAGTAGAAGATTCTTGAAAAAAAATCTTCTAAATATTATTTTTTGAAAATTTTTCGTGGTAATATTAAAGAAAATTAAATTCTCTATCTGATACATTTAAATATTTTATAATTGGACAACCGGAAGTAGAAGATTCTTGAAAAAAAATCTTCTAAATATTATTTTTTGAAAATTTTTCGTGGTAATATTAAAGAAAATTAAATTCTCTATCTGATACATTTAAATATTTTATTATATATTCCATAGATTTAGAGATAAAAGAAGTATAATATATAAAATAATCTGTTGTAATAAATTTGACAGCCGAAAGAATGCCATGAAAAATAGTTGATAATTTAAATTATTTGTAACTGACAGATAAATGTCAGTGTCAGAAATAATGAGTAATGAATTAAAAATATACTTGGAGAATTCCTTAGTTCTTGATCTGTGACTATTATGGAGATGACAAGTCTAGGTTGAAGGGCTTAAATTTGTTTCAAACATTATGGGACAATGTACACCAGTACTGTAGACTAGAGTAACTTTGAATTGCGAAAAAGCTATCAAATTCTTCTCAAGTAAGTTGTAAATATTGACAAAATCGGAGTGTAATCTATCCGTCACTTTATTAAAGGGAATTAAGGTTATTTAGATATAACAAGTATGAAAAAATAAAATGTAAAAGAAGATATATAAGAATAGATGCACAATCCAGATATATACATTTTAGACCGCCCAAAATTAATGTTTTTACTAGAAGAATATGAAGAGAAAGTAAACAAAGTTGTTCGAATTGAAAATTGCTGTTACCAGCCTAATATTTATATATGGTAAACTCTACTTTGTAATTTATTGTAACATAATTTATGGTAAAATATCTTCATGTTGAGACATGCTATTATTGAATAATAAAGAAGTTTATACGTCATAGATTTATATGAATATATTATTTGTATTTATAAAAATAATCTTTGCTTTATGCATACAGCCAGGTAAAATATACGGCGAGAGGTTATGTGCTGGCCACATCAGATTTTTTATCTTGCAGGAGTGGAAAAAATACTGTGGATAACACGTTTTAAATGTCCTTTGTCGAACACAATCGATTACAGCCTTCGTTTCGCTCAGGCTGCAACTTTAGTTTAAATAAAAATAACAATTTGTTGAACTGACAATAAAATTTATTTTAAAAATCACGACTTACTAATAAGGTTCAGGAATAAAAGAAAAGTCTTTATAGATCATAAAATATGAAAGGCATACAAATTGGGTCTATTCTGTAACTTACTGGTTAAAGGTTAAAGTATAGCAAGTCCATAGACATTTACAACAATCAAGTACGACTCCCTCGTCATAATAGCTTTTAATGTCGAAATTTTAAATTAATATTCGTTTTATTATTGTTTGATATATGACAAAATATATATTGAATATAGAAAAGTGATTTTTCCTTATTACATTTATCAACAATGAAATTAAATTAATTTTTAACTATGTATAAATTAACTTACAAATGAAAATTGATTTTTGCTCTTAGGACGAACTATTAGTTTATAGTTCTCAAATTGAAATCTAATCGGTAACAATTTAACCAATTGCTAGAAATTAACCACTTTGTCACAAACTATCAATTTGAGAAAATGCTCATATTCCATTTATTTATTTATTTGTTTATTTATTTATTTATTTATTTATTTATTTATTTATTTATTTATTTATTTATTTATTTATTTATTTATTTATTTATTTATTTATTTATTTATTTATTTATTTATTTATTTATTTATTTATTTATTTATTTATTTATTTATTTATTTATTTATTTATTTATTTATTTATTTATTTATTTATTTATTTATTTATTTATTTATTTATTTATTTATTTATTTATTTATTTATTTATTTATTTATTTATTTATTTATTTATTTATTTATTTATTTATTTATTTATTTATTTATTTATTTATTTATTTATTTATTTATTTATTTATTTATTTATTTATTTATTTATTTATTTATTTATTTATTTATTTATTTATTTATTTATTTATTTATTTATTTATTTATTTATTTATTTATTTATTTATTTATTTATTTATTTATTTATTTATTTATTTATTTATTTATTTATTTATTTATTTATTTATTTATTTATTTATTTATTTATTTATTTATTTATTTATTTATTTATTTCCACCATCAAATTTGAAATAAAACCCTCGATAAAACCTCTCTAATTGCATTATGCGGAGTAATAACCCACACGAAACATTTTCATGCAAATTCGCAAAGACGTAATCCATATTTATGGTAATGAGGGAGAGTGGACTTTTATCCTTCGTATATAGTGAATAGAATAAGCCGAGCTATTCCTGCCGCAATATTTACATCCTCTACACACAATGCATCAGACAAACAAAACACCCCGTACCGCAACGGATTGTGGTTGGAAGTTGTTACAAAAGGATTTCTCCGCCAAAGATGAGCGCAAAGGGGTTTAAAATGCGGATTTACGGAGATTTCAGATGTTGTTTTTCTCAGAAATATTCCATAAAACAAAGAATAAGATACATAAAAGCATGAAATTTCTCTCAAAATGGCATCATCTTTTATTTGTGTCATACGAAACTTACTGTAGCTTATTCAAATGTATTATTTTAAGCATTTGAATTCTAAGAATATAAAGCGTTTCTTTATATTATTTTGTGTAATATAATATTAAGAATATTTGAAAATAGGTTAGCGAACAGTTTTCAGATTGTTTGACATGAAATTTTAGATACTTGTGGAATAAATGAACAAGGAAACGAACTTACGAAAATTTTAAAACGATATTATTATATATTTTTATTATATTTTTAGACATTTTTTTTTTATATAGATAAATACACTACATGACATGTTCGAATAAATAATAAGTAGTCACCGCCAATCTAACAAATGAAATGGCAGTATTGGGGAAGTAACAATATTTTCGAAATTTGTATTTTGGAAAATATTTGCAAGTTACTCAGTATAAAACAATGATCATCATCACGTAATTTAATTTGTTTGTCCAAGGTAAAATATAATTTGAATAGAAAATCTTTTTTACACATTTCAATGATGGTTCTGACGAAAGGCAAAGTCCTCGTAAAATTTTGATTAATGAGTAACGAGTATAAAATTCTCGAACGAGAAATGAGTAACGAGTACCGGAAAATTTAAAAAGTACTCATGAGTACTTGTATTCGCGCACTTTAAGAACTCAAGTACAAATTTGGAGTACTTTTACTCGAATACTGCCCAGCTCTGCATATTATAATTTCTGCCACAATACCTTATAGGTATGAAGATTACCATCCAAAATATTGTTTCGCTGATAACTAGTATTTTCTAAAAAAGCTAAGGTGTTATAGGTATTCTTATTACTCTTATTAGTAATTGGTGTAAAAAATAAAACTAATATGCTATTACTAATAATGTTACAAGTAATGAACCAAATAATACTTGATAGCGTCGAACTCTGGACCTACAGCATACAAACGCGAAGTCGAATACAAACCAGATATTTATTGAATAGTGTTTATAAATTAATACCTCTCAGACAACAATAGCCGCTATTTTTTTTTCCTTATTTTCTTAGTCTTTTTTCAGTATTCCATCGAATAGTCTGTTTTTGGCGTATCTTTCTTATATGAGAAGTATTTTATACCTATAAAATTTCATTGAAATCATATCTTCCCCTTGTAAAATTCATTTTTAAATTTACTGACTAAACTACAGTGTAAACCGATCATACAATGTAGCATGGTTATTTTCTTTTCACTAATACTGTTTTTCTATCTAGGTAACCCCAGGAATAAATGCGCCTTAGCTCCTGGCCACTCCTTGATGGACTGGATCCGCCTGGGCCAATCCGGCAGGGACCTAACAGGGTTGGGGCGTCGCGCCGGGACGCTGAGCGTCTCTCCAAAACAGCTGGCACAGCATTCAACATCAGACGACGCTTGGCTAGCCATCAGAGGGAAGGTGTACAATGTTACTCATTATATGGAATTTCATCCAGGAGGAAGAGACGAGCTCATGAAAGGTGTGGGGAAGGATGCTACGGATATGTTCAACGAGGTAAGAGGAAATAATATGTAGTATTTCAAATTAAGTTTGTATGCAGGTGATCATGCGAGAATGAAACGGCAATTATCTCCGTTATTAAACGAGATACCGATTATCTTTAAATAAGCAAATGTATTATAGACAATATGGGTAATAAGATTTCATAGCAAAGAAGCGACCTATTACTTCCGGTGCCGGAGTATAAAATATCAATTTTGAAATTTCAAACGGAACATACTATATTTTGGAAAAGTAGACAAAATTTGCTTTACAATAATAATAAACGAGTAGTATGTTGTATTACTAAAAAAAAAAATCTGATGTGGCCAGCACATAACCTCTCGCCGTATATTTTACCTGGCTGTATGCATAAAGCAAAGAATATTTTTATAAATACAAATAATATATTCATATAAATCTATGACGTATAAACTTCTTTATTATTCAATAATAGCATGTCTCAACATGAAGATATTTTACCATAAATTATGTTACAATAAATTACAAAGTAGAGTTTACCATATATAAATATTAGGCTGGTAACTGCAATTTTCAATTCGAACAACGTTGTTTACTTTCTCTTCATATTCTTCTAGTAAAAACATTAATTTTGGGCGGTCTAAAATGTATATATGGATTGTGCATCTATTCTTACATATCTTCTTTTACATTTTATTTTTTCATACATGTTATATCTAAATAACACTAATTCCCTTTAATAAAGTGACGGATAGATTGCACTCCGATTATTCTTATATCGATGTGTAATTTTGTCAATATTTACAACTTACTTGAGAAGAATTTGATAGCTTTTTCGCAATTCAAAGTTACTCTAGTCTATAGTACTGGTGTACATTGTCCCATAATGTTTGAAACAAATTTAAGTCCTTCAACCTAGACTTGTCATCTCCATAATAGTCACAGATCAAGAACTAAGGGATTCTCCAAGTACATTTTTCTTTCATTACTCATTATTTCTGACACTGACATTTATCTGTCAGTTACAAATAATTTAAATTATCAACTATTTTTCATGGCATTCTTTCCGCTGTCAAATTTATTACAACAGATTATTTTATATATTATACTTCTTTTATCTCTAAATCTATGGAATATATAATAAAATATTTAAATGTATCAGATAGAGAATTTAATTTTCTTTAATATTACCACGAAAAAATTTCAAAAAATAATATTTAGAAGATTTTTTTTCAAGAATCTTCTACTTCCGGTTGTCCAATTATTACCAAAACCTTTTCAGATCTTCCCATGAATGTCCGATTGGGAAATACGTTGTTAAACAAATTTTAAGTCTTATAGTTTTTGAGTAACCGTCCTTCCAACATCCCACACACACACACACACACACACACATCCACACACACACACACACACACACACACAGACATCATCGTAAAAATGTTAAAATCGGATTGTAGGGACCTTAAAACGTGCTTATTCAATAAAATCTGGATATGCGATTTTTAGCATGAATGCAATACCTCTCTTAGCGAGAGGTAAAAAATGGCGGACGTTTGAAATATGAATATATTAAATGAAAAAAATCAGGTGTGTGAGATTTTATTGTTTTTTTTATCTTCCGTCACCTCTAGGTAAAGAAGGTATTGTCTTTGGTTAAAAAATTTGGTGGTGAGTTTTCAATGAATAAGCTCGTTTTAGGGTCTCTACAATACGATTTTACTATTTTTACGATGATGTCTGTATGCGTGTGCGTGTGTGTGTGTGTGTGTGTGTGTGTGTGTGTGTGTGTGTGTGGTGTGTGTGTGGTGTGTGTGTGTGTGTGACCGCGGTTTCGGCAATACTAGAATTGCAAAAATTACATTTCTTATACGTATTTCTCTTCCTTTCATCCATATGCAAACTTGATTAGATTTTGGTTATAATTGGTCAACCGAAAGTACCCTCATTTGAAGATTTTATCAGTTTTTGTTGAAAAAACACTGTTAAATATTATTTACACATTTAATGTTATTATAAATATTAAAGAATATTCTATTATCTATATAAATTGATTGCATTTTATATTTCATATTCAATGGATATAGAGTTAAAGAATTATACTGATCTTGTCGTAAAGCCTTAAAGTTTGTCAGCTTCAAGTCCATTGCGTATTATCGTTGTAAAATCATTTCTCAGCTGTTTAGATCAGTAGAAAAATTAGTTGCTGCTTTTAGTGGCCAATTATTGTACTATTGACTTACACCACTATCACACTAAATAAATAGAGGAACTAAAACGGAACACTAATTCACACTGTCAGATTGTGCAATTTATTAACTTACACCTCTGTCATTCTAACCAGTAACGAGCTCATATGATTACAATAGAATATCTTTACTAAACATAATTTTAGGCAAGCATAAAATTGTGCCGAGTTTGAATTTAGTTGTAAATTTACCTTTACATTTACTATTGAGTTACGGTTGACAGTATTATCAAGAAACTCCTAATTAATGAATTATTCAACAAGATTACATAACATAGGATATGGAAAAGGTTTATTCCAAAATCTAAAGCCGCTTGAATATAGTAAATCTTCGAAATAAACGTCCGAGATTTGTATTTTTGGCTGTTTGAAAAATGAAGTCAAGTCAAACGTATAAAACAACAGTCTTGAATTTATGAACCGGCTTGGCTTCTATCGAAATATACAATGAAGGTTCAAATAATACGCACTGCCACAACATGTTATGTTACTAAATATACAGGGTGACACTGAAAAATGGACCCCTCAATATAACTTTTTTATTTATAATTATTTATTAATTCTCTACCCATATTTGTAAACTAGGCTCAAGGTCTCGCAAATAATGGTATTTGGCATCATGGTAGCGCTTCCGGTTTAACCGGAAATGACATTAACTTTTATATTTCAAATGAGACAGCGTATATATTTTTATATACTTGGAATCTTCGTAAAATTAGGAATTCAACGATATGATTGAAGTGAATTTTTATTGAAGTAAATTACAAACCCGTTAGAGAAAATCATGAATAACTAACCTGGTAAGCCATATCAGGTAGGCTGTGATAATAAATTGATCATTTTTACCTCTCGCTAAGAGAGGTATTGCATTCATGCTAAAAATCGCATATCCTGATTTTATTGAATAAGCACGTTTTAAGGTCCCTACAATCCGATTTTAACATTTTTACGATGATGTCTGTGTGTATATATATATGTGTGTGTGTGTGTGTGTGTGTGTGTGTGTGTGGTGTGTGTGTGTGTGTGTATGTGTGTATGTGCGATGTTGGAAGGACGATTACTCCAAAACTATAAGATTTTATATTTGTTTAACTACGTATTTCCCAATCGGACATTCATGTGAAGATCTGAAAAGGTTTTAATAACAATTGGACAACCGGAAGTAGAAGATTCTTGAAAAAAAATCTTCTAAATATTACTTTTTGAATTTTTATTATGGTAATATTAAAGAAAATTAAATTCTCTATCTGATACATTTTATATTTTATTATATATTCTACAAATTTAGAGATAAAAGAAATATAATAAAGGGTTTTCCAATAAGAGGTGTTATTTTGATATTCAAAGAAAAATGCCATTTTTTAATATAAATGATCGGATGTTTATTTCATTATAAAGAGGAAGGTATGCCGTTAATAGTGGAAAATAACATCAGGCAAATGACCACCACGACCACGCTGACAGGACAATATCCTTTTCATGAAATTTTCCATAACCAAATCGCAAAGTGGCTGTCCTATGTCCTCGATAGCCTCACGAATTCCATCTTTGAGGTCGAGTCGACGCTGGGCAGTTGGCGTAGACCTTCTCTTTCACGTGGCCCCAAAGAAACAAGTCGCAAGGTGTTAAATCACAAGATCTCGGTGGCCAATTGTGATCACCTCTTCGAGAGATAACACGGTCCGGAAACTTTTCCCGTAAAAGATCAATGGTTTCGTTGCTTGTGTGGCACGTAGCGCCGTCTTGTTGAAAGTAAACGTTGTCCAGATCAATACCATCCAATTCCGGCCATAAAAAATCGTTAATCATCTCTCGATAGCGCAATCCATTCACCGTAACTGTTGCTCCAGCCTCATTTTCGAAAAAGTAAGGTCCAATGACTCCGCCGGACCATAAACCGCACCAAACAGTCACACGTTGAGGATAGAGAGGCTTTTCAACAATAACTCTTGGGTTTTCTGAGCCCCAGATGCGACAATTTTGTTTGTTGACGAAGCCACCGAGGTGGAAATGGGCCTCATCACTCAAGATGATTTTTCGATGGAATTCCGGATCATTTTCATGCATTTCAACGACCCAATCAGCAAAGACACGACGTTGTTGATGATCGGCCGGCTTGAGTTCTTGTGTTAACTGGACTTTATAAGTCTTAAGACCCAAATCTTTATGCAAAATACGGTGTAATGACGTTTGTGGAATGCCTAATTCCAAAGAACGACGAGGAATGGACAAACCTGGGTTTTCTTCAACACTTTCGGCTACAGCAGCAATATTCTCGGCTGTTCTTGAGCGACGTGCACGGGTTTTATTCTTCACATCACTAACTTGTCCCAACAGCTCGAATTTTTCCACCAATTTCTGTATTGCGGTCCGACAAGGTGCTTCACGACGACCCAAAAATTGTCGAGTTTTACGAACCGTCTCTGCCAAATTTTCACCATTTTTATAGTGAATTTTAATAATTTCAATGCGTTGTTGAAGCGTGTATCGTTCCATTTTTATTAATGGCGTAGTTTCTACTTGTCAAATGTCAAAAAATGACAGCTTCAAAAGCGACATCTACCGAAATAGCGGGCTATTCAAAATAACACCTCTTATTGGAAAACCCTTTATATAAAATAATCTGTTGTAATAAATTTTACAGCCGAAAGAATGCCATGGAAAATAGTTGAAAATTTAAAATGTTTGTAACTGACAGATAAATGTCAGTGTCAGAAATCCGGAAACATTACTGAAGATTTTTTCTCGGAAGTACATACATTATATTATTTCTTATTGTATTTATAGTTAAATATTTAAAATTATAGGTATATTACACATACCCTTCAGAAACACTGTTAATGCCAACAATGAATTGGAATCATCTCGAAAAATTAGAAGAGTAGGACAAAATTTCTTCATAGATGAATTTATATATAAAAAATCTAAATGGAAAGAATAGATATGAGCGAGAATACAGCTCGAAGGAAGACGATATTTAAATGTTATAAATACAAGGTGAAAGTGAAGATGGTCTGCACTCTGCAACGTAAAATACATAAAAATTGTATCTCATCGAAATAATGAGTAATGAAAGAAAAATGTACTTGGAGAATCTCTTAATTCTTGATCTGTGACTATTATGAGGTGACAAGTCTAGGTTGAATGACTTAAATTTGTTTCCAACATTATAGGATATTGTACCCCAGCACTGTAATATTGAACTTCGAAAAAGCTATCAAATTCTTCTCAAGTAAGTTGTATATATTGACAAAATTACACATCGATATAAAAATAATCAGAGTACAATCTATCCATCACTTTATTAAAGGGAATTAGTGTTATTTAGATATGTAAGAATAGATGCACAATCCAGATATATACATTTTAGACCGCCCAAAATTAATGTTTTTACTAGAAGAATATGAAGAGAAAGTAAACAAGAACGTTGTTCAAATTGAAAATCCCTGTTACCAGCCTAAAATTTATATATGATAAACTCTACTTTGTAATTTAGTGTACATAATTTATGGTAAAATATCCTATAGATTTTGTAAATATATGTGAAAATTGTTTTATGTTGAGACATGCTCTTATTGAATAATAAAGAAGTTTATACGTCATAGACTTAAATGAATATATTATTTGTATTTTTTAAAATATTCTTTGCTTTATGCATATAGCCAGGTAAAATATACGGCGAGAGGTTATGTGCTGGCCACATAGATTTTTTTTAACAAAATATGGAATCTTACAAAAATAACTTACTATTGAAACAATTAACTTAAATATTGCTTAACATTATCTCAATTGTTTTCACATCTTGCCTGATTTCATGGCTTAGCAGGTTAAATATGTATCATTTTCTCTTACGTTTTTGTAATTTATTTCTTCAATAAAATGCACTTCAATCATATCGTTGAATTCGTAATTTTACGAAGATTCCAAATATATAAAAATATATAGGTGTCCCATTTGTAATATGAAACTGAATGTCATTTCCGGTTTAACCGGAAGCGCTACCCCAATGCCAAATACCATTATTTGTGAGCCCTTAAGCGTAGTTTATAAATATGGAAAGAGAATTAATAAACAATTATATATAAAAATGTTATTTCAAGTGGCCCCTTTTTCAGTTTCACCCTGTTTTTTTTGTTGTGATATATTACCTCATTTTACAAAAGTCACAACATAAAAATTAGTAAAAATGTCCAAAATCGAAATATTTGAATGATGAAGAAACAACACATTTTTTTAATGTTTTTGAAAAATAAGACAAACGGTTACATGATGACAACTTATAGATTTTGAGATTAAATTTCTAGCATGAAGTAGCTCATAAATATCTCTCTGTCTGGCTCTGGCTGCATAAACTAGTATTTAGCTGTAGATTTTTATAACAAAGAACAATAAAGAAGTCTCGGTGAAACACTGTCTAATGAAGAATTATAAAACATCTGAAAAATAACCGAATGGTTGATTCAGATGCTGAAATCTTGTGAAACATGGCGAGTGTATTCCTAATTCTTTATTGTATATTTTACTTGGTATACGTAAATTCAAAGAAGATTGAACAATCTCAATTCAATTATCCATCCACTCAAATAAACCAAAAGGATATTTCAAGTCATAATATGATTCAAGCCGCTTGAATTGTCGAGATTAACGTAATTATAAACACTTTTGCCTGTTGTTTATAAATAGAGTAATGAAACTATTATAGGCTCAAAATCCCAAGTTTAAAAATGAACTTTTTAATTAATTTCTCCCTCGTTGCAACTAAAAACTTGCAAAGCTCATCTAATTAACCGCAACGTAATAATTATTTTAATTTTCCAAACATTTCGCCGTGCTTGGTTTTAATTGAATTTCTTTCAACATTGAGGATTTTATTTACCTTCTTTTTATTTCTCATGCAAGTTGTGATGTTTAGAAAAGGAACACGAGAGGTGCTGAACTACATAAAACTAGTAAAAGAAGTCTGGATTTACCGCAGCTAGATGGGAGTTTAAACAGGGCTTTATATGGTTTTTATTTTAACGATCGAGTTTAGCTGCAAGCCCCTAGATTGGTTTTTGTTTTAATCAGATTAGACCTGTGGGATTAAAAAAGCTTTGATGTTTTAAAGTGTTATTTATTTCAGCGGTTTACAGATTTAAATATTTAAGCGACTTGAATGATATTATTTTATACAAGGACTAGGTACCTAAATCCGAAATAAAGTGTTCCACGTGGGGATCTCAAGTAGGTACTGTAAGATATACGAAGTCCTTATTAGACATTGGCAAAAAGTAATTGTTATAGAATATAATTTTGGCAAGAATTTTTTTAGACCAACTAAATTGAAAGCGATCTTTAATTAATTGTTCGTTTACACGTAATATATATATATATATATATATATATATATATATATATATATATATATATATATATATATATATTTTAATATTCTATTACATAGGTATTAATTTCGGTAATATTGGAGTCACATAAATTGATCTATTTCAGCACTTGTGATAGTATATTTGAAAAAAAAAATCTGATGTGAACACCACACGACTTCCTTGTACGATTATTAAACTATACATATTTTTTTAATAATTAAATTACAAAATATTGACAGGCTTAAGCCAAGTCCGAGAAATATTTTGATATAGAACAAAAATTAATTCATTTACTACTATCATTCTTAAATTAACATTAATCTAACCCGATTCTTTTTAAATAGAGTTTTGATTACAACAAAGAAATATTTGATTACAACAATGAATATAACTAATTTCACAATAAAAATATATTTTTTGTTATTGTACGAATCATAAAATTGCACGTATTTAACGTAATTTGACATGAACATTTTTTTTTATGTTTTTGTCCTAATCCATAGCAAGCTTTATTACAAAAACAAAAAAGTATATAATTTTTAAATTTACATATCTCGCTTATACAAAAGTAACCTGTGGCCCTTCAGACTATTTTAGAGCAATCTGATGTCATTATCAGCCATCATTATTGTACAGGATAATATTTTTACCAAAATTTATAGTAAAACGTTTGCATCTGCAGAAGTCATTAAGTTTTGAAAAATTGATATTCTGACACCAAAAAATCCTTGTACGATTATTAAACTATACATATTTTTTTAATAACTAAATTACAAAATATTAATTTTAACTTCAAAACGGTAAGATATATAGCGACCATAATCTAACCCAGTTCTTTTTAAAGAGAGTTTGGATTACAACAAAGAAATATTTGATTACAACAATGAATATGACTAATTTCACAATAAAAATATAATATTTGTTATTGTACGAATCATAAAATTGCACGTATTTAACGTAATTTGACATGAACATTTTTTTTTATGTTTTTGTCCTAATCCATAGCAAGCTTTATTACAAAAACAAAAAAGTATATAATTTTTAAATTTACATATCTCGCTTATACAAAAGTAACCTGTGGCCCTTCAGACTATTTTAGAGCAATCTGATGTTGAATTATCAGCCATCATTATTGTACAGGATAATATTTTTACCAAAATTTATAGTAAAACGTTTGCATCTGCAGAAGTCATTAAGTTTTGAAAAATTGATATTCTGACACCAAAAAATCCTTGTACGATTATTAAACTATACATATTTTTTTAATAACTAAATTACAAAATATTAATTTTAACTTCAAAACGGTAAGATATATAGCGACCATAATCTAACCCAGTTCTTTTTAAAGAGAGTTTGGATTACAACAAAGAAATATTTGATTACAACAATGAATATGACTAATTTCACAATAAAAATATAATATTTGTTATTGTACGAATCATAAAATTGCACGTATTTAACGTAATTTGACATGAACATTTTTTTAAATTTTTTTGTCCTAATCCATAGCAAGCTTTATTACAAAAACAAAAATGTATACAATTTTTAAATTTACATATCTCGCTTATACAAAGGGCTAATTTAATAATACTTGATGTGCTAGACGCAGAAATTAATTCTCTAAAACTTTTATTTGATTTATTTCTAAAATCAAAATAAAATCATTTTATTCAAGAAAAACTGTTAACAACAGTAATGTACCACTTCCGGTTAGCCTATTTTAACCAAAATCTATTATGTTATTTCGATTGACATAATAGTCTTGTATACCAAATTTGAAAAGTTTTGGATTATATTTTAAAACAATTTTTCATTAAAATCTATTATAGGCTTCATGTAAAGTACCACTTCTGGAAATTGTGTAATAACCAGAAAGGGAGGTGCACAACTAGATGTTATAGGAGTCCTAAATACAAAATTTTAACTTTCTACGGCTTACCGTTTTTGAGTTATGCGAGATACGTACGTCCGTACGTACGTACGTACGTACAGACGTCACGACGAAATTAGTCAAAATGGATTCAGGGATGATGGATATTTCCGCTGAAATCTGAAAACCGAAATTTTTCGCGATTACAATACTTCCTTTACTTACGTACAAGGAAGTAAAAACAAGTTTCAAAAGATCAGTTAACGAATGAGTTCAAGTTTTACAAAGGACGAGTGCGATAACAGGCCTTATGAAACATATTTTTTATACCATTTTTTCTATTGAGGAAATTTTATAATCCGATTTGTCAAAAATATTATTTGGTATTTTTTATCAGTTATATTGTTAGCGCTTCCCGCTAATATTTTTAACTTCATACATGAAAATTTATTGTTGTCATTTGTCTGTCAGTTATGAGAGCAATGATACCAGCTCTAGAAAACGAAAAACGCCAAAAACAGTGCGTTTATAGATGTGTTTTCAGTGCGTTTATAGACTTATAGGCCTGTACCACGATAACGGTTTTAACTAAAACGCTGTTTTAAAAAATTTCAAATTCAAATTTCAACATTTAATTTTGCACGTATGTTTGAAGATAGATTTTTTTAAAAATATTTGTTTGAATACAAACTATATTCTGCTTTTAAATCTTATTTTGATAAATTCGATATTATTTATTATTGTTATTAAATAATAATATCTGACACTTCTTAAAACAGCGTTTTAGTTAAAACCGTGATCGTAGTACGGGCCATAAAGACACCGAAATAGAAAAATAATATTTACTTTGAAACCGAGCATCGAACCCGAACCTGAACCGAACCAAAACTGGAACCTGGAACTAAACCATAACAGATTACTGAACCTAAACCCAGAACCGAACTCAGATATATTTTTCAATTGAACCAGAGTCGGAGTCGATCCGGGTATTAAAATTCGGGTCCAGGGTTCAGCTCTGGACCAGATTCATTTTCAAATCGAAACGTAAGTGTAATTGTAATAAAGCAGACGCTAAATGCATCTAGCGTCTGTATTGCTGACTGTGTTGACTTTTCGAAAAAAGTGTGTTAATTTCTTATCTTGTGTAAATTCCGGCTCGCATTTTAAATTATTTCTATATAAAGATATAAAATAAATTAATAAATATATCATCAAGGCATATTACCCATTGCTGGGTGTGCCAATATGCTTTATACACAGACATCGGTAATGATGAAATATTTGTACCGTGCGGGTGCTTACCCAGGTGTCACCTTACAGGCACTCAAGGCTAGCGTGGAGAGTGCACCACAGGGGTCAATTTTGTGCCATTAAAATTCGAAGTAATTTTTGGCGTCGATCAGGATTGACCGCGGGTCCTCAGATTCGCGATCAGACACTCAGGCACACGGCCACGAGACTCCATATAATGATTGTTATTCAAAAAACAGTAATTCAATATTTATTATATCAAACCGTACTTGAACCCGGAACAAAACCGCGCCCGAACTCATCTCTAAAATATCTGTCGTGGCCAGCACAATACCTCTCGCCACTTCCGTTTTTAGTTACATAAGTATAGGGCGCGAGCAGTCATGTGACAGTGTTGGCTTTGACAAGCAGATATGGGGGCCCGTGTCAGAATGACAATTAGTAATTATGTACATAGATGTTAAATGTCATAATTTTTCACGTGGTTAATTTGTCACCAGGATTGTGGAATTTACTTATCTAGGAAAATAAATCAGATGGAAATGGAATATCATGAATGGATGGAAAATTGACACTTGACATCTATGTACATATTTACTAGCTGCCATTCTAACTCGGGCCCCCATATTTGCTTGTCAAGTCCAACAAAGTCACATGACTGCTCGCTCCCTATAAATTTCTCATGTATTTTCTTTATGTTTAGATTATTTTTATAATTTTAAATTTATTTTTTGAGGAAGTTATCTCCTACACTTCTAAATGTTCGAATTTCTGATGGGTATAGTATATAGCTATAATTTTAAATATTTAATTGTTATTATTGTTATACAACAAGAAAAAGTAAACTTACCAATATCACAGAAAAATTCTTCAATAATGTCAGTTAAACTTCTTCATTTAACGTAGAAGCGTAATTTGACGTTTTACTACCATAAAAAAATTCTAAGATTTAGTTTCAGCTAAAATCTGCATATTCGTGCTATGACAAATTTTGAATCGGTTCTTCTTCACTGCCATATGTTTAGTTAAAATAGACTTAAGGTGAAATTTTGGAATTCAGCTGCCAATACTGCCCAAATAGGTTTATGAACTACTGTTGGTTTTTGACACTGACATTTTTCTGTCATTTACAAACATCTGATGCTAACTATGGAGTTGTTTAGGCTCTGAAATTTATTACAACAGATTATTTTATATATTACTTGTTTATCTCAATATATAGAGCATATAATAAAATTTGAAAAAGTATCAAATATAAAATTTTACGTTCTTTAATACTAATAATAAAAAATTCAACAAAATAATATTTAAATTATTTTTTTTAAGATACTACTATTTCCGGTTTTCCATTTGGTACCAAAACCTATTCAACTCTCCCCATTAATGTTAGATTGAGGAATCCGTAGTCAAACACACATACACACACACACACACACACACACACACACACACACACACACAGAGCCAGACAAACAACATTGTAAAAATGTTGAAATGGTATTATATGGACCTTAAATCGTCCTTAGTCAATAAAATCTGGATATGCGATTTTTAGCATGAATCCAATACCTCTCTTAGTAAGAGGTAAAAAACAAATTAACCTGAACCTGAACCGAACCCAGTTTTTGGCGGGTTCGATGAAGATTATTTAAGGAACAGAAGCTTAAGATATCTTCTACTAACATAAAAAATTCATTTATGTTTACATATTTTCTTATTGTAAAAGATAACTATCGTATGAATAAAATTCAAACAATGGTCATATATGATTGCAATAATGAATTGTACAAAAATATTAATATTTGAAAAAGATATAATACAAGAAGCAGAAAATTGTCTTAAAATTGTATAATACTTGCAGTTATGTAGATTATAAATCTATTTTTGGCATAATTCATCTATTTATTAATAGATTGTGTACCATATGTAATGTTAATGGTCAGGTAGAGTGTAGAAATTTATTTTTCGTGTATTTTCCTTTTCCGATTTTGTGCCACTAATTTCATTTAGAACCTGGTATTTTTTAATGAAGAAGAATCTTCTTCATGTATTGCGAATATAATATAAATATGCTAACATCATCCAAGTTCTCCAACTCTTTAATCGCATGTGCATTTTGTAATATTTAAGTAATATTATAAAATATAATATAAAACTAAATATGATAAAATGGTTTACAGAAATCGCACATATTATGAGAAAAAATATATTTTTTGCCGTAATACCTTTGCTGGTATTTTAACTTTTTTGAATTAGTCACATCCACATATAGCATTCTAAAAGTTTATTTATTCATTCCATTATACTATGATGTATAATATTCACATACAATAGCAAAAACTTAAAATAAAGTTTTAAATTGTATCGCCTTCTCGAAATATCAAAATTTATTCGGTACCTACCCAAAAGTTTCAAAGTAGCCGTAGAGGTGCTGACGTTTAAAATATCTGACGTTTAAAATATGCACTTCGCCTATAGACTGTCCCATTTGAAATATGAAAGTTAATGTCATTTCCGGTTAAACCGGAAGCGTTACCATCATGCCAAATACATAGTTTACAATTATGGAAAAGAATTAAAAAATAATTATAAATAAAAAAGTTATTTTAAGTGGCCCGTTTTTCAATGTCACCTGTATAATAATACGTATTATTTATTGACAAGTATTATATCTATTTTTGTACAAAAAATCAGAGAAAAGTATTATAAAAACTTATGAAGCGTAGCATGTTTCGAACTACAGTAAAAAATTAAAGATGTCCGATCAAGGTCATCTGTATCATGAACGAATTAACGCAATAAGCGGTGCGATAAGGATAGATATAACACGCTTGTCTTTCAAAAATTCATATTGTTTCGACTAAGTTAGGACGCGTAAGTTTATTTATTTAGTCAGATACATTACTTTGATTCATAGCCGTACGAATAACGTTATTTTCTGTCAGAGTCACTGACACTGACATTGTGTCACTATCTTATTTTTCACATATTTGGTTTTACATTTGCTTAATAAACTTACCATTTGACTTATTTTAGAATTTTGAATGCTTTTATTGAAACATATATTTTTATAATAATAAAATAACAGTAGTATCTTATGTACCCTCATACAAACTAAGCAAACGACACTACTGAATTTGTCATAATGGGCGGAGCAAAAATCTGAATTCATACAATTCGTAAATGAACTTGATCGGGCATATTTCAATAGTTTTACTGTACACACATTCAACACAAATTATATATCAGTTCAATATAATAATACGTTCCCTTCTTAAATACAAAACGTATAATCATAATTCTATAAAATTCACATTAGGTACTTCTCAGAATACTCAGTAATATTTCATGCAATAAAACCTAGTTTGCAGTGCAGCGTCATTTATTGGACACTACATTTTCCCAACCTGTGTAATCCTCGTATTTGTAGTTTACTTTTTAACCTTATTTCTTCCATGTAACAATCCATGTATTTATTGATCACCTGCCGTCACTCATGTTCTACTTCTTTATTTCTCGGTTTGGTACACGAAAATGTCTTTTTATTTCTGTCCTGTTTACGGAAGATAAAAATAATGGGCAGTAAACAAAGTAAAAGTTTTATTTTGTTATAATTTAGAAAACAACAACTGTGGTCTGCATTTTTAATATGGGAAGAAGAGTTATGTTACTAGTGTAAATGTAATGAAATTGCTTCTAGGATATTTATGTTCCAATTTCAACAGTTAATCACCGTAGTTCCATCCTTTAGTGGTCTAGTGCCCCTAAGTTGCAGCAATATCGTAAATATCGACTAAAATCCATTGCATTTACATTAAAATTTATTGTATGTTCAATTTCAAATACCGGACACATTATTCTGCTTAAATACGAGGGCCATTTAAAAAGTTCACGACCTAAGAATGGAAACATTCAGGTTTTGGAGTGAACTTACATTTATTTTTCAAATGCTCTCTGTGAATTTCAATTCATCATCCGAAGAAAATTCCTAACCACTAAGATTTTTTTTAAATTTCGGGGTATGAGCAAGTAGTTTAGGGCCGAGGTGGGTAGCCGAGGTCGTAATTACTTGAGAGTACCGTAAAGACACTTTTCGCGTGAATTACATACTGTCATACTGGCTTTTAGTTATAAAATTATTAAAAGAAATATGCAGCAATTTGTACGGTATTAGTTTTGTATAAGTAGGCTAAGTCGCAATTGGTAGAAAGTCCTAGCAAAATTTTGACAGTTTGACAGATTAAAATTGATTTTTTCTGGTTTCATTAACATTCTTATTCACTAATTGATAAAAAACACATTCCTCGAGATATTTTGGATGAAGCTGCTAAGGCGAAGAACAATTTAATGCCTCAATAAATAAAGGATTCAATATGAAGGTAAAATTTTAAAATCCTAGAATTTTTAAATGATATTTTAAAGTTCCAGGACTTTAATGTTTCAAGAAACGTTGCTTTAGAAACCAATATAACATAAAGATATGTAAAATGATCTGACTACATTATAACGTATTTCTGGAATTTTATGATAAAAAGTGTATGTAGATAATAACCATAGCAATCGTCTCATTTCCTTTCATACGTTCAAAAATTTTCCGTTTCTTCCATACTTGTCATTCTATCAAAAATTATAAAAATGTTGCAAAGATGTCTCACTGGTACTACTAAAATTAATCTTGCATAAAATTAAAATAATATTCATGATACTAATTAAATTTCTTTGTTGTCATTCTTGACATAAGCTGTCATTCAGGCAAGAATGTCCATTATCCTTTACACCAGCTATCAATAATTAAAAGGTCTCTTTCTTTTTAGGTCCACGCGTGGGTAAATTACGAATCCATCCTCGGCAAGTGCCTGGTGGGCCGTCTGTGCTCGTTAGAGCCGGACGTTGACACCTCGGCGTTATTCTTCGGGCCTCTGGCATCTACACCGTCGCCTGTAGGATCCTCGGGGAAGAACATGGCCACAGCTACCGACCTAACTAATGGAGGTGTTGTCAAGGATGTACAAAACCTTAAGTTTGATTGGATTCAAAAGACGGATTATATTACTACGATATTTTATACGAAAGCGTATTGCAACCCACAAATACAGGTAGGAGAAATAAGTTTTAATAAAACTAATAGAAAATGCAGTTACTGATATTTGGTATAAATTTTAAAATGTAATGTACAGCAAGTTCAGTTAAATTTTGAACACGTAATATGTATGTATAATAGAATTAAGTTCCCTTTACGATGGGGTATCCTATACGTAGTTGCAAAAAAAAATAGATTTTTTTTATTAATAATGAAACTTTTAATTTTATTTATTGCAAAATTGAAAAATTTTCATTTATAATTTTAGTAAATAAAGTTCGCGATTTAAACATTATAAGTTCTGTAAAATATACCACAACAAAGCGAAGTGGTTTCTACATTTTATGAATTTGTAACTAACAGATGTAGAAATAATCTTTAAAAGTAAACTTTTGTTTAAATAGGTATATGTTCTTAAATACAATATTTATTTGTAGGCACTAAAATATCATAACAGAAGCTGTAAATCTGTGTGTAGTGCCGTGTTGAACACATTATTTTTTTCCCGATTTTAGAATTAACATTAATTAAGAGATTATTTTTAACACCTATTTCGAAATTTATCCCCATCAAGTTATGTTGGTATGCGTTGAACGTTTGTTAGGCGATTGCTATGTAATTGGCAATAAAAGTGACATTTTACAGACTGTTAGCTGTCAAAAAAATATCACTTTTAAATTCAATCGGCAACAAAGAATTGTATTTGTAACATACTTATCATGTTCACTTTAAAGCTTATTTTTCGAGTTTTCCATTAGTGTGATTACATACAATTGGATCATAATGTGTCAATTTCACTTTTGCGGTGAGGGTTATTTTATTTATAGTACATATTACATAGTTATTTTAAATATTTCCATCTAACTATCCCATACAAAAGTGAATTTGAATTGATAAGAAAATATATTCGAAACAACAATTTCATTGCGATACGTGCATGTTAGATTTAAATTGGTTCTAAGGCCTAATCAGTAATCGTCTTTAATCGCATACATTTGTATGTCATTTATATTTTTCATAATATGCGTTGAGAAACTAAACGCCTCAAACAGAGTGAACTTTAATCCTATGTTAGTCGCGCGGTCTACAAACGTAGACTACGTAGCTTAACAGTAATAATTCAAGCAACATATTAATTGCGCAGGTGTGGTTCTGTGTAGCTGTTAATTATACGGCTTTCTATAACTTTAGCATGCTAAATGCATTTTATAAGGGCGGTACTTTGAGTTTTTGCAATTTAAATACTAGTGGTCTACCATTGTAGACCGTACTATATCCGTACCGAGATTTTTCATTTTTGTTACTATTAATAAAAAATAACATTTTACCGGTTTTTTTGCCTGAACAACATTTATTTTGTATATTTATAAAAAAACTTTTACGAAAGGTTTGCCTATACATGTACTGCTATTTTATTTTGCAGCCATTCATAATGCATTAAATATTTTTTATTAAAACAGATGTTATTAAACATTGTTAAGGGTTAAAAATGTATTCTCACTTTAATACGCTGCAAAATACAAACTTTTATTGTTAATTTCGCTAGAAATGATTGAAACTACAGTTTCCGTGAAATCGTAAATATAAGCATTAAATTTTAATAGTTTCTTTACTAAAAGTAATATTTTCATTGCCTAAATAATTCATGATGTCACAATGAATTTACCATGTAACAGAAATTTGTTCCATTTGCTTTATTTCTGAAGAAACTGATCATTATAAATGAGCAGTCTAACTGAGTTTTCTGTTGCAAATTTTTATAGAAAATTTCATAAAAGAAACGTAAAAATAAGTAAAATTTCTGATTCATGCTCCACGTAAGAGTTAAAAAACTTATATTTAAAATATTCCTTCGTTTAAAAATGTATGAAGCACAAATATTCAAAAACTCATATTCTTGTTTCTTTATACGTATATCCACTTGAAAATTTTATGAAACTTGTTCAATCGTCTCACATATAAAATGTTAGTTTGAAAATAAAATATGTATATCTGCCTGAAAAGTTTATACGCTTGCTTATGACATTTATAACTTTTTTCCATAGAACGCAAAAGTTTCCAACTCAAATATGTTGGAGATATACACTCGCAAATTTCCTAATGATATTCCAATAATCTCCTATCTCCACAATGGAAACTTTTCAAATAATAATATTGAAGACGTAGAAATTAATAATGTTTCAACAACTTTTAATTCCATTTCTAAATAATCTTATTCTATAGATGCCCTTATCCGGTTGGAGAACTTGGCTTCATAATAAAAGTTCCAGCAAAATTAAATATACTTAGAAATTTTAAAACCTTTGATCAAAGTAAACTAAAGAAATATTTGTAAATGCTATTATTAGACTGAAATAAACAGTGTTGGTAGATGGAGTGAAACTGGATCAGGTAAATGAGTTTGTATGTTTGGATAGCATGATGTCGAGGGATGGTCGAATTGATCGAGAGATAGAAAGGAGAGTGAGTGCGGGATGTAAGGTAATGGGTGCTCTGGGTACGTTGTTTGCACGAAACAACGTTTCAAGGGAGCTCGGTTAAGTGTATATAATGGAGTGCTAGTGCCTGCTCTGATGTATGGAAGCGAATGCTGGGCATGGACGGGAAAGAATAAAAATAGAGTGACTGCCGTGGAAATGCGGTATTTACGTGGTGTATGTGGGTATGTAAAACGGGATCGCATAAGGAATAATTTGGTGTATGAAGAATGTATGGTTAGGAACAATGTGATTAAGAGAGTTGGTGTGAGTCAGTTGAGATGGTTTGGGCATGTGGAGAGAATGGCGAATGAACGGCTTGTTAAGCGTATATATCTTGGTGAAGTTTAGGGTTTTCGATTGCGTGGCCGACCAGTGTGTAAGTGGGTGGATGTGATCTGCTTAGATAGGAATGTGTGGTGAAGGATGATTGTTTTCTAACTATTATTGTGATCCGGATGCGGTATTTCGCTACCGAAAATCGGTCACTTCAAACTTTAATATGTTTAAGAGTAAGGATTTGTTGTATGATGTTGATGTTCTTATTGTTTTCGGGTTTGTGTGAACCCACTAAGTGGGACACGCGTGATTTTATGTATGTATGTAATAAATAGCTTAGACATTAATTTATTTTAAATAAAAGTATATTCTATTACTCGCATACGTTTCTAAACTGCTGTATAGAATATTTTGTTACTGCGGGCTAAAACTACAGGTTTTTAAAAGTTCGACTTAATATACAGGTGTCCGGATTTCGAAGAATTTCGGGAACTATAGGAAATACGACTTCGGTTAAATGGGACATTCCACTTTTGTTTTGCCAGAAAATCTCATATACTGCTAGATAATGACGAATTCTGATTTTGTTCTAAATTTTCATTTACAAATAAATTTTCACCAATATGTTCCCAAGTCTATGGCTTTAAAAAAATATAATGTTCATCAAGTATAAGTAAGATTAAGGTGAATATAATCGTTGAGTATCTGATTTAGTTATCTTTAATGTTGATATTGACACTATTTGTCGCAGGACCATCCAGAATCGAGTTATTGACAAAAAAAAAAAATTTCGAGCGATATTTCGGCAAAATTGGGGGTGTTCCGATTCCAATAATTAAACCTTTTTCCCGATTTAAAACGATGTTAATCTCCCTGACGACTGGCCAAATGGAGATAAAAGGGACGAACACAAACTTTCATACCTTACCCAGTATTGTTTTATCCATCAAATCTTCGATTTTTCATAAAATTTCTTTTTTTTTAAGAATTTTCTTAGTTTTTCAAAATTGTATTTTATTTTACTTAAGTAATTTATTTCATAACTATCTTGCTTCATAATTTAATTTTGTTTCCATATTTATATATATCCTAACTCCTTACCAAGTGTGTGATATAAAATAGTTATATATGATATGTGTTAAAAGTGACATTTTCGAATAAAATAAAATCACTTTTAACACGTATATCATACACTATTTTTTCTACCAACAATATATTTTCATTTAAATTTGTTTTCTAATAATTTTATGACATATCGTAAATGTCGATTTGTTGTTCCATTTGTCATTAACAAAGGTAACTAATTCACTTTTCCAGGAAAACGTAACGTAACGATACCCGATAACGTTATAATAACATATCATTTATTATTATTTTTTAACAACGTTACAATTATAAAATAACGTTATCCAAGTTTACAAATTTTACAAGATTTTTGCCCTTTGAAAGTATAATTTCCTGAAAATAATTTCGTGTTTTACAGTAAATAGATGTAAATAGTGGTCATATTCAAATGTTGAACAATTTATTTTATTTCCAGAATAAAAATGCGTAAGTTTTTTTAATACATTTTTTTTTAATTTGAATTTTTATTACAAACTTGAGAAATATACGGTTATTGTAACGTTATAATAACGAAACACAAATAACGTTATTATAACGTTACATAACGTTATTTTGTTTTTTTATTGTTATTACTAACATGTAACGAATTATTTATTTTTATAACGTTATGAAATAACGTAACAATTCGTTAACGTTATCCCATCTCTGCTTTTAACACTAGTGTTAGAAGTAACAATGATCTTTTCACTTTTTAACACTGGTGTCATAAAATGACATTTTTATCCTAAAAACAAACATTAAAAACATTGGCCGTTAGTATGAACAAGTGATTAAGGGTGATTAGCGAGCATTTGACTAGCATTGTTTTATCCCTTTCACTCGTTTATTTATTATTTTAGAGAAAAATACTTCAAATAAAAATTGTAGAAATTTTAATTGCACACATGTTTTATTTGAAGTATTTTTCTCTAAAATAATCTATAAACGATTGACAGAGATAAAACAATGCTAGTCAAATGCTCGCTAATCACCCTTAATCACTGTTCATACTAGCGGCCTATACTTTTAATAGATTTATAGAAGAAAAAAATGACACAGGTGAATTTTAGTGACCAAAATATCTTTAGTCGCAATAAAATAATAAATTTATATAAAATAATTATTATGACATGTTAATATTAAAGATATTTGCAAATAAATAAGAAATTTTAGTTAGTGTTATATCTCGAAAATTTACGAATTGAAAATTATTTTCGTGCGCCACTGGATAAACAATAAAAATATGTCTTATTTATTTGAATTTTTTTTTTTTAGATTATTTGAAAATGAAAATTTCAACCAAAATCAGTTTTTCGTTATTAACTGTTAGAATTTCTGGCAAACATATCTAAGATAGGCCCTTAAAGGCGCAGAAATTTCTTAAATGCGGCCTTACTAGCTCAAATTTAATTAATAATTCGGACTTTTAACATGACAAATATTCCTATTATTATATTTAAAGTTAATGCCCCTATTTTACTAAAAAAAATCTTTTCTTTCAGATCACATCCCCCACCAAAGAAAACTCCCTCACAATCTCCATCTTCCACTCCAAATACGTCTTCATCAACGAGCTTCAATTCCTTCACGATATCCACTGGCCCTGCCGGGTTTACACCAATCAGGAGACCGGCAAGGTTGAAATCAAGTTCCGGAAAATCCTTGGAAAGATTTGGGACAACTACGGAACGCTAAATCAGTCGTGCAACCCGGAACCGAGTCCTGAAGTAGCTGCGAATGAGAGAATAAAATATGTAGTTATGCATAGAGTGCAAGTGAATCACAACTCGTGGCTTATTAGTCTGCAGAGGGTGGATGGGGTGAAGCAGACGGTGCCGATCGGTTGGCATGTAAGAGTACATGGGAGTATTAATGGTAAGATGTTTTTTTTTATTTACTACTACTGCTTTAACACGAGGATTTTTCAATAATTCTTAATAGCAAATTTATTATTGTGCAATGAGTAATACAGTTGCAGTTAAAGTAATTAATGTGGTCCAATTATTCATTATGTACTACATGACATTTAACTCAAATGCCACGCGTAGATTTATTTATAATTCCAAATTTTTTAGTAAGAATTAAAAAAGTCATTACCTTTTTAAAAATCTATAGCTTTTAAGTTATTAAGAAAGAAATAATACTATACAGAGTGTTTCCTTTAAAACAGCCTGTGTTTATTTGGGCGTACTAATGACACGAGAAAAACATACACGTATTTTTTTTCATCTGGGTCGTTTTGATTAACATAATAATTTTGTACCGTGCATATAACTTCAGCATGCCAACAATATTTTAAGTTTATTCGAAGAGTGAACATTGATATTAGTGTTCTTACTTTGCAAGGCGCCTCCGGTTTATTCGAGAAGTTCTAATAAATGAGAAGTATGATAATTTAGATAGTAAAGAAAAAAAAAATTAATGGAAATGCGCAATTGAACCTAATGAAACCAACTAGGAAACGAACAAAATTTCAAAATTTATTGTAGGAGCCTAAAAATTGCGGCATTTTGCAGTAAAAACTATAGTAGTTAAACGAAAAAATCTAATAACATTATAACCTACATTTCAAATTTTTTCATTGGGAAATTTAATTACACTAATTTATTTTATTTATTTTAGGCCAACCAATCGCTCGAAGTTACACCCCAATCTCATCTTCAATACTTTTATCATTTCTTTCAAAATCCCCTCCCCTTATTCTTACTAATAGCAACACATCCACCACTTCTAACCCTCGTGAAAATACTAATACTTCTACCCCTCTTCCCACTAGTTCTCCCGAAACATCTGCTTCTGTTCCTTCGAATAGTTCTCCTAGAACTTCTGCTTCCGCCCCTTTGAATAGTTCTCCTAAAACCTCTATTTCTGTCCCTCCCACTAGTCCTCCTGAAACTTCTACTTCTGTTCCTCCTACTATTTCCCCTAGAACTTCTGCTTCTGCCCCTCCGAATAGTTCTCCTAAAAATTCAACTTCTGCTCCCCCTACTATTTTACCTCGAATTTCTAATTCTGACGCTCCTATTAGTTCTCCAAGAACTTCCACATCTGCCCCTTCAAAGGATTCTCCTGAAACTTGTACTTCTGTTCCTCCTATTAGTTGTACTAAAACTTCTACTTCTGACCCTCCTACTAGTTCTCCTAGGACTTCTACTTCTGTCCCTCCTACTAATTCTCCTCGAATTTCTACTTCTGCGCCTGTTACTAGTTCACTTAGTACTTCTACTTCAGACCCTCCTATTATATCTCCCATTCCTCGTATATCAGTCTCTTTTAGAGAGCAATGTGCCCCTGCACCCTGTGGGGCCTCTAAATGTGCCCCATCCGTCATAGGATATAGACCACCAGCACCAGCCCCAGAACCAGCACCGATAATTACAAGTACCGCCAATTCTATTTCTACTAACGCCATCTCTAAACCAGTAACGGAAGCGATGGAGACAACTGAAGCGACGGAAGCGACTGAAGTGATTCAAACGACTGAAGCGACTGAAGTGACTGAAGCGACTGGAGCCATAGAAACATATATAGGCGATGTGATCCTCTTGGTGAAAAGTTATCCAGAAGGGATGTTGTCTCCATGGTTAACTTCAAAGAGTAAAGGAGATGTAATAGAAGTTTCGGCGCCTATAGGAACGTTTACGTTAGATTTATTTCAAGAAGCGGAAATGGCAATTGTGTTGGCTGCTGGGACAGGTTTAACGCCAATGGTGAAACTTGTGGAATGGTTACTAGTAAGAAGACAGAATAAATGGTAAGTTAGTAAGATTCAAATAAAAAATAAAACTTTGTTTCGAATTTTCGGGTTTTATACTATTAAAATATAAAATATTGTGATAAATATATAAATTAGCTTTAAATTGAATTGTGACAAAATAATGACGTTAGTTTAATATTTTCGCCTCGAGGCGAATATTTTCAGACACGCATGCTATTAAATTTTCGTTTCGTGACGAAAAGCGAAAACAACTGCTAGTTTGATAGAATACTAAAGTGCGTGCTGTCACTACTGAAAATAAGTGAATAAGTTCATGTGCCTGAGTGTCTGGTCGCGAATCTGGGGACCCGGGTTCGATCCCGACCGACGCCAAAAAATTACATCGCATTTTAATGGCACAAAATTGACCCCTGTGGCGCACTCTCCACGCCAGCAATGAGTGCCCGTGAGGTGACGCCTGATAAGCGCCCACACGGTACAAATATTCCATCGATATCTGTGTACGAAGCAGATTGGCACACCCAGCAATGGGTAATATGCCGTGATGAAATATTTATTTATTTATTTATTTAACCAAATTATCACAGATGCTTTGTTTTAGAGAAACTTTCATTAATTTTTAAGGAGGTTACTATATTCTTATAAAAATTTGTAGTTTTAACAATAAATTGTTTATAAATTTCAAAAATTTATTTTGTAAAATGATAAATTACGAATATTTTTTTATATTTTGTACCTAATGATGTAAATACAGTAACGTCCTTATAGGTCCTTTATTTAAATTTTAAGTTTTGATGTTTAATTTTGAAATGCCTGTATAAAATGTTCTAAATATCTTTAAAATTAAGTGCTATATATCAGAATGTGTTTCAGTATCGTTCTTCGATCTATAAAATAATTGTAATTGTAGTTAACATTTTTATTTGTTGTTTAATTCAAACCAAATTAATTTCACGACAGTTTTTCTCATTTACCTTAATAAAATCCATAGAAATTGGGACTATATACGACTGAAGTTTATTTTTTGTAATTTAAAATCTATATAAAAAATACTGTTGGCAGTAGACTTTTGTTTATTAAACATGTAGACTATTATTTAGAACTAATAACATTTATTTTATTCCAGCCAAAAAATAACTTTAATGTTTTTTAATCGACATGAAGAAGATATTTTATGCAAGGACTATTTAGAAAATTTAAAAAAGGAAGATAGTCGGTAAGTCATGTTCTAATCATTATCATATATACCTAGTTAAAAGTTAAAATGTATTCATTCTCGTCATATATCCGTATTCAGATACGTTACTTTAACCTTATCTACATTCATAATTGCATTCTTGGATACTTTTTTCCTCACTTAAACTTTAATCTACTTACAGTTTATTTTTTTAAAGATGTCGGAGCAAGGCCATCTTCGAATTGTATGAGTTAAGATTTTGGAAGTGTGTAGGGACATGTTTAATGTGAAATGTAGGTATATCTTATACCAAGATATATCACATGATAAATTAGACCCTTTCCTTCCCAGCGGGATGTAGTTTACACGCATTAGACTGCATAATATCCAGCTGTGAAGGGTTGGTTTGCTAATTTTAAGGAAATGCACAAGCTATACAGGCTAAAATGTCATCATCGCTTATGACGTAAGCATCTAATGTGCAATGACTTATTGCGCTCAAAATACCAAAAAGTGCATAAATTACGTTATGTTGGGGTTTTAAAACGTACTATACCCTGTTTTTAAACTAAGAGGAGTACTTTAAATTTTAAGCGCCGAAACTGACGCTTCTGATTGGCTAGTGCTTCGTCAGGTTTACACTGCACAAATATTTTACATTTGATGTATTAGCTGTCATTCGTTTGGAGGTTATCTTTTTCTGTTTTGGTTTTTCGCATTTCTGTGACTTTAAAATAAATCGGTTGGCAATGGTGACTCCAGCTCATCGGAGAGTTCTTCTGATGAAGATTGTTAATGTCTGTGCACAAAATTTCCCCTTATTGATATTATAATACACAGTTTCAATTTATGTTCAATTTTAAACGAATTAAATGTAATATTTTTTGTATTTTGTTCCTTTGGTATTGTATTCTATGGTATAAATTTTTAAATAATAAATTATATATAGGTTTTGTGCATTTTATCGCTATGTTCAATTAAAAAATATAGATATAAATCAAGTAAGAGTGTTTATTTAGATTATATATTATCTTTATTCACATAATCAAATATACGGAGTGAAAAATAAGAGCCTATAATGTCAGTTTTATTTTAAAATAAGTTCCATGCGAAGTATACAGTATTGATGTGTACGGAATTTTTGTATTTCGCGCGAAAAAAAATCTAGTAACTTTTTCTGGTAACTTTCTATAGTGTAAATCAGACTTTCGTACTTACTCCTCCTAGTTTAAAAATAGAGTATAGTGCATTTACAAATTATTGATTTTCCATTTTAATTTATGTCGTGGCAATATATTGTATAACATGTCTTTTAATTAAACGCGGCCAAATTGTCAAACCTTCTTTGACTTAGCAACGTCTTACAATATAGCTATAATTGCCGTCAAATGAGTATGGACTGAAGATTTCCACATTGTTGCCAGTTCACGGGCAATGTTAAAAATGCTAAGTTATGATGAAGCGATAACACCGCAGGGTAAGAGACAGGGTACGGAGAAGAGAAAAAGTTGAGCATCGTCCATACTTATTTGACAGCGAATATAGTATACTTATTTTTCTAAATATAACAATAAAAATCTAACCTAACGCAAAAAAGTCGGGGAGGGCTCTGTAGGTGGGGGCAACGTCAAATTTATAGAGCGATTTTGGATTTTAAACCTTGTTAAGAGACACTTACAGAATTGATGGCACACGCAAGAGAGACAGAGAGAGATAAAACATCTCGATACAAACAAACTCCCTGCCGTTGTCTTTTCAATCAATGGGGTAATAGGTGCGTTCAATGAAGAAAGCAAATCAAGCAAATGCTAGGTAAGCAAACGAGACATGTTGCTTAGTACACTGAACGATTTGCTAGCTATGACACAACTGTCATCGAGAAAGTTATACAGTTGTCAGTGGTCTGGAAAGTTATACAGAATGAATTTATAGATGCGTACAGTTTTTTTGCAGATAGTGGCATTAATTTTTTTCGGTCTAAGAAAACATTTCAAATTTAATAATGTTATTGTATCACAAAACTTTTAAAGCCTTTTAGACATGTGATTAACATAAACAGTACTTACCTACAAGGTAACTTTATATTTGATAAGTTGGCAAAACAAGCGAGAAATTTGACTCTTGTATTGCTTACGAGCAAATCAAGCAAATACTAGGCTAGCAAAGTAGTTCAACAAATTTTACTTCCGGTTACTTGTTTTGTTGGGCTTATTGAACGCACCTAATGTGAATGATTCAGTTCTTTGTTTGAATTACCGTAACTTTAGCAACCAGTACTTTTAAGCATGCCACTAGATGCGCAATATGCAAATTGCATTTGTCTAAGTGTCAAATACGTCTCTACTTCTTTTAAGGTTCTTTATTTAAATGTTGAGTTTGGTTGTTTAATTTTTGTATACCCTGCATAATATATTCTAAATTGAACTGGTTTTACTGATTCTCGGAAATTTGATCGTAAGAAAATTGATCATGAAAAATTTATTGTGGCGAAAGTTTGGCGCCGGTAAATTTATCGCCAAAAAATTTGTCGCGCAGAAAATTTGTCGGCAGTAAATTGATCACAAGAAAAATAAATCGTATGAAAATTTGTTGCTAGAAATTAATTTCGAAAAATATTTATCATTAATGTCAATTAAATGAACTGAAATGTATAGTATGGAGAATTAATAGTACCCATATATAAAATATGTAAAACATTTGATGTCCAGAAGATTAAATTTATTCTTCAATATACACATTTATGTCGTAGGCATATTGTAAAATCCGTCTTTTTATAAAACTTGTAGTTAAATTTTACTATTTGAGATAAGAAAGCGAAAATATATCTAAATTAATGAGTTAGTGAAAAAAAATGTATAAATATGAATTAGTTCGTAAACTACAAGCGATTGCATTCGATTAGTAATTATTATGACGTATTATGTCATTAACAATTTGATTAGTTGCCTGATTTTAAAAGCGTGACTCGCGCCATTTAATAAGTGCGTTAGCCCACAGTGAAACAAACAGTGAACAAATACTAGCGCCACCCGCCCTTCTAGTTGGTATCACAATATTATCAAACTGTTTCAATGTTCTATAATTTATTAGGAAAAAAAAAACATTTTATTTGTGTTATTTTTCATGAGTGATTTTTTAATAATTCGATTATTTTAAATATTAAGGATTTTTTTTCAAACGATGTTTATTGTATATTAAAATGTCTATAAATTTGCAATATATGTTTTTCTACAGGTGTTCCATTTTTACGCCATGGTATGTAACTTTATATTTTCAAATGGAACACTATAATGTCTATTCAAACTTGAAAAAATACATGAAATTTCCTGTCCAATAGTACATACCATTCCATTTAAGAAAATATAACTTTATGTTATAGTTTGAGAACCACTGGTTTAATATTTTTTCTTCAATAAGTGAATGTCCTCCTCGCTTTACTATGCGAACATTATAAATTTTTGTACTCTCTAGAACAGTTTGTCAACCACTAGTGAGGTAGTGAGGACACGTTACGTCACAAGCCAAATTCTAAAATATACAAATTCATATCTCGCTTATTACGTAATTTTTTTAAATCGCGTTTTGCAATAAAATTCATAGTTCACACTTTTTTTAAAAAATAAATAAATAAAAATTGTTATAGAATCCAATTGTAAAATTAATATATGGACATTTTCGTTTGTAATTTTTCTAAATAACTAAGCTAACGCACAAAACTTACGCCTGGCGAGAAATTGTAAAATTTTAGTTTGTATTTAACTTAGAATTGGTTTTAAATAATTCGATAAAGTTTTGTCTGGTTTGTTGTACGATCTAATATTTAACATTAGTTTACCTTGAGAACAATTTAAAATAAAAATAGTAAATAAAAGCATCTTATTACATTATATTAGTATTATTGCGAAAAGTGCCACTGTTATCAAAAGAGTTTATAAAATCAAATTCTTCAAACGGTTCCACATTTTTCTACTGGTTTTTATACCCTAAAATTTTTTTCTCGTAGGTTTAGTGTCGAGTACATCTTGAGCGATCCCCATCCAGAATGGACAGGTCGTACAGGGCACGTAAACTCGGATATGATCGAGGAGATCCTACATGTGATGATTACAGGCAGCAATCTCCTTCCTGGTGAAGTGTTCGCTGCAATTTGCGGGCCTACTGTCTTCACCAACGTTGTTCGAACCCTGCTAACTGAACTGGGCTTCCCCCTTACTCGGGTATATCCCTTCCAAGGATAGTACAGCAGGTGGCGACAGAGAATCTGCTGGAACCGAGGATGAATACGCAGGTAGGAAGATAAAATAGTGATAAATTATTTTTTTTAATTTAAAAATTTAATGTTAACCCTTTATATATTATCATATTTATTCTTGCCGAATTGGCTTAGAATCTACCTATATGGAATATAACAAGTAAATTATTACAAGAAAAGTACTACAATGAATTCAGTTTACTAATTGACAATGTCAATCTTATTATCGTTAATCGTTAAGCCTGATTTATAGATTGCATAGAATAGAATGGAATAGAATAGAACAGAATAGCACAGGGGATAGAAATATAAACCAATGTAAATGCATGGAACCATTTATACTTGCACAGAATGGAACAGAATAGGAAATAACCAAATTTTATTTCATATTCTAATCAATTCCATTCCTATTCCATTCGGCTTGCTTCGTTAATATTCGTGTGAATGGTGTGACTTCGTTACTTTTGGCCCATCCCCTAACCTAAAAACTTATTGTGGACAACAGTTTTTCTGTAAAAATTCTCTCTTTTTTAGAAAAAAATCTGTTGTGGCCAGCACAATACCTTCCGTCATTCTCGTGTATAATGTATAAATTCCATAATTTTTCTTACAAAAGATTCTAAATTTCCAGTAAAATTATTTCATAAACAAACTATTCAAATTGCACTTGACACTGGCATCTTCTTCTTTAGCTTTTCCCATTCGTTAGGGGTCGCTATTTTTGCATGACGTTCTCATTCAGTTCCTTTTCTCTCAAATCTTCCGCAATACAGTCCTTCCATCTTATCTTTGGTCTTCCTCTGTTTCTTTAACGTCCTATTACTAAACTATTCATTCTTGTTCCAATATAATTCTTCATTTCTCCTCATGACATGTTCAAACCAATGTAATCGTCTTTCTTGTATCTTTCTAAAAACTTGTAACACTAGAGTTATTTTCTTACCGTATCTTTCCGTGTATTCCCCAATATCTACTTCAACATCCTCACCTCTGCCACATTAATTTACTTTTTATTGATATTGACATCTGTCAATTTGAATTTTAAGAATATGTTACTAGTTCCCAAGTTTGGCATAGCTGGCTGAATTATAAAATTTAATTTCTTTAAAATTCTTTAACTCTGTATCTATTGAATATGAAGTATAAATTGTAATCAAATCGTATAGAGAATAATATATTCTTTAATTTATAATAACGTTAAATGTCAATAAATCAAATTTAACTGTTAAATCTTCAAATGAGACTACTTCCGGTTGACCAATTATAACCAAAATCTAATCAGTTGTTCTTCTGGATGTAAACTTGAGGAATACGAAAAAATTATAATTTTTGGAATCGTGGTATTGAAGTTATGGAATCCGGAACTTTTGTCACACACACACACACACAGACACACGGACACACAGACACACAGACACACAGACACACAGACACACATACATACAGACATCATCGTAAAAATGGTAAAATCGTATTATATGGAACCTAAAACGTGCTTATTCAGTAAAAACTCATCATTGAATTTTTTGACCAAAGACAATACCTTCCTTACCTAAAGGTGACGGAAGGTAAAAACAAAGAATGATGTTATTTACTCGGTTCTAAATGAAATTAGTGAAATAAAAAAAATAACCAATAAATCAGTTAATTTAGTGTAAAAGTAACACAAAAGTGACGTCATTCTATTCTAAACAATTCTATTCAATGCAATCTATAAATGGTCTTAAAAAATTCTATTCCTATTCTATTCCATTCTTTATTCTATTCTATTCCATTGCATTCTGTTCTGTGCAATCTATAAACCAGGCTTTACACACGTCACGATGAACATATTCATAGCTACTACTGACATCTATTGGATGATTTTATAATTATAGAAATTCTGCTAAATACAAACTCTTCGTAAATTTAACTAAAATTGCAAAAAAAATCTCACCGAATACCCTTCGATCATTGATAAATACTTATAATTTTATCGCAACTTCCTCAAGCATGTTACTTTTAGATAACACCTCTCCGCCTTCGGCGTCGGGCTTCGGGCTGTTACCAAGCAACGCACTTTCGGCAACTGTCATAAAATTATTTCGTAATTATCAATGACCTAGGGATATTATAGCTGAAAATTGTGGATTTAGTGGCCATCTATCATATAAGTTCCAAATGAAACTTGGCCATTGATGTCATGATTGAAATATTTTTTAAATAATGAAATCGAAGCAAAGCGCTAAAAAAATTGTATTCGGGAAGGGGGGCCAAAACATAGTTTCGCCCCTTCTATATTTTGTCGGGGGGGGGGGCAACGCTAATATAGCGCTAATTTTTGCAAGGTTAACGCTATCCCGGCTGAACACGAGCATTAATAAGAATAATATGACTAAGCATTCTATTTAATATGTTCATATAATTCTTTTCATTCTTTTGATGTATAAAATCTAAAAAAAAAGTAGTGTCCATCTATTCTTATCTTTCATAATTATTATGGCTATTTCACAATGGTTGTTTTTATTTTTTGATTCTAATAACAAACACATGATTGCAGTGTACAAATGGCGGGTTCACATTTCACCAGGAGAATTGTCTGAAGAACTACATTCATTAACTAGATCACGACCAGAAATAATGGACTCTCTCAAGTGTATCAAGAATATCGCTGCCATTGTTTAGTGGACTATCAGGACTACTTAAGCGTAAAGTGGGTTAGATACAGAAAGAGATACTTCATTGTGCGGTGAGTTTTATTCTAATAGAATTTCTAGCTTTTGAAATTTTGTTATTATTTGGTTTTTTGATTTTATAAAATTCAGGGAAGAACAAAAATATTTTGTTGAAATGATTACATTTTATTTATATAGTTAAATAATGTTTACAAAATAAACTGGAAAAATTTCGTTTTCAAATACAAATACAAACAAGAATTATCTAAGCAATAATGACGTATCTCTTTTATAAATCAATCTTCTTTATTCTTGTTGTAATATATGGACGAAACTACTAACATATATTAAAAATCTAAGATTAAACACAGTGTAACATACATCAAATCATACACAAATGTCCTTCGTACGTATAAGTATCTATTTTCGTACAACTAAAATAAGATGTATAGATTAATACTACAAATGATCATTTATAGTACGTTGACTACAAAGAGTATTTTGTATTTAAATATTATTTAGATATAAAGTTTATGTTAATTGTAGGCGGGTCCTCAAATTTGCACAAGGTAGATTAATTTTAATTGAATGGATTCCGGGCTCACACGTTACTTGCTCAGGAGGCCAATTTTGTAACTAGAAAGCGACAGCGAATACGAATGCAATATGGCGGGTCACTGAATAAGCGCCATATTATTTTTTATTCATATGACTGATTTCTATCGTATTGTGTACACTGTACATATTCAGTACTAATCTGATATTTGTTCAAATTTCTCGCGTAGGGAAAATCTTAGTTCATTTGAAAAGTAGCATGATTTGAAGTTATATAATACTTATTTTGTGATTATATTCCCTTATGCAATATACACATGGTTTTAGATATGATGAATATTTTAACTAATTAGCAAAAGAACAAAATAAATAAAAAATAATAAAAGGCACTAAAAATTAAATAATAATACAATCAATAACAAACTACACACTACGTAAAATAAATGAGCCGATAACATATGCTTATTCATAAGCGAATACCGTATTCATGAGGTCCGGACTAGCTGAATACGTATTCTCGGAATAAGGTAACGTTACTGACAAAAATTAGTGGGGATTATCTATTCAGTATGAATTGTATTCGCTATCGCTTTCTAGTTATAAAATTGCCCCCCTGACCTATTCGAATTTGTATCATATATCTCATTTTGTAGGTCAAACACGTTCAATAAAACATTCACATAATATAAATTTTTGTAGTTTTCATATTTTCATAATTAGTATTAAAAAACATACATAAATTTGAAAATTAAACATCATTATTTTTAACGATATTTAAATGTTTATTTACTAAATTGAATTCAATAAAAGCGATAGTTGCGCTAACAGACAAGGACAACAGATAGTTTTCAGTACAACAATAGTTCTTTTTTTATAGGAAATTTTAAAATATTAATACAAAAATTATAAATTAAGGATTAATTTTAAAATTTAATATAAATGGGCCCATAAACCAATTTTTTTACTATTTTTTATGAATAGTGTACAAAGATATGAGGATTAATAAAAACTCGAAGAGAAAATTCCTTATATTGAGCAAGATATGATTTTTTAAAGTTTTGTGATGAGTTCATGACGTCACCTGTATTTATCAAGTGACACTGAAACAGTGTTCCTACATGAGAGCAGATATATATTTTTTATATGTAATATAAAAATTATATTTTATATTTCGTAACTCTGAATTAATATTAATTAAACTTAATACAAATAAAATAATATTTTCAATTTTATGGTATTTAATTGTTATTTGAGTAAGTGCGGTGCAAAAATTTAATATAACAGTGGCGCTAGTGACACCCAGTGATGTAAACCAGAACTGCTAATGGGTGGAGCGCTGTGGAATTATAAGTAGGATTCTCAGCTTTCATATTTCTGGCCAATAGAATCAAATCGATATCCGTTACGTCATAAAATGTTCAATTCGTTATAACTTTATAATAAAAAATATTTTTATATAAATATGTTGTATTTCGATTATGGTTTATGGGCCCATTATGTTTCTATTCCAGGAATAGACCTTTCTAATAACTTTAATTGGACAATTCGAATTGTTATTAATACAAACCGTCAAAGTTTGTAATGTATTTAATTTAAATAAATAAACATTAGTTATTTAGATACCTTTGCTGTTAAAATAATATTTTATAAATTCTTGGGGTTAAAGTGCTACGTTATCTACTAATTCGAATAAACAAAAGCATAATTTAAGATCTGCCATAGAAATAAGAATATTTAAATATCGCAAAGAATGATTTAAAATCATGTATATTTATTTAAAAATTATGTGGGAACAATGAAAACTATTTTTTTATTACATGAATGATTCATTTGACGTCTGCCCTCCAAAGTCAGAGACCTAACCCGAAGTCATATTGGCTGAAGTGAAAGTCATGTGTTAGCCCACGATGTATATGATACATGTGTAAAAATATCATCCTAAATGATATATTATATTTTACACAAAATGATTCTGTGAATTCTGCACAAAAATATAGTTCAAAAATCATATCGTGATGTTACTTTATCTTCTTGTTAATTATGTAGTTTAAATTCAACTTAAATGTGGCTTTAAAAATGTGATTTAAATAGCAATATGTATATACATATGCCATAGAATTTAGAGCCAATAATGCATTTAGTTGTGTTATAATTTTAATGATCATCATGTTTAATTTCTCTGATTGAATAATTCTGTCCAAAAATATTATTACCATTTGAAAGAAATGTAAATATATCAAATGTAAAATGTCATCCAAAAAAACATATTTTATAAGGAATTATCTACATTAATTTATGAGAGATATACTGTTAATACTTTGGGACCATTATATGTATATATGTTCTCTATATGTTAGTTATGTTTGTAATTTAATTTCTGCAAGTAAAATAAAAAAAAAATATCTTAATTTTCGTCTAAATATAATGAAGTTTAACCCACATATTTTCGTTGTAATGATAAACTGTAAGTGACAATGGAGCCATAACTATATAGGCAAAGTTTTAATCACGAGCCGCAAGCGAATGCTACAAATTGTCCGAATGCATTACAGCGATTACTCGCGAATAGAATACTTGTTTCATCTTCCGTCACCTTTAAGTTAGGAAGGTATTGTCTTTGGTCAAAAAATTTGATAGTGAGTTTCTAATGAATAAGCACGTTTTGAAGTCCCTTGGAATACGAATTTACTAATTTTACGATGATGTCTGTATGTATGTGTGTGGGTGTTTGTGTGTGTGTGTGTGTGTGTATGTGTGTGTGTGTGTGTGTGTATATATGTATGTATGTGACGATCGTTTCGGATCGCATAACTCCAATACCACGATTCAAAAAATTATAATTTTTTCGTATTCCTCGAGTTTAGATCCATATGCAAACATGATTAGATTTTGGTTATAATTGGTCCACCGGAAATACCCTCATTTGCAACTTTCCACAGTTTTTCTTGAAAAATCACAGTTAAATATCATTTATTGCTATTTAATGTTATTATAAATTTTAAAGAATATTCAATAGATATAGAGTTAAAAAAAAATATAAAAATGTTAATTTTATAAATTAGCCAGCTATGCTAACTATGCAAACGCTAATATATTCAGATAATTCAAATTGGCAGATGTCAGTATCAATGAAAAGAAAATGAATGTGGCAGAGATGAGGATATTGAGATAGATGTTGGGGAAGACACGGAAAGATAGGGTAAGGAATGAAAGGTAAGGGAAATGGCTCAAGTGATAAAGTTTCTAGAAAGATACAAGAGGGACGATTACATTGATTTAAACATGTCATGAGGAAACATGAAGAATATATTGGAAGAAGAATGAATAGCTTAGTAATAGAAAGTGTAAGAAACTGAAGAAGATCAAAGATAAGATGGAAAGACTGTAATGCGGGCGACTTGAGAGAAAAGGAACTGATTGAGGAAGACACGCAAAATAGAAACGAGTGGAAGAAAATAAAGAACAGCGATCCCTAACGAATGAGAAAAGCTAAAGAAGAAGGATGTCAGTGTCAAGTGCAATTTGCATAGTTTGTTTATGAAATAATTTTACTGGAAATATAGGATCTTTTGCAAGACAAGGTATGTATGGAATTTGTACATAATACACAACATTGGCGGAAGATAATGTGCTGGCTACATCAGATTTTTATCTACGAAATTAACAAATTACACTTTTTACTTCGGAAAAATTTACAAATTTTGACATTTCAAAATAAATATGACATGACATAAATATCACCATCATCCTATAGTTACTATGTCTAACTTCGGCAGCAATAGGTGCGTTCAATAAGCTGAGCAAAACAAGTAACCGGAAATAAAATTTTATGAACGACTTTGCTAAACGACCAATACGAGTAGATAAAGACAAATCACAAAGTAATCGACATATTTATTTTTACAGAATTAATACAGTAACGGCCAATATTTTTTTTTATCTTATATTCACTTAATTATCTGTTTAACTGTAAAAGAAGGAAAATGTATAATATTGTTAATCATTTTATATATTTGTTATAATAAATAAATTAAAATAAACATCCTTCTTTACATATAATAAACTTATTTTTATATGAATTAAATTTTCATATTTTGCGCGATTTTGTCCGTAATTTGTATAGGAACCACTGAAATTCCCCTTCTACTTCATAGTTTCATTCCCTAATCAGGACATACTCCCTCTATAGTAGTTTCTATACTCTAAGCTACAACCCTTATACCATTGGAAAGAGGAAAAAAATAAGTATTTTTTAAAGTAAAAATCCAATATGGCGCCCATTTAAAATAAGAAAGTTGTTATTAATATCTTCAAAGCCGCCATCTTGAATTTTATTCTAACATCACTTTTAAGTTTGCGTTATCAAATCAACTTTTATATGAAACATTTTTTATATATTTTATAGTTACAGAGTTATGAGATTCTTTAAAATCGCAATTTTCAGTTTTTTGAATAACTTTGAAACTGTTCGGAATTTTAAACATTTCTCAGCGGCATCTGAATGAGCACTTCAAACTGCACAATTCCCATTTAATCGACCTCGTGTCCCATAGTTTTCTAGATTCCAATGGTATAGGTACCACTTAATTGGGACACCTCCGTATACCCATCACGCATCCATGACCAAATCAATCCACTTTCTGTATAGTAGCGGCTGAATAGTGTTCACCAGAACATATATATGTGTATTAACATTTATTCCCAAATTAAAAAAAAAATCGTAAAAATTAATGTATCGTAAAAATAAACTCACATTAAAATGAACGATTTAAACTGATTGTTGAATTAAAATATTTATCGATGATATAATTACAAATTTTTCAAGCAAACATTTTAAATCAACAGTCAGCGCAAAACTTTCTTTTTCATATTAGTTTAATTTTATGTTTGCTTAATTTATATGATTGTTGATATTTTTATAACAATCGTAAAAATTCAAGTATCATAGAAATGATGTAACATTTATATGAATGAATTAAATTGACCCTTTATTTTTACGATTCATGAATTAACGATTGTTTATTTCTGTGATACTTGTAGCAGATTGTTTGTTTAATTCCACAATGCATAATTAAATATGATTGATGATAATTTGAAAACAGTCAATTTAATTAGCACCGTTGCGACTATTTCAAGAACTATTTGCAATTCGGTCATCATTTCGCAGATGGCTCTACCGATCACCATTGTAATACCAAACAAATTAAAACTTTTATCAAATAATAGTTTTTGCAAAGTATTATTTATTAAATATTTATTATGTTTGATATTACAAACATATACTCATCGTCGTGATCTAGTGTAACTAATAAATTACAACTATCTGTAAAAAGTTACAAAGGTGATCTATGAGCGCGAGGCTGGAATTTGCATAACCGCGAGGTTTGTACAGTTAAATTTTGAAAGATGTCCGATCAAGGTCATCTACGAATTGTATGAATTCAGATTTTTACTCCGCCTCACAGACCATCTCCGCCCATTCTGACAAATTCAGTAGTGTCCTTTGCTTAGTTTTTATGAGGGTACATAAGATGATGCTGTTATTTTATTATTATAAAAGTATATGTTACAATAAAAGCATTCAAAATTCAAATATAAGTCAACTGGTAAGATTATTGGCAAATGTAAAACCAAATATGTGAAAAATAAGATACTGACACAATGTCAGTGTCAGTGACACTGACAGAAGATAACGTTATTTGTACGGCTATGAATCAAAGTAATGTATCGGAATTAATAAATAAACTTACGTTACAGCAAAAGTATTACCAACAAAGAGCATCGTTTTAAAGTGGAATGTCCTAACTTAGTAGAAACAATATGAATTTTTGAAAGACAAGCGTGTTATATCCATCCTTATCGCACACGCTTACATCCTTTGCAAAGGAGAGAGATAAATGTATGCCAATTTGGTAATTCGTTCATGATACAGATTATATTCACAATCAATTATTTTACTAATTGTATTGTTACGTGTAATAAAATATATACACTGACTTTATGAGTAGTATTTATTAATCTGTCAAGCTACAAAAACAACTAAGAACTGTCTACTTGATAATGTATATGAACATTACAACACATCTCCCCTTTTTGGGTAAATTTTAACATTCTTCTATTAATCTCCTGGGTCGAATAATTTCTCTTCTAATTCTTGAAGAACTGGAATTATCTCCAAGATTTTCATTTGGGAGATTTTCATTTGAATTAGTCATATTGTTAACTGGATAATCAATCTCCTCCTCCGTTCCAGACGAACAGGTTTCATTTTGTAATTTTTTTAAAATTAGTTTTTATTAAATGAAATCTGTTACGGCGAATCACTCGTTTATCAGTTTCAATCAGATATGATCTTGGTGAATGATGTTTTTCTTTGATAAATCCATATTTTCTCAGATCTATTATCCACACGGAATCTCCTCTCTTCAGTTCTGGAAGATCACGTGCTCTGTGTCTTCTGTCAAAATTTAATTTTTGATTTTGACGGAACTTATCTTCTTTTTTCTTTATCGTATTATTATTTGGAATTTCTGGTTCCAGTTGTTTTTGAGTTATAGGAATTGAAGTTCTAATTCGTCTTCCCATTAAAAGTTGAGCTGGCGAATATCCATTGGACAATGGTGTTGCTCGATAATTTTGCAATGCAACATAGTTTTCTTTAGTTTTCTTCAAATTCCTCTTCATTATTTTCACCATAGATTCTATAAATCCATTACTTTGTGAATATCGTGGACTGGATGTTATATGTCTAAAATTCCATTCATCAGCAAATTGTTTAAATTTTGATGTAAGTAAATTACCGAACTGAGTACCGTTGTCGGTATATACTTCTTCTGGTGTACCATGACGTGCAAAAATTGATTTTAAATGTATTATTATTTCATTTTCCTTCAAACTTTTCAATAGTGCAAGTTCTGGATATCTTGAGTAATAGTCTGCTGCTAGTAAATACCAATTTAGGTTTAATTTAAACAAATCAATTCCAACTTTTTGCCATGGTCTTTGCGGAAACTCTGGTATTATTAAAGTTTCTCGATTATTTTTCATTTCTTGTATGCATTCTGGGCAATCTTTGATGAGATTTTCTATTTCCAAAGAAATTCTAGGCCACCATACAGAATCTCTCGCACGTGCTCGACATTTATTTATACCTAAATGTCCGTTATGAATTTTTCCCAAAATTTCCTTTCGTAATGAACAATTTGGAATAAATATTCTGGATCCTTTTACAAGTAATTCTTCTTGTACTGATAATTCAAATCGATATTGCCAAAAACATTTAATCTCTGGTTCTAATTCATCGTTTTTCGGCCAACCATTTATACAAAAATTCTTCAATTTAGTACTAATTGGATCTTTCCGTTGTTCTTTATATATTTCTTGTAATCTTGCATCTGAAGCAGGAAAATTACTGATTACTTGTTGAACATAAGCAGTAATATCTTTGTCTAATTCATTGCTGTTATCTCTTGATGATTTTATTGGTCTTCTAGACAGGATATCTGCTGTACCTAATTCTTTACCTGGAACATGTCGAACATTATAAGAATATCTGGATAGTCGTAATCTCATTCTTTGAAGTTTGGGAGTTAACTCATCCAATTCTTTTGATGTAAATATTGGTATAAGTGGTTTATGATCCGTTTCTAATGTTATTCGTATTCCAATGATAAAATCTTTAAATCTTTCGCATGCCCATACAAGAGCGTATCCCTCTTTTTCTATTTGGGCCCAGTTTCTTTGATGCGATGACAGTGATTTTGATGCATAAGCTACAGGTTTGTATTTCCCATCGTCCTGTTTTTGTTTGAGAACAGCTCCAATCCCGTATGATGAAGCATCAGCTGTAACTATAGTTTCCTTCTTTGGGTCAAACCATGCAAGAACAGGAGCTTTAATTAGATCTTCTTTGATCTTTGAAAACGCTTCTTCTTGATGATTTCCCCATATGAAATGATTTTTCTCACACAACAATTCATTTAACGCATGTGCTTTTGTAGAAAGATTTGGTATGAACTTACTCAAATAGTTTATCGATCCAAGTAGACTTCTTAATTCTGATACTGATTGTGGACGTTCCATATCACGAATTGCTTTTACTTGATCATTGTCGATATGAACACCATTTTCGTCTATGATATGGCCCAAAAATTTAACTTTCTTTACTCCAAAGACACATTTATCTATATTTAGGGTCATTCCAGCTTCTTCCAATTTTTTCAGTACTGAGTGCAGTCTCTTATTATGTTCTTCTATAGTTGTACCATATACCAAAACATCATCAATATTGACAAGTGTACCTTCGAGATTTTCTAAAATTTGCTGCATTCTTTTTTGAAAGAATTCTGGTGCAGCGCTAATGCCAAAAGGTAATCTTTTATATTTATAACGACCGAAAGGTGTTATAAAAGTAGTCAATAATTGTGACTCTAAATCTAGTATGCATTGCCAAAAACCATTTTTAGCGTCCAATTTCGTAAAATATTTTGCTCTTCCAAGCCGTCCAAGAATATTTTCTGTACTTGGCATAGGGTATATTTCTCTTTGTACATACTTGTTTAAATGAACATAATCCACGCACATTCTTATTTTACCATCTGGTTTCGGTACTAATACAAGCCCTGAGCACCAATTTGTTGGTTCCTCTACGGGATCTATTACTCCCAATTTAACCATATGATCTAAATTAGTTTTTATTTCATTTAATAATGGTATTGGAACTCTTCGTGGTACTCTCAAAGCATGAGGAATTGCGTTCGGAAGTAAGCGAATTTTATATGGAATTTTTACACATCCAAGTCCGTTAAACAATTTTGGATAAATTTTCGTTGGATCAAATGTAATTTCCTTTATAGAATTAACCCTTTTTACGATACCAATTTCTTCACACGTATCTCCATCGAGTAGTGATTGGCCTAGCGCTTTTATTACGTGAATATTAACCAATTTTGACTTTTTCTTGTAACTTATCTTTTCATTAAAATATCCAAGTGACTCCATTAGTCCCTGATCTGCATTAAATATTCGTTTGGTAGAATTATGCAACTGCTTATCTTCAAAAAATTTCCAATACGTTTTATCCGAAATGCATGTTATATCGGCACCTGTATCGGCTTTGAACTTCAACCGACGATTTGCAATTTCTACTTCTACGTTCCAATGTTGATTATTTTGACTTATTTGATTTTCTTGCGCTGTTCCAATAAAAGCATCTTCCTTTTCATTAATGACGTTGACATTATCTGTATTTCTACATGCTTTTGCATAATGTCCCTTCTTTTTGCATTTAAAACAAGTAGCTTTTACGGCTGGACACATTTTATAGGAATGAATATCTCCTAGACATCTTCCACACTTCTTACTAGCTTCTTTATTTTGCTTTTCGTTTTTATGATAATTTTTATTGCCACTATTCCACTGATTAAAGAATTCTTTCTTCTTCTCAGACCTCACACGATCTATTTCCGTTTTTACATTATTGTGATCGGTTAACAATTGCGGCAATTGTTGTTTAACTTGTTCAGCTTGTCTAACTACTTGGGTAGCAATTTCTAATGTCAAATCATTACGTAGCTGTAGATTTTCGCTCATTTTGCGATCTCGAATACCTACAACAATCCTATCCCTGATTAATTCATTTTTCAACTCACCATAATCGCAGTGTTCTGCAAGAGCGTGTAAAGACGTAATAAATTCGTCAACTGACTCTCCATCCCGCTGATAACGCTGGTTGAACTGAGACCTTTCATATATTATATTACGTTTTGGTATAAAATGTTTATTAAAGGCATCTTCTACGTCCTTGTAGCTCTCTTTTTGCTGCGTTGTTAGTTTCAGTCTTAAAAAGACATCTTCAGCTTGTGGCCCCATACAGTATATAAAAGCACTTATTTGTTGGGTTGCCGGTTTCAGATGAAGACCTGAAGCTTCTCTATACCTTTTAAATCTACTTAACCACCTTGGCCATTCATTCAAATTTGAAAAATTAAATTGCTCGGGAGGTTGCCATATACCATGCTCCATATTTAATTAGAACGACGTATTATTTTTCCGTACTACCGCTGTCACCATGTATTGTTACGTGTAATAAAATATATACACTGACTTTATGAGTAGTATTTATTAATCTGTCAAGCTACAAAAACAACTAAGAACTGTCTACTTGATAATGTATATGAACATTACAACACACTAATTTATTATGTACTGTTGTTATTTGCCAAAATATAGAAACGCACATATTATTAACCGATTGTGTATAAACTCTTTATAAATTTTAGTTATTAGTAATTGTGGAAACAATGTAAAGGACACGCGATGGCTGTTTTCTTAATTTCGAGATTTTCTCAAAATAATCTCCATTACAGTCAATAAATTATTGTATTCGAAGGAACCAGTTTTCAAAACATATTTTTGGTGGTAAATATGTAATTTATGCCTCTTTTGACAGTATTGGCAACTTCTTTGATCGAATGAAACGCATTCCCCGCAATTTATCTTTGAAATAAAAAGGCGTTAGGTGCCAAGTGCATGACACATTAATTCAATATTTTGCTTGTTTAAATACACTAGTGTTCAAGCGGATTTATGTGGACAAGCGTTGCCATGATGCAGTACGACTCTTCCTATTGGTCGATTATGAAGGATCTTTTGAAGATTTGGAGGACTACAGGCAAGCACACCGTAGTACTCGTATATTCAAAATTGACCGTACTATAGGTGATCATACAGGACTATATTTGCAACACGTCTAATGTTTTGAATGTCCAGATGAAGCTCGTCCTTTACAGATTCATGTCAGAACGAAATACATCGTATCAACGTTTAGTTAATATACATGACTTACTCCCAAACTTTCTTCAGTTCATATAATATTGGCGGCTTAACTCACTTCTGAAATATAGAAAATTGCAAGTCGAAAATGCTTGCTAAATTTTATGATTTTTCACAGAGATACTTCCGCTAATTGTTTTTTCACAATGCTACATTTTTTTTCTACTCCTGCTCTGAAAATACAATTTTCTAGTTTGTTTTTCATGTTGAAAGCGACTCTTTGCAGTACGCTTCGGTATCCTAGCAATGTATATTACTTATGAATGTTGTATAGAATGTTTCTTGCATTACAAATGCAAAAAATTATCTCTCACTAAGAGTGTATTGGATTCATGCTAAAAATCACATATCCACATTTTAGTGAATAAACACGTTTTAAAGTCTCTATGTATGTATGTACGCACGCGTATATATATATATATATATATATATATATATATATATATATATATATATGTGTGTGTGTGTGTGTGTGTGTGTGTGTGTGTGTATGTGTGTGTGTGTATGTGTGTATGGATGTTGGAAGTACGGTTTCTCAAATACTATAAGACTTGGGACATGTTTAACTACGAATACCTCAATCTAAAATTAATATAAGGTTTGGTAACAATTGGAATACCGGAACTGATAGTTTCTTAAAAAAATCTTCTAAATATTATTTTTTTTAAATTTATGTTATTACAAATAATGAAGAGCGTTAAATTTTCGATTGGAAACTTTTAACTTCTAGGGATATAATATTTAATAATATGGAATAATCTGTTATAATAAATCTCGCTACCTAAATAACTCCATGGAAACCAGTTCAGATATTTAAATGTTTGTAATTGACAAACAAATACAAAATGTCAGTGTCAAAAATCAATAGTTTTACAGACATTACTGTAAGCTTTTTTCTGGGAAGTAGGTACATTTAATTTTTCTTATTGTATTATTAATTAAATATTTAAAATTATAGGTATATTAATATTACATATATCCTTAAAGCGTTAATACCGTGAATGACATGAATAATTTTGAACATATTAGAATAGTAGGGGAAACTCCCTCATAGAACAAAAGAATAGATGCAATTTACATTTGAAATTATTTGTGGTGTACAAGAAATAAGAAATGTTAAATTCGTTAATTATGTAACATAAAATGTAAATGGCGAGAGGTCTTGTACTGGCTATAAAAGATGTATAACTTGTGGGGAAAGTCCTTTGTCGAACACAAACGATTGCAGCCTTCGTTGCACTCAGGCTGCAACTTTAGTTTTAGTTCGACAAAGAAACACTTTCAGCACTTGGTATATAAATAAAAATAACTATTTGTTTAACTGACAATAAAATTTATTTCAAAATTCACGACATACTAATTAGGTTCAGCATTAAAAGTAGTCTTTGTAGAACATAAAATATGGAAGGGATACAAATTGGATCTATTCTGTAACTTACTGATTAAAGGTTAAAGTATAAAGGCCTATTTATAACAACGCAACGCAAGACGTAACCCAAACGCAATAAACATAAGGAGTTAAAACACATGCTTGTAATACGGGATATTTATACCACCGCAATGCAGTAGGTAACGCAATGAACGACACGCAAGAGATGGCCAACTTTCAACTTTCTGCGTGATGCCTTGCGTTACCTTTAGCGTGTAACCAATCACTTGTCAGTATTTTCACAAGAGGCGCGCGCAAGTGCTTCTTGCACGGTAGAGGTTATGTAAACGTCAAGTTTCAAAAGAAGTCCCGATTTGCATTATGCTTTCTGATTGGTTACAAGCAGCAAACTTAGTGTGGTTATAAATTACTCATTTCGCGATTGCGTTACCCACTGCTTTGCGTGCTTGCGTTGCGTTGATATAAATAGGCCTTTTGTCGATAAACATTTTCAACAATCAAGTACGAATCTTAGACTCCGTCGTCATAATAACTTTTAATGCCAAAGTTTTAAATTAAAATTCGTTTCATTATCTCTTAGGGCGAACTTTTAGTTTATAGTTGTCAAATTTAAATCTAAAGGGTAACAATTTAACCAATGTAAGCGTAACGTTAAGAACTGCACAAACTTGCAACCAAACCCAACTTTTGAACGCACTACATCACTCAAAATCATGTGCTAATGGTGCTGCGGCCTTCGATATCGCAAATAATTGGGCATAACATCATAACTAAGGCAAATCTAAGACCCTCACGGCCTGGTCACTATCACTGGAGATCCATATGATTACCATCGCATTCATAACAGGCCCGCATGACCTCGAGAGATCCGCATGATCTCGTATCGTGATCGCATTAGATCCGCATGACCTCGAGAGATCCGCATGATCTCGTATCGTGATCGCATTAGGTCCGCATGACCTCGAGAGATCCGCATGATCTCGTATCGTGATCGCATTAGGTCCGCATGACCTCGAGAGATCCGCATGATCTAGTATCGTGATCGCATTTCTTCGTACATTTATTTTACAACATAAAGGTGACAAATATCAATATCGTTCTCACGTATAGTTCATCTAGGGATCATTTTCCGAAGACTCGTTATCGTTTTATTATGGGTGTACAATAGCTAAAACCGCAATGCCAAAATATTTCGGTCCGTACAGTCGACCAGTTCAGTATTTGCAATGCTGGTATATATTTTACGCCCAGTATTCGACTGTAGACCAAGACTGCACTTTCCAGATTTTCTAAACCGATTACCAGGGCTGTATTATAAAACCGTTATTTGTGGCTATGTAGGTATATAAATAGGTGGTGAGTTTAATTATTTTCACTTGTCATTTGTACCTCCTAACTAGTGTAGGCTGAAAGTGTTTTTGTTTTGTTAAATTAAATTCAACAGTCAACAACGTTAACAATGTTTCGCCCGTTGGAAGAAAACGAAGAATTAGAAAGTGCTAGTAAAAGATATTTCTTTTGTACCTTCTCGAGCATGCCTACATCAGTGTTTAAAGAAAATGGGTTTTGTTTACAAAAAATTAGATCAAAGACAAGCAGTACTAGAACAACCGCGAATAGTTGAGTTACGGCACAAATATTTAAATAAAATTAAATCGTACCGCGAAGCAGGGAAAAATATTGTCTAAAATGTGTGAAATGAAATATTTCAAACCCCTACTCAAATTTTTCATTACAGCCCTGGCACATGCCAGGCTATTGGGACCCTCTATTGTACTGCCGTAATAAAACGATATCGAGTCTTCGGAAAATGATCCCTAGACGAACTATACTAAAAGAGAATAGTGATTACTCACCCTGGACGTCGACTTATGATATCCTTTCACACTTGTTCAATATTCACCACAATCGCAACTACCGCACATGACATACGCAAAATAATTATAAGGTATTGTATAATAACAAACACAAATAAGTCTTATTTTATAAGTTTATTTAATTCCCCCAATAATTATACATAATAATAACCAAGTCATGTAATCCCTAACACCAATTACTAAAAATTAACCACATTGTCACAGAATAGGCCCGAATATTATCAATTAGAGACAATGCTCATATTCTATTTATTTATTTATTTCCACCCTCAAATTTAAAGCAAAACTTTTATAATTACATTACGGGTAGTAATAACCCATACAAAACATTTGCATGCAATTTCTTAAAGACATAATCCATGTTTATGGTAATGAGAGAGAGAGTGGGCTTTTATCCTTTCGTATAGAGAATGAATTGAGTAAAATGACCCATTCCTGCCGCAATATTTTCATCTTCTACCCACAATGCATCAGACAAACAAAATATCCCATATACCGCAAAGGATTGAGACTGGAAGTTGTTGCAGAAGGATTTCTCCGCCAAAGATGAGCGCAAAGGCGTTTAAAATGCGGATTTACGGAGATTTCAGATGTTGATTTTCTCAGAAATAATCCATAAAACAAAGAATAAGATAAGAATGATACAACCTTTTTTAGTTTAAATTCTGTATATTTATTTTTATAACGACGTTTCGGCAATATAAACTATTACCTTCTTCAGGAATGAACAAATCAACAAATACAAATAAATAAATAACAAAACATTAGCAACAGGTAACCAAGGTGACAATTACAACATATTTAATATAGGAAGCCATGCACGACTAAGATCTAGACCGTCACAATGATTGAAATATGAGTTCTGAAAGATTTTTTAATAATTTAAAGAATAAGATACATGAAAGCTTGAAATTTCTTTAATAATGACATCATCTTTTATTTCTGTCACACGAAATTTAGAATAGAATAACGTTATTGATCATAAATACGATCAAAGAGCAAGAGTTCAGTAATCACTATTCCCTATTCTTCCTCTCTGCTAATACAAAGTAATACAAAATAATAATGATTACAATAATTACAATATTGACAGTACAGTATTAATAATATGTATCATAAAAGTATGTAGAGACCAGACAGAGTGAAAGTAAAGAGAAATAATATTTTAAATAATAGTAGTTATAAGAATTGTATTACAATTGGAAATTATTCTTCATACAGTCATCAAAGTATTTGTTTTATTGTAGCAAGTGCACACCTTAGAGAGAGAACTTTTATATTTTCAGGTAAGCAATTATATATTTAATACTCATATAATAAGCTCCATTTTCATACGAAGTGGTTTTGTTTTTGGGTATTTGTATGAATTTATTATTCTGCCTGGTTGTATATTTTGATCAGAAAAGTATTTAAGTTATTAAATACATTTTTAAAAAGTTGAAATAAGTATATATAGATGTACAGTGAATAAATTTAATTTTACCTTCCGTAACCTTTAGGTACGGAAGGTATTGTCTTGGCCAAAAAATTCAATAATGAGTTTTTAGTGAATAAGCACGTTTTACGATGATGTATGTGTGTGTGACGAAAGTTTCGGATCGCATAATTACAATACTATGATTCCAAAAATTATAATTTCATATTCCTCATGGTTACATCCAAAAGAAGAAGTGATTAGATTTTGGTTATAATTGGTCCACCCGAAGTACCCTCATTTGAAGATTTTAACAGTTTTTCTTGAAAAAACGCTGTTAAATCACTTTTTGACACTTAATGTTACTAATAAATATTAAAGAATATTATCTACACGATTTAATTGCATTTTATACGTCATATTCAATGGATATAGTTAAAGAATTATATAGATATTAAATTTCATAAATCAGCCAGCTATGCTATAACCATGGAAACAGCTACTATATTAAGAAAATTCTAATTGACAGATGTCGTTGTCAATGAAAGGAAAACGAATGTGGTAGAGAGATGAGAATGTTGTGATGGATGTTGGGGAAAACAAAGTAAGTTGGAAATATGAATGTGGCAGAGACGAGGATATTGAAGTAGATGTTGGGGAAGACACGGAAAGATAGGTAAGGAAATAACTCTATTGTTACAAGTTTCTGGTTTGAAAATGTCATGAGGAGAAATGAAGCAGTTTTTTGATAAAGAATGAATAGCTTAGTAATAGAAGGTTGAAGAAACAGAGGAAGACCAAAGATAATATGGAAGGAATGTAAAACAGAAATGAGTGGAAGAAGAAAATAAAAAATAGTGACCCCGTAACGAATGGGAAAGCTAAAGAAGAAGAAGAAGATGTTAGTGTCAACTGAAATTTGCATAGTTAGTTTGTGAAATAAATTTACTGGAAATTTAGAATCTTTTGCAAGAAAATTTATGTATGGAATTTATATATAATACACAGGATTGACGGAAGGTATTGTGCTGGCCACAACAGATTTTTTTTCTTTGTATTGTTTTTCCGAAACTGATAACGACTGGATTGTTTATCCGGGAGGGAAGATATGGAGTTGCTTCTATTCGGAGTGAGACTGTGAACATGAGCGTGCATCCTTAGGTAATTGCTGTTTAGCTGTTCCTATGGTCTTCAGAATTGTTATATCATTATTATTTGATGCAACTGTAGTATTGAAAATTTCATCCTCGTTATCATCATTCAATAAAGTTTCGGTGATATTTAAGTTTTCAGTTATTAGATTATTTATCGAATGGTATTTACCATTAATCTTTAACCCATATTTATGTTGCTGAACCTTGTCTTTTCTTTATGGCCCCTAGTTTATATTTATACAAGCTTTGTTGTAATTCTCTTTTGAATAGTCCTCACCATAAATATGCCAGTATTTTTCGTTTTTTTTTACATTTTTTAGTACTTCACATTTTACTTTACAGCTTAAGAATTTTCGAAGTATAGGTCTAGTTTTTGGTCGGAGTATTTTCCGATTATACGTATAAATTCAATATCATAATCATCAACTTCAAAACCAAGTCTATCTTTGAATAATGTATTTATTGTTGATTCAAGATCCTCATTCCTATTTTCTTTAATTCCCTTTATTATAATATTATTACGTTTTTAATTCTTCTCAAGGGTGTTAAATTATTTTTTTTAGACGTTCATTTTCATCTCTGAGGGAGGATATTTCTCCGTTCGTATGTTTTATCAATTAGTCGATCTTTTTCGAATTTTTATTTGTCTTTTCTCACATTATCAAAACAGGTATCATTTTTTTATCTAATAGTTGTTTATTTGTTAGATCTGTCATGTTCTCCTAGAAGTATATATTAACAAAGGCGGTGTGTGGGTTGCTTAAGGTATATCACTAACCAACTATAAAAACTTATTGGGCACAAAAAGTACTTTTTATCACTGTAACAATATAGTTCAATATCTAGAATCTAACTGTTTAAATTTTAAAACATAGCAGGAGTACAAAAAAAACAACTGTCACTGTCAATTTTCTACTATTATACTTTAGCTTTTATGATATAATATTAAGAATATTTGAAAACAGATTAGCCAACAATTTTCACATTGTTTGACATGAAATTTTTGACACTTGTGGAATAAATGAACAAGGAAGCGGACTTACAAAATTTTTAAAACATATATTTTTATTATATTTTTATACAAAATCCCCCCTGCCCCCTCCCACTCCTAAACGACGTCCATGATTACAGAGCAACAAAGATAGAAAATTACAGCTAATTTCATATATAGGTACTTCACGAACGATTAACTTCAATTCCATCTAAGTTTTGTTGCTGTTATATTTACTATAATTTAATTCACGAAAGATGGCTATTTACAGTCTTTTATGGCACATCAATACGACTCGTATGATATAATATTACTTGCAGTGCCAACTTAAGACATTTTGTCGCCCAGGGGCCTGTTTCATAAAAAATATTAGACTAATAAAATTAGTGAAAGTCTAATAATATTAGTTAATATTATTATGTTTTGTTTCATAAAAACATTAACTTATAATATTAGTTATTAGTGTAGAACAACAAAATATTAACTAATTTTATTAGTAAAAAGCGGAATTTGTTTCATAAAATTAAAAGGACTAATAAATTATTCTAATAAAAACAAACTAATAATATTAGCGCCTTGAGAGTAATAAAACAATATATTAGTGAATATTGCGTATGTAAATGTAGTAGAAATTAGAGATACAAATAAAAATGTTTGATACAGAAGAAATTATAATAAGAAGACCTAGAATATTTCGGCAAAGACTTTCTTATTAAAATTTGGATAACACAAATGAATTTAACGAAAGGTTTAGGCTTAATTTTGAAAAATTTGGGTACGTCTTGGTCAAAATAAATTATGTACTAGAATATAAAACAAAGAGAAACCATTCATTATCTCCCAAAGACGAGCTTTTAATTACGTTACATTGGCTAGGGAGTGGTATGTAATATCATTGTATAGACATACATGGTGTATCTAATGGAACAGTTTGTAGAACCATAAAAAGAGTAGTGCATTCTATCAACGACACTTTATTAAAAGATAATGTATGTTGACCGGATGGTGATGATATTGGTAAAGTTATTAGGGACTTCAATGGATTAGCAGGGATGCCATTGGTTTGCGAGGCAGTAGACGGCACCCTTATAAAAATTGATGCTCCAAAAGACTACGAGTCCTATGGCCACCGCGTGGTCTCTGACTTCGCACCATGGTTTTCTTTTTGAATCTTTCGAAATTCATTCAGAAAATTGTCCAAATAACTGAATTTTTTATATTCTAATATTTTTCTTAAAAAAAATGTACTTTTACTTTCTTCTCGTCTCTTTTAGAAACTGCTTTCGACATTTTTAAATCAAAACACAAAAGATTGTAATTGAATTAAGTATATGTCAAAATTTGGTGACAATTTTAATACAGTATAATAATAAATGTTTGGTTGTCATAGATATGAATTCACTAATAATATTAGTTAATAAATTTATGAGTAATGTTTAAATATATATGAAACAAAAAATATTAGTTTAATATTATTATTTTATTAGTCTAATATTATTAACTAATATTATTAGACACTTTTATGAAACAGGCCCCAGAGCTAACTTTTAAAAACCGCCATTCTTGACAAAGAGAAAATCGTTTTTCCAAAATTGATATTGACCGCGACACCGGAACAGAACTTTAACATGTGAAGTCATACTTTCGTAATTTCCTTTTTCCCTAATTATTTGAGTTAAAACAGCTTCAAATAATTGTTATAGAGCATAAAATTCTACAATATAACCTAGAAATAAAATTAATTTTGCATGCTCTATAACGGCAGGAATGAGGTATGATATTGTCGAAAATCACCCCAAAAATAGCCGTAGCCATGAAATTGAAACTAAATCTGTCCACCTAAATTAATTTACTTTTATTTGAGATTTTACGTAAATTCCAAATATATAGGGTATCCCAGTTGAAATATGAATGTTAATGTCACTTCCGGTCAAATCGGGAGCGCTACCATCATGCCAAATATCATGATTTGTGAGCCCCTAAGCCTAGTTTACAAATACATATATCAAAACAATTATTAAAAATAAAAAAAGTTATTTTGAATGGCCCATTTTTCATTGTCACCCTGTACAGTTTTTCGATTGTGACATTTTACCTCATTTTACAAAAGTCTGAACATTAATATTAGTTTCTTGGGTATTTCTTGACTGTTGGTATGATGTATAGGTTAGATAAAGAGTAAAAATGTTCAAAAACGAAATATTTGAGAGTGGAAGAATCAAAACTATTTTTAACTTTTTTAAAAAAAGTCAAATGGTAACTTTTTAGATTTTAAGGTTAAATTTCCAGCATGAACTAGCTCATAAACCTCTTTCATTCTGGCTGAGTAATTTAGTATTTTTCTGTATACTCAAATGTAACCTTCTTAGCAACGAGTCCGGTAGGTACATTTTTATAGTCTAGGTCGGTAGTACATAGCAACGCCCTTGACGATATCCGGTAGGTATTTCAAAATTGACTATTACTTAGTTTGTAAATTGTAAATTAGATAAAAAAAGCGTTTAATAAATTTTACCTTAACAACGCATCACAGCAAATTTGTTCAAAACAAACACGACGCTTTTAATTTAATAATAATTATTCTACATAATTTGCTTTCGAAATATTTGTTGAGTATATACAGAAAAAAATTATACGACACAAGGCCTGTAGCTGCATTTACGGTCCCGCTAATTAACGAGTCTCGCCCTACCGGGCTCGACTCGTAATGTAATAGCTCACCCGTAAATGCTTAGATACCGGCCTAATGATGTAAATAGCTATAACTGTATCTTTTTGTAACAAAGTACAATAACGAATTCTCGGTGAAACAGTGTCGAATAAAGAAGTAGAAGACAATTACTGACGACCGTTACACCACACTGATGAGCTCCTATACAAGTGAAACGCGTCTGTGGATACTGACTGGGCTTGGCAAATATCTGAAAACTAACCGAGTGCTTGATTCAGATGCTGAAATCTTGTGAAACATGACGTTTGTTTTTGTAATTCTTTATTGTAACTTTTTAGTTGATGCGTAAAATCAAAGAAGATTTAAAATTGACCAGTCCTATTTTCAAACAGCTGAAATAAACCAAAAAATATATTTAAAGTCATAATATGCTTCAATCCGCTTTAAGTAATAACAAAAATCATAATAATTTTTTGTAACTTTCGTAAATAGCTAATTAAATAAAAAGATGGGCGCGAAAAGTAGTCATGAAAATAAAACCTTACTCCTTTTACGTCGGAGTACATACAGCACATCATTTATAGCCAATAGGAAAACAGTTTGTCCATCACCCACGTTTAACAAGTAGGCGATAATTTGTCACGTTAAATTGTATGACAGTCCATACGATTTAACTTGGCGACCCAAAAGAATGTAATTCAGTTCACTATTCCTAAGTTGCGTTTTGTCAAATATTTACTTTTACTTTGATGCCGCACAGCTTAAGAAGTGAAATAGTGATTTTACAATGTTTTATTGCCTTATACAAAGCAAATTTCATCCTAATACACTCAAACTCGGGGTGTCAGGTACTTTTCAACCCAAGAAGTTATATTCATACATAAGCGTTGGTGCATTTTTTTCTCAATAGCAATAGAAATTTTATTTTCTTAACTTTATTAATTTAAAAAATAATTAATTATAATATGATTTATATAATAAATAATTCATTCCAATATTTGTAATATATTTTCTTGTATAAATAATTTCTTTTTTTTGTAATATTCGTAATTTTATTGAACTTCATTTTTCTTCGGTACGCCTATGGATTTTATAACTGTCCCATTACCGCAGTGATAATGTGAATTGCCCCAACTCGCCAAGTTACATCGTATGGACTGTACTCTGACGTCACATTCTGTTTCAGATCACGTGATTTTTTCAAAATTTTAATAATTAATTGTGAAATATCTAATGGATATTTCGTGATATTTTCACATTTGAGGCTCTTTAAAGAACAATTTTTTTTAAATTCTTGCAACAGCCCTATTACCGAGATTAACGTAATTATAAACAGGGCCGGTTTTACCTATTGGCACATGGGGCACGTGCCCCGGGCCCCGCGCTAAATGGAGCCCCGCGCTGATTAATTTTGAAATAAAAAATCGTGAAAATGTGGAACACGTGAAAAACTTTTGTCGTGGCTTACTGCTGCGGCTAATAGAGAGACAAATGTTTTCCACAATTATCAGAAACTCGTGTTCTGTGTACTTTTTATCTTTAACCAAGTGTTACATGAAAAATGTAACAATAAATACCGAAAGCGCAACTTGTTCAAATATAATTTGAGAAATAAAACTACAAATGACTCCGTCTAAACTTGCTCTGTCTCTTTCTCACCACGAATACCGATTGCGAAGTCTCGAAAACGTAATATGTAAAAAAGGAACGATTGTAATGCGTTTCATTAAGTATTGTTATATATTTTGTAATCATCTATAACGATTGTTAATTATTTTTCTAATAAATAACTTTTAATGATTATCACAGAAACATTTTCATTTTATAAAATCATAGAACTGTGCCTATGTAAGCATGTGTAGATTTTTATGGATAAAAATCCCCTTGAAGGGGCCCCGCAATTTACTCGGGCCTCGGGCCCCGCGTTAGCTAAACACGGCTCTGATTATAAACACTTTTTCCTGTTGTTTATAGAGTAATGAAACTATTATAGGCTCAAAATCAAGTTTAAAAATGAACTTTTTAATTAATTTCTCCCTCGTTGCAACTAAAAACTTGCAAAGCTCAACTAATTAACGAAACGTAATAATTATTTTAATTTTCCAAACTTCTCGTCATGCTTCGTTTTAATTGAATTTCTTTCAACATTGAGGATTATATTTACCTTCTTTTTATTTCCCATGCAAGTTTAGATGTTTAGAAAAGGAATATGGGAAGTATTGAACTACATAAAACTAGTGAAAGAAAGAATTTTTCGCAGCTAGATGGGAGTTTAAACAGGGCTTTATATGGTTTTTATTTTAACGATCGAGTTTAGCTGTAAGCCCCTAGATTGGGTTATGTTTTAACCCGATTAGACATATGGGATATGTTTTAAGCAACTTGAATGACATTATTACGAGTTCAAGTTTTGCAAAGGACGAGTGCAATAAAAGGCATTATGAAACATCCTTTTTTCTATTAAGAATTTTTTTTAAACCTATCAGAATTTCAAAAATGTGATTTGTCAAAAATATTATTTGGTATTTTTTATCAGTTATGTTGGTAATATTTCCTGCTAATAATTTTAACTTTACAGATGAACTTTCAAACTGACAGCAATTTCAGGTTTATAGCTATTATTCATTTTTCAGGTTTGAAAGCTTTCTTACCAGCTCTAGAAAACGAAAAGTGCCAAAAACAATTCGTTTATAGATGTGTTTTCAGTGCGTTTATAGACTTCTAAAGGCACCGAATAGAAAAATAATATTTACTTTGAAATGACATTTGTCTGAAAATGTACCAACGTAACAGAAATTAGGTCTTTCTTTTAAGAAGTAGTTTATGGTCGGTGGATGTCATATCCACATGAGTTTCATGACGTACATACGAGTATTAGACAAGCATAATAAAAGAAAAATATGTAAAGTTATTTCATAGTATATGAAAAAACGAGTTTTATAAGATATGTTTTTTCACACGCGTCAAATTTCAGAAAAAGAGCCCTGGCGAGTTTTCTAAATGAAAGTTGCGAAAAAAAGTCTTATAAAATGAGTTTTTTTGTACTATTTTTTTATATTTTATGTCTTTTATATACTAAAATAATAAAAGAAACTTCTATATTAAACAGAGGTGGTTTAGAGAAATTTGTATATGTAATGTTGTAGTTAGTAACATTGGATTAGGAACCTTGGAACGTGATCATTTACCAACATTTCGATATGTGATTTTTAGCACGAAGCCTATACTTCCCTTACCAAGGGTAGCGGGTGGTAAAAATTAGAGGTGGGCGCGTGGGTAACTTTTTGTTTACGATCACGTACGACTTTTTATGTTTGATTCAGATCACTCACGCTGACGAATTTATTTTGGTACTCACGCCCAATCACGCCCGACGGGTCACGTTTCTGACACATAATTGCTTGTACATTTAAAATATGTATATCTTTAATGGTTTCGAAGTGAACTACAAATGTATGCAATTATGGGTGCTAGAAAACTATTTTCAAGAAAAACATACTGTTGATCACATATTTCTACATACTAATAATAATGAATGCAAAACTACATTTTTTTAAAATAAAAAATAGAAGATAATATCATATTATTCATGCCCGATTAAATTGAAATAACGCCCGATCACTCACGATATATTTTTAGGCCCTCATGCGCACGACCAATCACGCAGCAAAATTTAAAATATATTCACGATTACACGGGTCTCGTCGTGACCCGACAAAATTCACGACCCGCGCCCTCCTCTAGTAAAAGTCATGGATAATTCACTTTCTTTCTATGTCAGGACGAATATAAACCGTTATAAATAATAAAATTCATTCGACTAAGTAATAGATACCTAATATTGTTAATTTTTTTTGAATATTTTTTTTTCATAAATTGTCATTCTGGTTAACTATTTTTTAACGTAACTCTTTAAGAGTTCAACCCAGGCAAAATATGTAACAACTCTTTTCTGTACAAAAAATTATGAGCTTTAATTTTGTATTCTTGTAATATTTCTGGAAATATTCTACGGCGATTACGTACTCTTATAGTCAGTGGCGCACGTTACAATATGTTAAAATCGTTTCTACCCCACTTTTTGTAGGGTAAAAAGCTCTATTCACTGGTCTGGGCTATTTTTTGCTTGAAACGATATTGTTAAAAATTAAATACAACATATGAAATTTTAAGACCTCGTTGATGTTAGACCAAACTTAAAATTTAAATAAAGGACCAAAAAAAAAGTCTACAATAAGTTACATTTCTCTGATTGATACCAATCCATAAAGCACATAAAAACATGTAGAATGTTCTGGTTACATCATTATAACGTATTTTTGGTATTTTATGATAAAAAATATGTAGAATAACCATAGCAATCGTTTCACTTCCTTCATACGTTCAAAACTTTTCCGTTTCTTTCATACTTGTCAATCTGTCAAAAATTATAAAAATGTTGCAGAGATCTTCCACTGGTGCAATTAAAATTAATCTTGCATAAAATTAAAATAATATTCATGATACTAATTAAATTTCTGTGCTGTCAATCTTGACATCAGATGTCATTTAGGCAAGAATATTCATTATCCCTTACACCAGCCATCCATTAAATAGTCTCATTCTTTTTAGGTCCACGCGTGGGTAAATTACGAATCCATCCTCGGCAAGTGCCTGGTGGGCCGTCTGTGCTCGTTAGAGCCGGACGTAGACACCGCGGCGTTATTCTTCAGGCCTCTGGCATCTACACCGTCGCCTGTAGGATCCTCGGGAAAGAACATGGCCACAACTACCGAGCTAACTAATAGAGTTGTTATCCAGGATGTAGAAAACCTTAAGTTTGATTGGATTGAAAACCCGGATTATATTACTATGTTATTTTATACAAAAGCGTACTGCAACCCTCAAATACAGGTAGGAGAAATATGTTTCAATAAAACTAATAGAAAATGCAGTTAGTGATATTTGGTATAAATTTTAAAATGTAATGTACATCAAGTTCAGTTAAATTTTGGACAAATAATATGTATGTATAACAGAGTTAAGTTCCCTTTACAATGGGGTATCCTATACGTAGTTGCAAAAAATAGATTTTTTTTTATTAATAATGAAACTTTTAATTTTATTTATTGCAAAAATCATTTATAATTTTAGTAAATAAAGTTCGCGATTTAAATATTATAAGTTATGTAAAATATACCACAACAAAGCGAAGTGATTTCTACATTTTATAAATTTGTAACAAATGTAGAAATAATCTTTAAAAGTAAACTTTTATTTAAATAGGTATATGTTCTTAAATATTTATTTAACTAGGCACTGAAATATTAAATTTACAGCTTCAGCTGTTAATCTGTGTTTAGTGCCATGTTGAACACAATGGATCGATTTCAGCACTCTTCTTTAACTAAAAAAGCTTATCTAAAAATGACAAAGTAAAGAGAAACATATGCATTGATGCATTAATAAGAAAAAGATGCAAGCTATTTCCATAGTTAGTAGAGACGGTCACTAAACTAATGAGAAGTGCTGAATTCGGCCCATTATTTTTCTGCCGATTTTAAAATTAATATTAATTTAGAGATTATCCCTATTTTGAAATTTATCGCCATCAACCTACGTGTTCCTCTGCGTTTGTTGAACGGTTGCTATGCGCTTGTTAAGCGGTTCCTATGTATTAGGCAACTAGGCAGTAAAAATATTTTTACTGCGTGGGCAGTAAAAGTGACATTTTACAGACTATTAGTTAGTAAAAAAAGAAAAATGCATTTCTAATCTCAATCGGCAAACAAGAAATTTATTTTTAACATAATTATCTTGAGCTAATTTTTCTAGTTTTCCATTAGTGTGATTACATACAATTGAATCCCAATATGTTAAGTTCACCTTTGCAGTGAGTTATGTTATTTAGAGTACATATTACGTAGTTAATTTAAATATTTTCATCTAACGACCCCGTACAAAAGCGAATTTGAATTGATAATATATATATATATATATATAGAAAACAATTTTATTGATAAGTGGATGTTAGTACTTGCATTGGTTCTAAGGCCTAATCAGTAATCATCTTTAATCGCATACATATGTATATAATTTATATTTTTCATAATACGCGTTGAGAGACTTAAGCGCCTCAAATAGAGTGAACCCTACCTTAGTCGCTCGGTCTATAATTGCGCAGGTGTGGTTTGTTAACTATACGGCCTTCGGCCTTCTATAAATTTAGCATACTAAATGCATTTTATAAGGGTAGTACTTTGAGTTTTTATATCCGTACCGAGATTTTTTATTTTTATTACTATTTATTATGACTGTAGACATGTCTCTACATACATATTTACATCACAAAAAAATCTGTTGTGGCCAGCACATATCTTCCGTTAATCCTGTGTATCACGTATAAATTCCATACATAAATTTTCTTGCAAAAGACTCTAAATGTCCAGTAAAATTATTTCATAAACAAACTATGCAAATTGCACTTGATACTGACATCTTCTTCTTCAGATTTTCCCATTCGTTAAGGGTCGCTAATTTTTATTTTCTTCTTCTACTCATTTCTGTTTTGCGTGTCGTTCTCATTCTGTTCCTTTTCCCTCAAGTCTTTCGCAATACAGTCCTTTCATCTTATCTTTGGTCTTCCTCTGTTTCTTCAACCTTCTATTACTAAGCTATTCATTCTTCTTCCAATATATTCTTCATTTCTCCTCATGACAATTTCAAACCAATGTAATCGAATCCTTTGTATCTATCTGGAAACTTGTAACACTAGAGTTATTTCCTTACCGTATCTTTTCGTGTCTTCCCCAACATCTACTTCAACATCCTCATCTCTGCCACATTCATTTACTTTTTATTGATACTGACATCTGTCAATTTGAAATATCTGAATATATTAGCAATTTTAATGGTTAGCATAGCTGGCTGGTTTATGAAATTTAATATCTTTATAATTCTTTAACTCTATATCTATTGAATACGAAGTATAAAATGCAATCAAATCGTATAGATAATAATATATTCTTTAAGTTATACTAACGTTAAATGTCAATAAATCATATTTAACTGTTAAAATTTCAAATGAGGCTACTTCCGGTTCACCAATTATAACCAAAATCTAATCACTTGTTCTTCTGGATGTAACCTTGAGGAATACGAAAAATTTATAATTTTTGGAATCGTGGTATTGAAGTTATGGGATCCGTAACTTTCGTCACACACATACAGACACACATACCTACAGACATCATCGTAAAAATGGTAAAATCGTATTATAAGAACCCTAAAACATGCTTATTTACTAAACATTCATCATTGCATCTTTTGACCAAAGACAATACCTTGCTTACCTAAAGGTGACGGAAGGTAAAAACTAAGAATCGAGAGTAATAATGATCGGATGACATGGTTTGAAGGATTAAAAAGGTCGTACTCTTTCTACCTCCACCACATAAGCCAAATGTTGTTATATTTACCATATAAAAATATTTAAAAATCTTTACTATACAGCGTGAAATGTTGCACATATTCATGCAAATATAGTTTGATATAGTATATCAAAGTTTTTATAGAAAATTTCATAAAAGCAACGTAAATATAAGTAAAATTTCTGATTCATGTTCCACGTAAGAGTTAAATAAACTTATATTTAAAATATTCCATCGTTTAAAAATGTATGAAGCACAAATATTCAAAAATTTATATTCTTGTTTCTTTACACGTATATCCACTTGAAAATTTTATGAAACTTGTTCAGTCGTCTGATATATAAAATGTTAGTTTGAAAATAAAATATGTATATCTGCCTAGAAAGTTTATACGCTTGCTTATGATATTTATAACTTTTTTCCATAGAACGCAAAAGTTTCCAACTCAATTATGTTGGAGACATACACTCGCAAATTTCTTAATGATATTCCAATAATCTCCACAATGGAAACTTTTCAAATAATAATATTGAAGACGTAGAAATTAATAATATTTCAACAACTTTTAATTTCATTTCTAAATAATCTCATTCTGCAGATGCCCTTATCGTGTTAGAAAAATTGGCTTCATAATAAAAGTTCCAGCAAAATTAAATATACTTAGAAATTTTAAAACTTTTGATTTCAAAGTAAACTAAAGAACTAAATGCTATTATTAGATTGAGACTGAAATAAATAGCTTAGAAATTAATTTATTTTAAATAAAAGTATACTCTATTACTCGTATACGTTTCTAAACTGCCGTATAGAATATTTTTCTTTTTCATAGTTTTATTTCCCTTGAGAAATACCCAATGATTATTCCAATTTCAAAAATTAATACTCTAATATACTCGACGGATATTGCAGCATAAATTATGAAATGCATTGGTTATTTTTTTTTTGTTTATAATTTCCATGAAAGAATGAACACATACAGAGTGGAATGCGAAATTGGAAACATTTTTTCTCGGAAGTTATTATAGAAAAAAAGGTGTGTCCAATTTTGCATTCCACCCTATATATAATGTTTCACAAGGGTATAGTAGACGGAAGTGATTTATTTCGCGAATGATAAGACAGATTTCATTTTTAATTACAGACAGATTCTCTTACCCAGTGGAGACAACCTTTTGTTATTGCGGGCTAAAACTGCAGTTTTTTAAAAGTTTGACTTAATATACAGGTGTCCGGATTTCGAAGGCCACCATTGGGATCTCGGAAATTATAAGAGATACGACTTTGGTTAAAAGGGACATCTGGTGCGCCTTTGGAGGTCCATCTTGGATGTATATTTGTTTTACCAAGAATTTTCATATACTACTAGATAATAACGAATCTTGATTTTGGTCTAAATTTTTATTTTGTAATAACTCTCTAACAATGGAGGTTTCCCAGCCTACGGCTTTTAAAAAAATCTGTTGTGGCCAGCACATTACCTTCCGTCAATCCTGTGTATTATGTATAAATTCCATGCATAAATTTTCTTTCAAAAGATTCTAAATTTCCAGTAAAATTATTTCATAAATAAACTACGCAAATTGCACTTGACGCTAACATCTTCTTCTTTAGCTTTCCCCATTCGTTAGGTGTCGCTATTTTTTATTTTCTTCTTCCACTCATTTCTGTTTTCCGTGTCGTTCTCATTCAGTTCCTTTTCTCTCAAGTCTTCCGCAATACAGTCCTTCCATCTTATCTTTGGTCTTCCTCTGTTTCTTCAACCTTGTATTACTAAGCTATTCATTCTTCATCCAATATTCATTTCTCCTCATGACATTTTCAAACCAATGTAATCATCTTGCTTGTATCTTTCTAGAAACTTGTAACACTAGAGTTATTTCCTTACCTATCTTTCCGTGTCCTCCCGAACATCTACTTCAATATCCTCATCTCTGCCACATTAATTTACTTTTTATTGTCACTGACATCTGTCAATTTGAATTATATGAATATATTAGTAGTTTCCATGTTGAGCATAGCTGGCTGATTTATAATTTTTTTTTTTTTGAAATTCTTTAACTCTATATCTATTGAATATGAAGTATAAAATGCAATCCAATCGTATAGAGAATAATATATTCTTTAAGTTATAATAACGTTAAATGTCAATAAATCAAATTTAACTGTTAAATCTTCAAATGAGACTACTTCCGGTTCACCAATTATAATCAAAATCTAATCACTTGTTCTTCTGGATGTAAACTTGAGGAATACGAAAAAATTATAATTTTTGGAACCGTTGTATTGAAGTTATGCGATCCGAAACTTTCGTCACACACACACAGACACACATACATACAGACATCATCGTAAAATAGGTAAAATCGTATTATAGGGACCCTAAAACATGCTTATTCACTAAAAACTCATCATTGAATTTTTTGACCAAAGACAATCAATACCTTCCTTACCTAAAGTTGACGGAAGGTAAAAATATAAGTTTGTATTGTATTTATTCTTTTTACTCCTTAAAATTACATTACAAGATCAATTTTGACAATTTGACTTTTGAATTGAATAATGATCAGACATACGTTTCTCTGTTCATACCCTACTCCGAGTTAGGTTTTTTTTCTGAACACACTGTATCTCGAAAATTTACCAATAGAAAAATTATTTTCGTATCCTATTGGATGAACAATAAAAATATCTAACTTTTTTATTTGAAACATTTTTTTAGATTATTTGAAAATGAAAATTTCAACCAAAATCAGTTTTTTGTTATTATCTACTAACGTGTTAGAATTTTTGGCAAACAAAAGCACATGTCTATGATAGCCCCTCAAAGGCGCACCACATGTCCCAAATTAACCTCGCAATTAACCAAAGTCGTAGGTATCTTTTATAATTTCCAAGATCCTACTGATGGCTTTCGAAACACGGACATTCTGTATAGGAATTACAAAATAATGTACATTTTTAAGCTTATCTAAATGATATTTCTTAAATGCGGCTTTACTATAGTCAAGTTTTTTGACTCTGTCGGGTACAGTAATAAAACTATAAATAAACTATAAATATCGCAATTATGATAAAGCGGCATATCCTTTACTTTCTGCAGTATAATACTGTTTGGCATCGGTCCATATTTTTGAGCCGCTCTATTCATGCATTGCATCAAACGTCTACCAGGTATGTATAGGAAAAAAGCCTTACAGTCCTTTAACATAAATGAATAGAGCGGCTCAAAAATATGGGCCGAAGCCAAACAGTATTATACTACAGAAAGTAAAGGATATGCCGCTTTATCATAATTGCGATATTTATAGTTCATTTATTGTTTTATTACTGTACCCGACAGAGTCAAAAAATTTGACTATACCTTAAGTTTAGTTAATAATTCGGGGTTTTACATGACAAGTTTCCCCGGATTTAGAGTTACATTATGAATATTAATATTATTATATTTAAAGTTAATGCCTTTATTTTACTAAAAAAAAAATATTCTTTCAGATCACATCCCCCACCAAAGAAAACTCCCTCACAGTCTCCATCTTTCACTCCAATTATGTCTTCATCAACGAGTTTCAATTCCTTCACGATGTCCACTGGCCCTGTAGGGTTTACATCAATCATGAGACCGGCATGGTTGAAATCAAGTTCCGGAAAATCCTTGGAAATATTTGGGACCACTACGGAATGCTAAATCAGTCGTGCAAGCCCGAACCGAGTCTTAAAGTAGAGAGAATAAAATATGTAGTTCTGCATACCGAGCAAGTGAATCACAACTCGTGGCTTATAAGTCTGCAAAGGGAGGATGGGATTAAGCAGACGGTGCCGGTTGGGTGGCATGTTAAAGTATATGGGATTATTAATGGTAAGATGTTTTTATTTACTAGTAGGTACTACTTTAACACGAGCATTTTATGCAATTAATAATACAATTACAGTTGAAATAATTTAACCACAGAGTAGATAAATTAATACAGAAGCGCCAGTAAGACAAGGAAACTAAAATAGGAGAGAGAAAAATGTAATTTTATAAATATGGCGGGATCGGTTGTTATCGCAATATTTCGAGCGTCTTCGACTAAACGACGAATGTTATTTGTTGTTTCAAAACTGACAGATCGCATTATTTTGATTTGTGGTTGTTTCGGAAATTTATTTACATACATATTGACTTGTTAGTAATTTACTTTAGTGAGATACATTTCTCTAATTTATTATGCTGTGTATTTATTTGTTTGTGATTGTTTACATTTTTCAATGGAAGCAAAAATAGTTGGTGGTACCTACTGTTCTTACAAAGACTGTAAATATACGTTTTACCAAAGGGAAAATTGTAAATAAAAAATACTATCAATAACAAATCCTAATCCTACTTCAATTTGTACTCCACAGTGTACTTGTCAGTGACCTTGTCGAACGGTGCATAAGTCAAGATTTAAGCAGGACTAGATTTGCGGAGTCGAGATATGCGTAAGTCGTGATTTGAAGAAGGCTATGTAAAAGTTTTCGTGTGTTTCATGTAATCCCCTAAGTGACTGTTACAGAAATATTTATTCATTATATATATATATATATATATATATATATATATATATATATATATATATATATATATATATATATATATATATAAATTAAAAAACAAAAATATTCCCTTATGTAAATATTATAGCAAATGACAGCACTTTATATTTCGCGCGAATGTATAAAATAAACAAAATGGCCAAACCTTACTCAAGGTCATAGAAACGCAAAATCAAACATCAAAGGAGCCGACAAGAGAGTCGAATGTGTATTACTTTACCTATTCTGTGATTTAACTCTAAAATGACACGCGAAGATTTATTTATAGTTCCGAAATTTTATGTAAGAATTTAAAAAAATTATTACCTTTTTAAAAATCTTTAGCATTAAGTTCTTGACAAACCTTGAAAACAACCAGTACTCTTTTGGGCGTACTAATTAGGGATATTCCGAATATCCGAATTCGTATTCTTTTTAGCGGATATTCACCAACTTTTATGTATTCGTATTCGAAACCGTGTTCGTTAAATTTTGGTCGAATACAGGAATACAGTACAAAGAATAAACCAAGTAATTTTGGACTGCAAAATTATTTAATTTAAGGACCCGGGATCGTGTTCAAAAAATAAAATCCCGAAGAGGAGTGGCTTAAAGTTCGGAACCAATTGAATCACGATGAGGTGAGGTTTAGTACCAGAAATGTTCGGGATTTTAATTTTTTAAACGATCCCTCGTTCGGCACAGTAGACACTTTCTTAATTTAACAATAACAAACTGATTAAATTTTAAAATTAGTATTATTTCTTCAAAGAAAAATATTTTTACCTCCCGCCAACCTACTCAAAAAAAGTTTTCGGTGAATAAGGCACGAATTAGAGTCCTCACAACAAGTTTTTACTATTTTTACAATGATGTTTGTGGGTTTGTTCGTGCTTCGTGTATGTTATTCACATATACCTATTAACTAATATATTGCTAATGCTCGTATCCTTCACGTAGAAACTAGCTGAAGCCTAGACTGAGAGATGGGAATATCATTGCTGCATAAGTCTATCTCTCTCAATTTCTGATTTCTTGATTATGCACATGCACGTAATATTTTAATTCTATTGGCTAACGCTGACAGCGACCGTCAGTTGATCCGGGTGCGTTCCAAAATCATACCATGGAGTACAGAGTAGAGTATTAGAATATAAATCCAGGGTTTTCTATAGTTTTGGAACGACATAGTGTAGGAATTTAGTAATATAACAATTTAACCTCATTTACTTACATCATTTTCATACCAGCTATTGCAATTAAAACTTATTTATACTTCATATATGAACTTTATAGCTCAGTCACTCCAAAATTTACTTTTATCTAGAATTGGAGAAATTTCATTTGTTTTTTATTCGTATGTCGAATCCTCGAATACAGGATTTTGTATAACATTTTTACTTTATGTAATTAAATATAAAAAATAAACATTAATGACTGATATAACATAATTTTTAAAAACACACTTTTATTTTTAAAAACAAAAAGTTTTCTTTTTCTGCAAATAGGTATATTATAAGTATTATTACAAAAAAATATATGTAATTAGATATTATGATTATTATAACGTAAACAAAAAATATTAATTAATATAAAAATTGGAGGAGTCTCCTATACCCCTCAAAAGACATGATATTTATAAAAAGGCTGAAAGGGTATTCATGCAAAATCAAGAACAAATGTTTAAAAATAAAAAAAAAACTAAAACAACATATGGTTCTTAACGTATGTCAACAATGTTTTACTTATGTGTTTAATACAACAAAAAAATTAAACCACCTCAAAGAACAAAAATTTTTAGACAACCACAAAACGCAAATTATAAAATTTATAATTGATACATTTTTAAACATTAGATTTTATCACGAGATGATATTACTTTCAGAGAAAGACGATTATATTGGAAATAAGTTCAACAGAATTGTGTTACTTAGAAATCAATAAATATTTTAGAAATTATTTCTTTTACTCTTTACCTTCGCCAAAATTAATTCCTATTATTTTTACAGTACAACAAAGTAAATGATTTAATTCAAATTTAGTACTAGAATATTTCATTGTTATTTATTATTAGATTATTACTAATATTTGTGTTCAAGAATTTACACACAAAATAAATAGTAGGTACATTACTTAATTTCTCAGATTTAAATTCGCGCTAGTCTTCATTAATCAGAATTTAGATATCGTCGTTAGCCAATAGAATTCAAATATTCTGTGCTTGCGAAAGATTAAGAAATCAGAAATTGAGAGAGACAGACTTACGCAGCAATGATATTCCCATCTCTTCACGGAGAGCAAGGGATCCGCAATATATTAGTTAATAGGTATATGGTTATTCATAACCGTTTACACCGTTACTAGTTAAGTTGCACTTATATAAGTGGAGCTTAAATCACTAAAAATCTTTGCACCATAGATTAAGGAAAATATATAGTAAAGGGTTTTCCAATAAGAGGTGTTATTTTGATATTCAAAGAAAAATGCCATTTTTTAATATAAATGATCGGATGTTTATTCCATTATAAAGAGGAAGGTATGCCGTTAATAGTGGAAAATAACATCAGGCAAATGACCACCACGACCACGCTGACAGGACAATATCCTTTTCATGAAATTTTCCATAACCAAATCGCAAAGTGGCTGTCCTATGTCCTCGATAGCCTCACGAATTCCATCTTTGAGGTCTTGAGTCGACGCTGGGCAGTTGGCGTAGACCTTCTCTTTCACGTGGCCCCAAAGAAAGAAGTCGCAAGGTGTTAAATCACAAGATCTCGGTGGCCAATTGTGATCACCTCTTCGAGAGATAACACGGTCCGGAAACTTTTCCCGTAAAAGATCAATGGTTTCGTTGCTTGTGTGGCACGTAGCGTCGTCTTGTTGAAAGTAAACGTTGTCCAGATCAATACCATCCAATTCCGGCCATAAAAAATCGTTAATCTTCTCTCGATAGCGCAATCCATTCACCGTAACTGTTGCTCCAGCCTCATTTTCGAAAAAGTAAGGTCCAATGACTCCGCCGGACCATAAACCGCACCAAACAGTCACACGTTGAGGATAGAGAGGCTTTTCAACAATAACTCTTGGGTTTTCTGAGCCCCAGATGCGACAATTTTGTTTGTTGACGAAGCCACCGAGGTGGAAATGGGCCTCATCACTCAAGATGATTTTTCGATGGAATTCCGGATCATTTTCATGCATTTCAACGATCCAATCAGCAAAGACACGACGTTGTTGATGATCGGCCGGCTTGAGTTCTTGTGTTAACTGGACTTTATAAGCCTTAAGACCCAAATCTTTATGCAAAATACGGTGTAATGACGTTTGTGGAATGCCTAATTCCAAAGAACGACGAGGAATGGACAAACCTGGGTTTTCTTCAACACTTTCGGCTACAGCAGCAATATTCTCCGCTGTTCTTGAGCGACGTGCACGGGTTTTATTCTTCACATCACTAACTTGTCCCAACAGCTCGAATTTTTCCACCAATTTCTGTATTGCGGTCCGACAAGGTGCTTCACGACGACCCAAAAATTGTCGAGTTTTACGAACCGTCTCTGCCAAATTTTCACCATTTTTATAGTGAATTTTAATAATTTCAATGCGTTGTTGAAGCGTGTATCGTTCCATTTTTATTAATGGCGTAGTTTCTACTTGTCAAATGTCAAAAAATGACAGCTCCAAAAGCGACATCTACCGAAATAGCGGGCTATTCAAAATAACACCTCTTATTGGAAAACCCTTTAGAAGCTTGGGGATCTCCCTTATAAACCGTAATAACAAGTTTTAGTGCCATCTATGAAAAGATTAGAAAACTAAATTTGACAGCCGAGAAGGTAGCGGCAGGGGGGTGAAACTGAATACAGAAACGTGATAACAAGTTTCAATCTAGTAGCGTTTGGAAATACTTCCTGACCCTTTCATAGATGTCATAAGTAGTACAGTTTTTACAGTGATTCTCAAACTTTAATGTCTAAATACTATAAAAAGGTAACATGATGTTTGAGAACTGTTGTAAATTTCCCACAATTCTCTATTACATCGTTCGAAATACTTTGACATTCAAAACTATTATTTGTGAATTGGTATCTTTATTGCAATACAGTACTTTATCATACAATATATTTTCGGTAAGTATATTATCTTTCATATTAGCATTATTATACGGGGGGTGATATAAAAACTTAATGACAAATTAACAATGTTTCAGAAAAAGATCACATGAAATATTTGTAACTTCTGTGTAGTGAAGAGACATTCCTGCAGAAGAAGTTGATAGTGCCGAGTAGAAGAAATGGTGTGCATAAGTGGACTAGGAGAATGTACATCATGGCGGTGCTCTTAGAACCTTAGAAGTTTTGTTGTAAGAGACCAGCAAGATATCACGATTCTTTGGCAAAATGACATAAAGCTTCATAAGATTCATCAGAGAATGTTGGAATAGTATGGTGTTGCCAGTTTTTATAAAAAAAGAGTGTAAAATAGGATAATTAGTTAAAAAGTGAACGAACATCGATGACGAGTTAAAGAAACAGTGCATTTTTGGCAGACATTTAAATTAACATCCCTTTTTTGAAATAAAAATATATGTCTTGTAATAATAATATTTCAAATTTTTGGTTCCTTGGGTAGTATAAGCTTAAATTTTAGTAGTTGTTGCAGCGTAGTTTGAGATTTGTAATTATTTATTTGATTTAAATAGTGTAATGAATACATTTTTAAATAAAAACATTAACATATGTTAATTATTTTTTATAGTGCAAGATATATTTTACATTTCTTGATAAATTATCTATTTTCGATAGATTTTTTATTAATTACATTATGAAGAAATAGAATTTAAAGTTTAGAACAATTCGAAATGAATTTATATTTCCCGCCACCTTGTCGGCTGTCAAATTTAATTCTCTGACCTTTTCATAGATGGCAATAAACTTGTTATCACGGTTTATAAGGGAGATACCCAATCTTCTACTATATATTTTCCTTAATCTATGGGTAGCGGGAAATAAGAACTCATTTTAAATTATTCTCAAAATTAAATTTCATATCTTGATGATGTAATTAATAAAAAAAAACCATTGAAAATAGATAATAATAATAATAGCGTGTCCAACCAAAAAGAATAAAATAACATAAAATAATAACATTGACAAAATATAAATGTATATGAATTGTTTTCGGACCATTTAAACTTCTAAACACCAATGAACTGCATACATCAACGCTGTTGGATTGACAGCAGCAAGATCACTCATCTGACAGGGATGTTGTAAGATGGGACAGTTAAGCATGTGAGCCATGGTTTGTTGAAGTCCGCATGAACATAAGTCTGAGCCGCTAAGCAGTCCCCATTTTACCAGAAAAGGTTAAAATATTGAAAATAGATAATTTATAAAGACATTATCAAGAAATGAGAAATATATTTTGCCTTGTACAAAAATAATAAAAGTAAATAATACGTGAATGTTTTTATTGAAACATCTATACATTACATTATTTAAATCAAATAATAAATAAATAACTAGAAATCTCAAACTACACAGCGACAACTAATAAAATTTAACCACATATCACTACGGAAATTTGAATTATTATTATTACAAAAAGTAATTTTATTTTAATAAAAGGAATTTACTTTAAATGTCAACCAGAAATGCACTGCTACTTTGACCTCGTCATTAATGTTTGTCCATTTTTTAACAAATCTATCTTCTATACTCCTTTTTTATGAAAACTGACAACACCATATTATTTCAAAATTCTTTGTTGAATCTTATGTAGCTTCATTTCCTTTCGTCAAAGAATGTGATATCTTGCTGTTCTCCAACGGAGCAAACATCTAAGAGCACCGCCATAATGTTCATTCTTCCTGGTCCAGTTACACACACACCATTTCTTCTACTGGACACTGACGGCACTATCAACTTCTGCAAAATTTTCTCTTCACTACGCAGAAGTTACAAATATTTTCTGAAATATTATTAATTTGTTGTTAATTTTTTATATCACCCCCGTATAATAATGCTAATATGAAAGAAAATCGTACGACACTAGCATGGTTACCATGGTAATAGGTAGGTATATTTCGGACGCTAATATAAAAATTTCTTGGAATTTATTTAATACTTGGCTTACCTAAGCAAAATTAATAAGTGGATTTTTTTTGTCAAAAATGTCAGTTTGACATTTTAAAAAAATATATTGAATTGCCATTTTATATTGTTGTATTATAACTTGATTATTTTAAGCAAAATATAAAACCTAAATTAATTTTACTTTTTGTGTTGGTGTTGTTACGATTTTCTTGCCGAATCTGCCCTCGAGCATTAATTCATATCCGGGAAATTTTTTATCGTGCATTCCAACAACGTAATCTGCACTCATGTTCCACTCGTGCTGATTAATACGTTGCTGGGATGCACTCAAAAAAAAATCCGGAAAGAATTAATGCTCTGGGGAGATTATAAGTGATAATATACTTACAGAAAATATATTGAATGTTGAATGATAAAGCACTATATTGCAATAAAAATACAAATTCACAAATAACAATTTTAAATGTCAAAGAATTTCAAACAATGCAATAGAGTCTGTAAAATATACTTTTTTTACAACTGAATCAACAAAAGTATTAAACAAATTAAAATATTTTGCTTGTATTGTAAAAATATTTATTCGTGCCAAAAAGTATAAGAGCTGTACGGACTTAGCGTGTAAAATAAAGTCCAAAATAAATGCATAGCATCTTAAACATCGCTATATTATTATATTATATATATATATATATATATATATATATATATATATATATATATATATATATATATATATATATATATATATATATATATTTTTGTTATTATTTGTTCAAAATAATCATACGTATTTTTGCATCTGGGTCGTTTTGATAAATAAAATAAATATATCATCATGCAACCCATTGCTGGGTGTGCCAATCTGCTTTGTATACAAGAAACGAATAAAATTTCAAATTTTTTGCAGGAGCCTAAAAACTGTGGCGTTTAGCAGTAAATATTATTTTCATTGGAGTTATTACAGTTACAAACATGTGGACGTTTCGGCTCTTGAAGTGGCCATCTTCACCATTAATAACAATTCATTATATGTATTAAAATATTGTCTAATTTTTTTACTTAAATTTAAATGTCATTTTTATAAACATTATTACGATGATAAATTAAAAATAAAAAACTTTTAGCAAAGCTAACGACATGCTTGCTAGCTATCAACACGAAAATGCTTGTCTGGATAATTGCAATAATTTTTATAAAAATGACATTTATGTTTAAGTAAAAAAATTTAGACAATATTTTAATACATAAAATGAATTGTTATTTATGCTGAAGATGGCCACATTAAGGGCCGAAACGTCCACATGTTTTTAATTTTAACAACTCCAGTGACAATAGAACTTAATGCCCAATAAATAATTAAATATATATATATATATATATATATATATATATATATATATATAATATAAAGTTCCTATCTTCCTTCTAACATATAGTAGTTAAACGAACAAATCTAATAACATTACATTGGAATTTTTTTCATTGGTTAATTCAATCACACTAATTTCTTTTTTTATTTTAGGCCAACCAATCGTTCGAAGTTACACTCCAGTCTCATCTTCAATACTTTCATCATTTCTTTCAAAATCCCCTCCCCTTATTCTCAGTAATAGCAACACATCCTCCATTTCTAACCCTCGTGAAAAATTCTCCACTGCTGCTAATCTTTCCCCTGATACTCTGCTTCCTACTGATCCTGCCGAAATATCTGCTTCTGTACCTTCGGATAGTTCCCCTAGAACTTCTGATTCCGCCCCTTTGAATAGTTCTCCTAAAACTTCTACTTCTGAGCCTCCCGCTCTTATAACTTCTACTTCTGTTCCTCCTACTAGTTCTCCTAGAACTTCTGATTCTGTCCCTCCGAATAGTTCTCCTAAAAATTCTACTTCTGCTCTTCCTGCTAGTTCGCCTAGAACTTCTGATTCTGTCCCTCCGAATAGTTCTCCTAAAAATTCTACTTCTGCTCTTCCTACTAGTTCTCCTAGAACTTCTGATTTTGTCCCTCCTGTTAGTTCTCCTAAAACCTCTACTTCCGTCCCTCCTACTAGTTCTCCTAAAATTTCTACTTCTGACCCTCCTACTAGTTCTCCTAGAACTTCTACTTCTGTCCCTCCTACTAGTACTCCTCAAATTTCTACTTCTGACCCTCCTACTAGTTCTCCTAAAACTTCTACTTCAGACTCTCCTTTTATTTTTGCTATTCCTCGTCTATCACAATTTTTTGGAATGGATTGTATTTGTTTGCCAGCACCAGAAAGTACGGCCAAATCTATTTCAACTAAAGACGTCTCTAAATCAGTAACGGGAGCGATGGAGACAACTGAAGCGACTGAAGTGACTGAAGAGAGTAAAGTGACTGAAGTGACTGAAGCGACTGAAGAGACTAAAGTGACTGAAGTGTCTGAAGAGACTAAAGCAACTGAAGTGACTGAAGCGACTGACGAGACTAAAGTGACTGAAGTGACTGAAGCGACGGAAGAGACTAAAGTGCCTGAAGTGACTGAAGTGACTGAAGCGACTAAAGCGACTGAAGTGACTGAAGTGACTGAAGCGACTGAAGAGACTAAAGTGACTGAAGTGACAGAAGCGACTGAAGAGACTAAAGTGACTGAAGTGCCTGAAGAGACTAAAGCGACTGAAGTGACTGAAGTGACTGAAGCGACTGAAGAGACTAAAGTGACTGAAGTGACTGAAGCGACTGAAGAGACTAAAGTGACTGAAGCGCCTGAAGAGACTAAAGCGACTGAAGTGACTGAAGTGACTGAAGTGCCTGAAGAGACTAAAGCGACTGAAGTGACTGAAGCGACTGAAGAAACTAAAGCGACTGAAGTGACTGAGGTGACTAAAGCGACTAGAGCGACAGAAACATACATAGGCGATGTGATCCTCTTGGTGAAACGTTATCCAGAAGGGAAGTTGTCTCCATGGTTAACTTCAAAGAGTAAAGGAGATGTGATAGAAGTGTCGCCGCCAGTGGGAGAGTTTAGGTTAAATTTTTTTCAAGAAGCGGAAATGGCAATTGTGCTGGCTGCTGGGACAGGGATAACGCCAATGGTGAAACTTATAGAATGGCTACTACTAAGAAGAGAGAACAAATGGTAAGTTAGTAAGATTCAAATAAAAAATAAAACTTTATATGTGTTTCAAATTTCACTCTTACGAATCTTGGTAGCATGCACTTTAGAATTCTGTATTCGCTTTTAGTTTTAGGAATTTTCGGGTTTTATACTATTTTCGTAAGTTCCTGGTTCCCTAATTATTTTAGGTAAAAAAACTTCAAATAAAAGTCGTGGGGCATAAAATTTTTCATCTGAATCATTAAGCAAAATTAATTTTGTATGCCTTGTAACGTCAAAAATTAAGTATGAAAATGTCGAAAATCACGGCAAAAATAGCTATTGCCATGGAGTTGAAACAAATTAAAAAATCTGATGTGGCCAGCACAATACCTTCCGTCAATCCTGTGTATTATGTATAAATTCCATACATAAATTTTCTTGACACAGGTTTCTAAATATCCAGTAAAATTATTTCATAAACAAACTATGCAAATTGCACTTGACACTGACATCTTCTTCTTATTTAGCTTTTCCCATTCGTTACGGGCCGCTATTTTTTATTTTCTTCTTTCACTCATTTCTGTTTTGCGTGTCGTTTTTATTCAGTTCCTACTCTTTCAAGTCTTTCGCAATACAGTCCTTCCATCTTATCTTCGGTCTTCCTCTGTTTCTTCAATTACTAAGCAATTCATTCTTCTTCCAATATATTTTTTATCTCTTCTCGTGACATGTTCAAACCAATGTAATCGTGTCTCTTGTATCTTTCTAGAAACTTCTAATACTAGAGTTATTTCCGTTATTCTTTCATTCCTTACCGTATCGAAAACAAGTAATCGGAAGTAAAATGTGTTGAACGACTTTGCTAGCCTAGCATTTGCTTGATTTGCTCGCAAGCAATCCAAGCGCCAAATTTCTCGCTTGTCTTGCTAACTTATGAAATATAATGGCGGGAAATGCAAATTATACATATATGAATTTAACTTGTACTGTTTCTATCTCATATTATGGTGTGTTTATATCAATTACATGTCAAAAAGGCTTTCAAAGTTTTGTGATGAATGTTCATAACATTGTTAAATTTGAAATATTTTCTTAGACCAAAAAAAAAAATGTTCAAAATTAATTCTACTATCTGCAAATAACTGTACCTACCTATAAATTCATTTTGTATAACTTTCCAGACCAATAAATGGAATATGAGATATACACATGTTATATTTGACAACTGTATAACTTTCTCGATGACATTTGTGAATATCAGTTCGTCATATAGCTAGCAAATCTTTCAATGTACTAAGCAACAAGTTTCGTTTGCTTACCTAGCATTTGCTTGAAATGCTTACTTCATTGAACGGTGCTATTGATACTGACATCTGTCAATTTGTATTATCTGAATATATTAGCAGTTTCCATGGTTAGCATATCTGGCTATTTTATGAAAATTATTATCTTTATAATTCTTTAACTCCATATCTATTGAATATGAAATACAAAATGCGATCAAATCGTATAGAGAATAATATATTCTTCAAGTTATAATAACGTGAAATGTCAATAAATGATATTTAACTGCGTTTTTTCAAGAAAAACTGTTAAAATCTTCAAATGAGGGTACTTCCGAATAACCATTTATAACCAAAATCTAATCACTTGTTCTTCTGGCTGTGAACTTGAGAAATATGAAAAATTTATAATTTTTGGAATCGTGGTATTGAAGTTATGCAATCCGAAACTTTCATCACACACACACACACACACACACACACACACATACACACACACACACACACACACACACACACAGACACATAGACACACACATAGACACACACACACACACATACATACATACATACATACATACATACATACATACATACATACAGACAGACAGACAGACATCATCGTAAAAATGATAAAATCGGATTGTAGGGCCCCTAAAACGTACTTATTCACTAAAAACTCATCATTGATTTTTTTGACCAAAGACAATACCTTCCTTAACTAAAGGTGACGGAAGGTAAAAAAGTTAACGATTTATCTGTCAAGCTAGGTTAATTTAATTTCATTATTATTTGTAAAATCTGTTCAAGTGAATAAATATCAATTTAATTTAACAGATAATTGTTAATTGAAACAGAAATTAGAAATAATATCTAATAAAAATAAATTACCGTAACGTGACAAATAAACCGTTAGACATTTGTTATTTATTTTATATCAATTCCATGGTTATTGCTATTTTTGAGGTGATTTTCGATATTTTCATACCTAATTTCTGCCAGTACACGGTATATCAAATTAATTTTTGCTTATTGATTCAGATGGAAAATTTTATGCTCTACAATTTTTATTTGAAATAATTAGGGAAGCAGGAAATTAAGAAAGTATAATTTAACATGTTAAAGTTCATGTTCCGTGGTTGCGGTCACCATCCTGTATATAAATTAGCTTTGAATTGAATTGTGACAAAATAATGACGATAGTATACCTGTCGTAAAAGTGTCGTTCGTCCTTTTCTAATATTTTAATTTTGGTGCACTTTACAGAAAAATGTTATTTGACAAAAGTTTTTAGAATAACATTGTTAACATCAAACTGTCTTTAAAATTTTAATTTTCTCAAAAAAATAAAGTTTGAATTGTTTTTATTTTTTTATTCAAATTTTGAGACACTTTCGAAAAAAATATGAACAGTTCGATGTTGAGATTTCACGTAAAAATATATATAATTTTTTACAGAATAAAAATTCTATGCATAGAAGAGTTATCGGAATAGTACGGTTTCACCTTGAGTCGTACGCTTGCGTGCGAATATTTTAAGACACGCATGCTACCAAATTTTCGCTTCGTGGCAAAAAGCGAAAACAAATCCCTCGTTTGATAGAATTCTAAAGTGCGTGCTGTCACTACTGAAAATAAGTGAATAAGTTCATGCGAGCAAATTCTCTCAGATGCTTTGTTTTAGACAAACTTTAATTGATTTTTAAGGACGTTATTTTTACAAGAATTTCTAGTTTTAACAATAAATTATTCATAAATTTCAATAATTTATTTTGTAAAATGATAAATTACAAATATTTTTTTTTTATATTTTGTACGTAATGATGTAAATACAGTAACATCCTTAAGGTCCTTTATTTAAATTTTAAGTTTTGATGTTTAATTTTGAAATGCCTGTATAAAATGTTCTAAATATCTTTAAAATGATGTGCGATATACCATAATGTTGTGTTTCAGCATCGTCTTTCGTTCCATAAAATAATTGTAATTGTAGTTAAAGTTAAGATATGCGAAATTAAAAATATGCATAGAACGAGGTTCTTTCTATCACATAACATTTTTATTTGTCGTTTATTTCAAACCAGAATAAATTGGCGACAGTTTTTTTTATATTTACCTTAATAAAGTCCAAAGAAAGTGGGACTATATACGACTAAAGTTTATATTTTGTAATTTAAAATCTATATAAAAAATTACTGTTTGAAGTATATGATTATTATTTAGAACTAATAACATTTATTTTATTACAGCCTAAAAGTAACTTTAATGTTTTTTAATCGTCATGAAGAAGATATTTTATGCAAGGACTATTTAGAAAATTTAAAAAAGGAAGATAGTCGGTAAGTCGTGTTCTAATCATTATCATATACTTATACCTAGTTAAAATGTATCCATTGTCGTCATATATTCGTATTCAGGCACGTCACTTTCACCTTATCTACATTCATAATCGCATTCTTGGATACTTTTTTCTCACTTAGACATTAATCTACTTACAGTTTGATTTATTAAAGATGTCTGATCAAGGCCATTCTTCAAATTGTATGAGTTAAGATTTTGGAAGTGTATAGGGACATGTTTAATGTGAAATGTACGTATAGCTTATTCTACACCCTTTCCTTCCCAGCGGGATATAGTTTAAACTATAGACTTAAGAATATATACTAGAGGGAGTACAATTCCGAAATCTTGAAGCCGTGCGGGGAATGGTCCACCATCTTGTATTCTTCCATTTCTGATCCGCTTTTTGCTTCAGTTTTTGTTTTTCATACATAGCCTACTAAAAAATAACTATAAAAATAAAAATTTCTTGGGTATATCTTGACTGTTGGTATGATGTAAAAGGTTACAGGTAAATAATTGGAGTTGCAGTCTGGTGAAAAATGTTTATTAGGATCTATTTAACATTCCTACGTTTCGGTTCCAAATGAACCATCCTCAGGGATAGTTAATGTGTCAATGGGAAACAATTTATTACAAACGAAAATTAAATGTAAAAAATTTGATGTGGACAGTGGAATTTTCATGACTAGTCATGGAAATCTTACTTTCAAGACTCAAATTAGTCCGGAAATGAGGATTTTCATTCCGATTTTTTAAAAAAATATTTTAGCTACGCGAACATGAAAAATTTGTACTGTCTAGAACATTTAGTCGACCACTAGTGAAGTAGTGAGGATACATTACACGCCAAATTCTAAACTTTAAAAATTCATATATGTATTGTAAAATGTTGTAGTTTGTATTTAACTTAGAATTGGTTTTAAATAATTCGATGACGTTGTGTCTGGTTTGTTGTACGATCTAATATTTAACATTAGTTTTCCTTGAGAAAAATTCAAAATTTAATTAGTAAATAAAAGCGTCCTATAACATTATGTTATTAACACTATTGCGAAATGTGCCACTGTTATCAAAAGTGCTTATAAAACCAAGTTCTTGAAACGGTTCCATAGGTATTTTTATACTGGTTTTTACATCCTAAAAAATTTTTCTTGTAGGTTTAGTGTCGAATACATCTTGAGCGATCCCGCTCCAGAATGGACAGGTCGTATAGGCTACGTAAACTCGGATATGATCGAGGAGATCCTATATCCGATGATTACAGGCACCAATCTCCTTCCTGGGGAAGTGTTCGCTGCAGTTTGCGGGCCTACTGTCTTCATCGACCTTGTTCGAAGCCTGCTGACTGAACTGGGCTTCCCAATCAATCGGGTATATTCCTTCGAAGAATAGTACACCAGATAGGGAATCTGCTGGAACCGGGGATGGATATGCAGGTAGGAAGATAAAATAATGAAAAAGTTAATTTTTTTAAAACATTAGTGTAATACAGTTTTATATATTTATTCCGGCCGAATTGGCTTCGAATCTAGATTTTATATTTGAATTGTGGTAATCATATTAGCTTAAATTAACCCCCCCCCTTCCTTAATTACAACCCTCATCCAGTCCTTTTCTTTCTTTTCTCTCCTGTATAGCCTACACAACACATTTTCTCCTCTTTTGATAACCATTATTTACTGTTTCTCTCACTCTCTTCATTGCCATACCTGAATTTGGCAATCATCCTGATGTTTTTTCTTTTCAACCTGTAAATACCGTGGTAATGATATTCTTTGCATTAATTTATATCGTTTGTTGTAATTCGAATTGTTAATCTTACATTGTTGTTCTTGCTGTGTTTACGTCCCAATATCTTTCATTATATATGTTTTCTACATTTATGAGTAGCCACTCTATTTGTACCGTGGAATATCCATTTCTTTCATAATAAGCTTTTCTTGCTTACCCTATTTTGTTAGTAATAGAGCTTTAATTTAGTCAGTAATCGATTCCTTGGATTAAATTAAATAGGTGTACCAAATTTTTATTAAAATATTCTGGTAGATGAATCTTCATTTAATACTAAAATAGTTATTTGTTTAACAAAGCAAAAAAAAGTATAGAAAAACATGAAACCTATGGGGAATTCTATCAATGCAAAGAAATAGTAAACTTCAATAATTATAAGGAGCATACGTTAAATTAAGAGTTTTAGTAAAAAGTAAAGAATGCAATACCGGTCGAAAAATTGAATACCGGTTTTTCGGTATTTTTATTGTAAAAAACGGAATACCGGTATTAATACCGGTGTTGTTAAAATTATTGAAAATGGAACAAACTTGAAATTAATTTACAGTAAGTATGATATATAATTAAGTGAAGTCAAACTCAATCACAAATTATCATTTAATTTTTGTAATTGTAATGACCCGTATTCCGAGCGCGCTTTTAAAATAAAAGTGCTTTTATGGTGCGTGAATTTATCTTATGAGGAGTGTGCTCCATAAAAGTGCTTTATAACATATAAATACTGAAGGTAACAAAATTAAAATATTGTAACGTCGCCGCCACCGCCGCTCCGTAGCCCTCGCCACCGCCGCTCCGTAGCCCTCGCCGCCTCCGCTGTGTCGCGCCCGAATGTCCGCGCGTAACAGACCTGTTCGAACTTGTTAAGTATTGCGATGACGTGATCTATTGTGCAGTATGTTTTTGTCTCGCGGACATTCTAGTCGTTTCTGGAACAAAAGTCGCCGGGTATATAACCCGTCGCCAAAGCCAACGAACACAGTCTGTGATATAGAAGTAACGAGTAAAGAAGTCTAATATAAATAAGCGTCGTGTCATGAACAATTGGTGATATAAACAGTCGAAAAGAAGTGAACATAAATAAATGTAATTAGTGACATAAATAGTAGTGTTAATTGTTTAAATAAATAATCTTAGTGTTTAAGTGGCTTATAATATTCTTAGTCTTTAAATTAGTGTTAATATTTGTTTATCATAGTGTTAGTTATATTTATTATCTTTTAATTATCTTTTTAATATTTATTTATCGTTTAATAAACATATTCTTTTAATTAACAATAATTGTTTGAATTTTATACTTCACCCATATAAATAAAACGTTACAATATGATTCCTCAATAACAGAAAGATAGAATTACATTTCTAGAATAATTAAACAGTATAAAATTGTATTTATTAGTAGGCCTTCCAAATTCAAGGTATACGTATAAAAAGTATACGAATGACTACGACTCGGCAATCGACAAACTGATATTTTTGTCATTTAAAGTTTACTGTTCATGTTATTGCAGCTCCACTTCCGCTTCTACTGTGGGGGTTCCCCCGAAACAAGCTTGCCAACTTTTCAATACAATAATTTTATTTAAATACCTCATAATCAATAATACATAATTATGCTTCATTAAACATACCTTGTTTTTCATTAGAATATATACCGAAAACACGGTATTTTTATGTTCCATACCGGTATTGAATACTACCCAAATTTTGTACGGTATCCCGGTTTTTGGGATACCGAGATTCCGGTATTGCGTTCCCTAGTAAAAAGAGAATAATGAAACACTACTTTGTTGTAGTAAACCTACTAATCGGTTATTATCGTAAAATTTCGGATGAATTCGAGCGAACTAGACCTACTATTCATTGTTTTTGTTTGAATACAAATTCATAACAATAGCATAGCAACACTGCTGTCATCCTAATGACATTGTCAAAATGTTTCATATATAAATAATATTTATTTTAAATACTTTATGTAAATTAAACATTTTTTTATTTCTCTATTCATTATAAATTAATTTGACAAGGGAAAGAAGATATAATAAAAATAAATGAAGAAAATATATGCCTAATGCTATGCAGACAATGCAGATATCTCTAGTATTACCTGTTTGAAAAGTTTAACCAACTCGGGACTATAGCTACTAGATAAATCACGGTTGATTCATTCGCCATTTTGGAGCCACTTCAGTCATTCAGTATCAGTGTTATTCATAGAAATTATCCACAATGACGAGTTGTTCTGCTTCAAATTGTGCAAATCTTTGGGAAATTATTATAATTATTTACAGCTAAATATTATACATTCTAGTGCTTATGTAATACATATTTCTCTAAACTCAAAATTAAAAACTACATCAAGTTATAAAAAAAATCTACTTTTATTTCATAATTTACTCTAATCATTTTGGCCCCAATATGATGGACGAGTCAGCTAGGTATACTCGGGATTATGACGTCACAAATAATTTCATACATTCAAAAATTCATACCTCGCTTACTAATTCGAATTTTATCATCGCGTTTTTACCAGTATTACTAAATTTTTATATATTATCAGAAAAAAATATTTAAAAAACCGGTAGAATATACCATTCTTGTCTATTCATAAAATAATTTCGAGAAGAGGTAAGAAGAATGCTATTATTATAATATTAATTTTATAAATATTTTCAATATGTGTTATGTTGTTTTCATCATTTTACATAGGGATAGTATGTAAAAACAAATATGATTTTAATGACAGTTACTAAGAAATAAAATCATAGTTTCTCTGCCAGTGGTAGATAAAGCAAAAGTTTATTGCATATCAACTATCATTAAAGTACTTATTTTTATGTCAATTGGCAGAGAAAAAATAATATTATTTCCCTAAAATTAATAAACAATTTTTTTGTGTATGCATTAAATCCTAGCCCTATACAATTATTAATAAGAATAATGGCTGGTACCACAAGCCCTGTTTTAACTAAAACGATGTTTTAAGAAATGTCAAATTTCATTATTTAATATTAATAATAAATAATATTAAATTCATCAAAATATGATTTTAAAACAGAACATAGTTTATAATCAAACAAATATTTTTAAAAAAATCGCTCTTCAAACGTAAGGGTGAAATTAAATATTGAAATTTGAATTTGACATTTCTTAAAACAGCATTTTAGTTAAAACCAGGCTTGTGGTACCAGCCAATATGATTAAGCACTCGAAGAAAAAATAATGCAACTCTTAAAACCATGCTGCATAGAGTATTAATATGCTCATATAATTCTTTTTATCCTTTTGATGTATAAAATCTAAAAAAAAAGGAACGGGCATCTATTCTTATCTTGTATCATTATTACGGCTTGGTTGTTTTTATTTTTCAATTGTAATAATAAACACATGATTGTAGTGTACGGCGGGTTCACATATCATCAGAATTGTCTGGAGAACTACACTCATTATCTAGATCGCGACTAGAAATAATGGACTCTCTCAAGTGCATCAAAAACATCGCTGCCATTGTTTAGTGGACTATCAGGACTACTTAAGCGTAAAGTGGGGTAGATACAGAAAGAAATACTTCATTGTGCGGTGAGTTTTTTCTAATAGAATTTCTAGCTTTTGAAATTTTGTTATTATTTGGTTTTTTTGATTTTAAAAATTCGGGGAAGAACAAAATATTTTGTTGAAATTAGTACATTTTATTTATATAGTTAAATAATGTTTACAAAATAAACTGAAAAAAAATCGTTTTCAAATATAAATACAAACAAGAATTATCTAAGCAGTAATGACGTATCTCTTTTATAAATCAATCTTCTTTCTACTTGTAATATATTGACTAAACTGCTAACATATACTAAATATCTAAGATTAAACAGTGTAACATACATCAAATCATACACAATTCGTACAACTAAAATAAGATGTATATATTAATACTACAAATGATCATTTATAGTATGTTGCCTAAAAAGAGTATTTTGTATTTGATTATTACATTATGTTAAAAAAATCTACCTTGGAGTAGGCTATGATCAGAAAAACTTTTTTTTATAGTTGATTTAGACCTTGGTTTTTATAAAATAATTGGACCGGAGCAATGTACTTTTATATTTCTAAATTTCAAAATTGATAAATGTTACAATTGATTTTGTTATTTTACTATTTCCCTCTGATAACAAAATGCTGCATTTTGTCAGAAATGCCACTCTCTCTTGCATTAGATCTCCCAACAATTTCTTTTGATCATGCGTATAATAAAAGCATCTGAAAAGGTAGTGGTCTATATCGGCTTCATCACTTCCATTACAACTGCATATTTCCGATTCAATGATTTTAAGTATAGGTACATAGCCTTATACAAAAGAGAAAGAAAAATATTATAAACAATAGAGTATCCAATATAGTATTATGTTAAACTAACACATACAGTAAAAAAAAATTGAAAGATGTCCGATCAAGGTCATCTACGAATTGTATGAATTAAGATTTTAGCTGCGTACATTCTGTCAAATTCAGTAGTATCGTTTGCGTAGTTTTTATGTTATTATAAAAATATATGTTACAGTAAAAGCATTAAAAATTCAAAAATAAATCAATTGGTGTAAGTTTATTAGCAAATGTAAAATCAAATATGTGAAAAATAAGATACTGACACAGTGTCAGTCAGTGACAAAGAAAATAACGTTACTTGTGCGGATATGAATAAAGGTAATATATTTTAATTAATAAATAAACCCGTTACAGCGAAAGTATTGTCAACAACGAAAGTCGTTTTAAAATGGAAAGTCCGAACTCAGTGGAAACAATATGAATTCTTGAAAGACATGCGTGTTATATTCATCCTCATCGTAGATGCTTGTAGTCTTTGCAAATGAGAGAGATAAATAGATGCCAATATGTTAATTCGTTCATGATACAGATGACCTTAATCGAACATCTTTAAAAATTTGATTATACATTATTTTTTCTACAGTAATTCTATATATCGATATTTCTAAAAAAAATCTTACAAGCAGGATTGTCAAAAGTGTATAATCTATTGTAATATTGTAAATAATTAAATAAAAATAAGTTTTATTTTGTGAGCGAACGAAAGTTTTTTTACGCTTGTTGCTATGCGCGAAAATAGTATTTGTATTAAAGAACTAGTTTTATAAGATATCTTTTTTCGCACGCGTCAAAATTTAGAAATTAGTCAACATTTATTCAATTATTTGAAAATTTATGTCAATTCTGATTTATGACCATAAGTAAATGTCATCTAGTACTAACTTTCTAAAACAAAAAAAAAAAATGCGTATCGAAATGAAAGCTCTTTCGGTACACAATTGGATGACTACATTATAAGTGTAAAATACAAAAAGAACTTTGTTGCTCGCTCCTCAAAAAACATCAAACATCAACTTTACGGTGACAAATGAGAGCGTAAATACTTAGTTTCCATAGCACTCGTTGAAAAAATACCTGTACGCTGTCAAAAGTTTTTAAAAGATATCAAAATGAATTTGAAAAATTACATTTATCACTTTATAATTATTGCATCTGGGAGTTTACTGTTTGGTAAGATTATAATATATAAATTCGACACGAGGGAAGCATTAAATACAATATGTAATTAAAATATTAAAAAAAAAATACTAACAGAAACAAATAAATTATCAGGGCACTGTATATGTATTAATAAATTAAGTGATATTCATTTCAAAATTAATTTTATTTTTCTTCAAATCTCAATTTTGTTTCGTGTGCAATAAACAACATTTGACTAAATCTCGTAACGATTTTATGTATACGAGTACATATTACGATATGTTAGGCTCCAAGACCAAAAACGTTCGTTAAATGAAGAACAAAAACAGCCAGAATGAGTTGTGGACAGTGGCGGATCTAGGTCCTTGTGGCTCGAGCCACTGTAATTTTTTTTTGAATTAGCACTTAATAATATTCATTAGTAAAATGTTTACTTATGCTTCATTCATATTCATTCCATCTGTTGTTTATTGCCATTGCAGGGCTATTCTAATAAATTTTATTTCTGGAACTTTCAAATATTTGAATTCAAAATCTAAAATTTGAGTTCTTTTCTGTTTGATTTGAGCGAGATTTAAATTTTAAAATCTTAATTGAAAATTTGAATTTTACCAGATATATTGTAGAAGAAGCTGATGGCATTTTGAAATATTTAGAAAATGAAAACTTGTAAACACAGTAACAGCGGTAATAATAAATAACGTCCTATTTCCAGAATAGCTATTCTGAGAATATCTCTTAACCCTGTGTTAAAATGACGTTTATGGAGAGTTTATTCTAGAGTTGTCTTATTTCATGTTTATTATTATACATTTGTGGGTTAAGCTCTTGATAACCTAGGAATAGCTATTCTTGTGTTAAAAAGAAGCTATTATGACGTTATCTTCGATTTTTAATTATCAGTCTCTTATTTAAATATATAATTCTAAACATTTGTATAAACAAAATGGCGACTTTCATAAATATGGAGCTAGATCGGCTAAACTATTACGAAAACACAAATTTAGACTTACTTAATATATTAAAAATTCATTAAATGTGGTTTTTTATAATGGCTTTACTAGACAATGTCAAAAATTAAATCTTAATTTTTTTAAATTATTCCATAAATAATGGTTTTTGCGGACGAATATCTTCACTCTGATTTTTCGTCCCTGTGAAACACAGTTGGGGATATTTATTATTATATATTAAACTATTATTTTATGACGTGTTGAAAATTTTGTAAATGTGATACAGTAAATAAACATCTAATCTAATCTAATCTATTATGAACGTAACCCTTGTTTATTATTACCGCTGTAAATGTAATAAAACTAACATGAACAAGACAGTTGATATGGCAAAAAACCGCTTCCTGTTAACAGAACAGAATAAAAAAAATGATTTGTTTACATTATTGATTCTTGCTTAGCATAATCCACAATATTATAAAAAAAATATCTTAAATTTTACTATAGTACAATATCCCATTCAAAATTATAACTTCATTAATTATTGGACCTTGTAAAAAAAAGTTTTCACCCACATTTAATGCTGAGCCACTACAGTCAATAAAGTCTAGATCCACCACTGGTTGTGGATTTATTTAAAGTAACATAGACCGAAATATACTTTTTTGTTATTTTCCTAAAAATTGTAATTGTAAGGTGTAATAATAAGGCTTGCATGGTTCACGTATGTTGTAAATTTATTGAAGGACGTTTCGGGGCTAAGGTAGCAATCAGTTTTACAGGAAATAATTTATACAAAAGAAAATTCTTACCTCAGCGGTGAATATAAAATAATTATTATTACATTTTACAAAAATATTAGAATTGTGTTAGACATTTAAATCTAATTTGGCTACGTTGATAAATTTTAAAAGATAATGCATTTTATCTAGCCTCCGAATTAATTCGAACTATTGCACGGTTGCAGAAACGTTCATCAACGCTTTGTTTAATCAACGGACCATCAAAATGAACAAATTCGAATCGGTTTCCTTGTTCTTATGACATTTAAATCATTGCTGTCAAAAAGTCGTTTTGCATTTGTTCGTTTTGATGATCCGTTAATTAAACAAAGCGTTGATGAACGTTTCTGCAAACGGAAATAAATATTGTAACATAACCTAACCTATCTTCCTAAACATACTTTAATATAACCCTAGATTTTTTTAAAGAACATATTGGTTAATTTTAATTTTACCCACAATGCAATGTGGTCATGTGTATCTCTTACTGAGCGCCTATCTATACATATTTCTGTTTGAACCAAATTTTGACATTTACAAATTTGAATTTATAATTAAGCATTTAGTTGAGTATAGAGTAAGGCCTTGGTGATCCAGATTTTTAATATTTTTTATTTATTTCAGAACATCGGACGTTTCGAACCAAAGTGGTTCATCTTCAGCATTAATAAAATTTGTATGGAAAAAATCCAACGTCGGTTAATATTTTGTCATAACTATTAGAAGTTATAAATATAAAAAAGTAATAAAGCAATATAATAAAGGTCGAAAATGCAATACAATTTGATAAAAACCGCACCCATCTTAAGCTTATGAGTGACTTAATAGCACTGAACCACTTTGGTTCGAAACGTCCGATGTTCTGAAATAAATAAAGAATATTAAAAATCTGGATCACCAAGGCCTTACTCTATACTCAACGAAATTTCCAACTGATCCTTCTCGACTCAAGTGGAGTGTAAATATGCGGTGGCAGCCACAGCCATAATATAAAATATATTTAGAATTTTTTGTTTTATAAATACCTAAGAGTTAACTAAAAGTTGATTCAATAATTAAAAAGTATTATGATAGTAATATGTTTGTTATAAAGTTTCAGGTCAAAAAGTGAATCTAACAGTTTCGACAAGAATAACAAATGATATTGATATATATTATTTTATAGGGTAAATATATTTTAGCATCATTTAATTCATACCACATAATATAAAAAAAATATTTTCAGACCTACAGTAAATGATTCCATTAAACTTAAACTTGAAGATGGTTTATCTTTAGTTAAACAACCAAAATTTAAACCTGGTAAAGTAACACATTTCTTTTTCCATGGATGGGGATCAAAAGCTACCCGTGGTAGCTCAAATGCAATTAGTCAAGGTAAAGGGTACAATAACTATTGGGACACGCAGAATTCGTTGGCGGCGCTGTAAGCGTATCTGTCATGGCGCCTAGTAGATATGTTCTCATTTTGCATGGAGTTAGGAATAATATGGAGAGAGCATAAACTTGAACTATTAGTAAGGGGAATGTAATCCGGTGGGGACGGACGCAAGTACTGTATTAGTACACAGTGTAGTGGAGATTCGCAAAACATCTAAAGAAAAACCAATATAAAACATGAAATATATAAAAAGGCGCAAACGACAAACACTTCTCCAAACGTAAATGTACAAAAACATGCAATGGACAATTGGCAGCAATAACCTTATAATTTCAAAATGTTTGGGACACATTGTAGAGGGGGAAGCGGCTTCAGTAGCGAATGAAGATACTATCTCCATATTCTTTACTTCTTTTATCGATGTTGATCGGGGTCTATCTCTTTTTTTTATTTCCGAGTACCCATTGTAATATAGAGTATATCTTTGCTTCTGTTCCTGCTCTCCTTATGTGACCTAATCATTTTACTCTCTGCTGTTTTATTTTTCGTACTATATCTTCTTCTATTTCTTGTAGTATCTCTTTATTCATTCGTGTCCGGTATTCATTTTCATCAACTTTTAATTTTCCTAATATTATTCTTAATATTTTTCTTTCTATTATTCTAAGTTGCCCCTCTTATTTTTTGGTCATTGTTAATGATTCTGCGTCATACATAAATATGGGTCTGAGTATTGTTTTGTAAATTTTTATTTTTGTTGTTCTTGTCATTATTTTACTTTTTAATTTTTTTTGTACATGTGAAAGGCTTTATTTGTAAAAAATATTTTTTCTTTAGGTTAATATAAATAAATATATCAACACGACATTATTACCCATTGATGCCCATTGCTAGGTGTGCCAATCTGCTTTATACACAGATATAGGTAATGATGATATTATTTGTGCGGGCATTTATCAGGCGTCACCTCACGGGCACTCATTGCTAGCACGCACGCGGCCACTGGGCCCCATTTAAGAATTTCAAAAAATAATATTTATTAATTAGTAGTGTCTTCATTTTCTGAAACCGATAAACTATTGAACAAACCATTGATGTTATGAATCACAAGCTTCAATATCTTAAAATCCTCGCTGTACGAGCTCAGATTTCAAACCGACAAGTGTTGCAGTTATGATACTCATAACAATACTAGATACGTTAATATCTAATATTAATCAATAAAAATGCATGTGTTTTTGTCAGTTTTTTACAGATTTACAAATATGAGCAGAGTACGGCTATTAGTTCTCTGAAATTCCTTTGATAACGCATGCTATTCTGCGGGTCCCAATGTAATATGCTTAAAAATATTTGTTATAGTTTGGTTCACGAAAAATGACAATTCAAGGCCATTTGTTCGAAGAAAGAATAAACAATATTTTATATAGCGGTAGTATAGCAACATTACGTATTAGAAAGAGATAGATTATTTGATGTATGTCTACGTGATTTATGCTATATGACAGATATACGTTCCATATTCATATTGCTCTCTAACACACTAAAAGTAATAGGAACGTATGTCGATGAGTTGCTGGTATGCAATTATCTATTGAACTGCCCTCTACCTTTGAATATATAATACATATAAGAACGGCAACGTAATGTATTTAGATTAAATATTTCGAGAGAAGGTGCCATCTATCCCCTCCGTATACGAATTATTTCTGAGTTAGTTCATAAAATACATAATAGGTGGATGTTGCACAGTGTTGCCATGTAGCTAGAACAGCAAGTTATGATTTTATAAAGGTTTTTAAGTTTGCTACTGTAAAACAAGTATACATGTACATTGAAGATTCAAAATATATTATCTGATTATTATGAAACAATATTTTTGAATTATTGATTATTGAATACCTCTAACAAATAGTATCTGGCAATGCTGTCAGCACGATTTACCGTAGTTCATAGTGTTGTGGTAGGAGTCACTAGCTATCTATAATAATTTTGTGAATAAAAAGAGACAGATATAGTATCTTGCTAGGCCATATGCGTTGCCGTTCTTATATGTATTATATATTCAAAGCCTCTACGTTAAAGCAAATCCAGTGGCGGAGTTTGTTTTTTGAATTTGACGCACGATTTGACGTTTAATCAAAATCAACGAATAAGTTTCTAATTTTGTTCCGCGATTTTATTGAACATAATCATGGGAGAGAAAGGAAAAACTTTGCGCAGGCAAGCTATTCAATTTGTGCATAATGAACACGAATATTTTCAACGGGATTTTGAATGATTAAAATGTATCCACCAATATTATACCTGGTGCACGCCTATGTGTATGGAATGTAGTGAAGTTATTTGCAAGTAATATTATACCAGATGGTTTCAAAATGACCTTGAATTGTCATCTTTCGTGAACCAAACTATACCATTTCTAACACAATATAATTTTATAAACATTTGTTTTAATGCTGTACATACCCAATACAAATAGAAATATTATTTAATTGTTTTTTTTTAGCCTTGCTAGATGCGGGATTCTGCAACGTAGTATCATTTGATTATTCTCGATTAATAAAGTCAACTTTAGGCCCAGTAGACTATCTTATAGCTATACCCCATGCTAAAGAAATCGGACAAGCGATAGGAGAATTTTTTCAGCAATATATTGGCAATAGTCAACCTCTTGAACTAATTAAAATGGCGTCACATAGTATGGGAGCACAAATAATGGCTAAAGTTGCTAGAGTTTATGGTATTGGGAAGCTTCCAAGACTTACAGGTAAATTAAGAATTATTAATTTTGTTTATGAAACGAATAAAAGAATATAAGAAGATAATTTTCTTTGGTGAAATAATTTATATTTTTTTGAATTAAACTATACGAGCCTGAACCCATAATAATAATAATAATTCGGCCGGTTATATTTTTAACAAATTATAAAATTTACACGAATGGTTAGAAATTTCTACAAAATTATTTCGACTATTTTATAGACTTAAAATTTCAAAAAACTGTGGGCAAAATGACTGGTGATAATAATTCTACTGGTATTTTAAGCGTCATCTTCTTGTTCAGATTTAGTTTCTACAGAGACCCTTTACGTTAAACACAATGAAAAACAACTTCGTAAAAGTTCAGTGCGTACAATAAAATCAACCTTGCAAGATATATGGGACAATACTCACATGAAAATGTGCAGGGTTTAGGGATACAATGTCGGATAGAATTAAAGCTGGTATTACTAATAAAGGCGCTGTTACCCAAAATTAAATGGCGAAATACTTTAATAACATATTCAGTTTTTGTGTGTTTAAAATCCATATTTTAAACTTATGGAAGCGTAGAAGAGCCATACGCAAAATATTTAATGTTAATATTCACCTTTTTTCTTGAAATTTCAACTTTAAAAAACTTGAATTTTTTTTTTTTAACTTCAAATTTCATCTTTAAAACTTGAAATTTAAACTTTTTAAAACTCGGAATTTCACCTTTTTTTTCTTGAAACTTCAACTTTTTTAAACTTAAAATTTCAACTTTTTTGTGCATATGTATATCTCATTCTCACTTTGTCACTTCTTGCTTATCACTATCACTACGCTCTGCCTAGTGTTACCAGACCGTGGATCGTGTTTGCCATCTCTTTTAAAGAGAATATGTTCTCTTTTTTTACTCCGATCTTTCTTTTACTTTCTTTATACTGAAATGTTCTCTATTGTTCTCTTTATTTGAGAGTTTTGAAAATTTCGAATTTAAAACAATGATTTAAAAAAATTATTTTAAAGGTCCAATAGTGGTAATACTAAATTGTATTCACTGTTGAAAATATGCCAATTCTTCTTTTCGATTTCTGGGTATAAATGCTAACGTTGAAAGACTATTTTCAGTGATTGGGGCACAATGAACAAAGAAATAGATGTGTCAATAGTTAAATTTATCCCATGCAATATGTTTTATTGAAAAATTGAAATTGAAAATAACAAAGAATTTCTATCGAATGTTTCAAACTGTAAAAAATATGATAAAGCATTAAATGATTAAAACATCTGAGTATCGTACGTACTAGGATTCTTATGCTGTACTCTTTCGCATATATTACATAATTTATTTAATTTCTACATTACCTACATAAGTACAAATCATAAGTTTACCGCATCGCTCGCTTCTAATAAGAAATAAGCGAAGCGTTCGACCGCTCTACTGTGGTTTTACCAAAAAAATTCCTTTAAATAAATAATTTTATAATTTTCGATGATTTGTTTTTGTATTCTTTTATAACAGTAAACATTTGTATTATTTTATAATAGTAAACATAAAACACAGAATCATTTTTCAGAATGTTTTCTTTTTTAATTTTAACTGTTCACTTTATTCATTTTGAGTTTCAGGCAACCCTACCTGTAATTAACTTCATTAACCTTTATTAGTGTATTTTGAAAATATAATACTTATTTAGAAAAAACAAATATAAATTTTAATTATAAGAGGTCATTGTCCGCGGATCAACTCTGTAATAGGTTTATTTCAATTGTATGAGATAAAATATTTTATTTGGGGTATAGATATTATAAATATTTTACTTGAATAATAAAATACTCCCGTATCCTTTAATTAATTTCTTTCAAATTTCTTCATAATCAACCGCAACTTTGGAAAACATTTTTCTTATTTTTTTTATTGTAAATAAGTACTATATTTTTAAAATATACTTTAATTAAGGAATTTATTTTAAATTTCGTTTATTTATTTGTTAATGAAGTCTAACCCGAACTGTTTTATCCAGGGATGGAATCACGTTAACTAAACGTTACGTTATGAATATGAATTCGTTACATAACGTTATTTTTGTTCGTTATTAAAATGTTAAAATAACTCTATTTTTCTTAAATGTTCAATGAAAATTAATTAAAAATTAATATTAGAAGCGCTAGATTAAAAAAACTTATACTAATCTCATTCTAGAAATAAAATGAAGTATTCAATAACACAAAACAGCAATTATATGTATATTTTTAGGAAATTAGGATACTTTCATCCGCAAAAACTCTTGTAAACATGAATAACGTTATAGTGAATTGTTATTTGTTACGTTACGGTTACGTATGGTTATTTAGTAATTGTTACGTTATTTTAAAAAAAATGAAACGTTATTATAGCGTTATCGACTATCGGTGCGTTACGTTTTCCATCCCTGGTTTTATTAAAACCACCCTAACTGATCAGACTTATCGAACAACTTATATACTCCTACTACGATTTACAAAAAATGTGACGTAATGCACAACTTTGCACCTAACCTGAATACAACATAGTACCAAAATTTGGTTGCGGAAGCTGTGAAATGCAAATTAAATTCAATTTTTGTTTACAGATATTTTTCATCCATTATGGTATCTAATTCTAAATAAGTTGGAAACATAAAAAAATAGATCTTAAAGTATCAAGTAAAATGATGTCAACAATTATACAAACACAACTATTTCTAATGCTACTAATATAGTAATTGAAAATAATCAACCTTCATGAGCTCCAATAAATTTCAATAATTGCATCTATTGTACAATAATTTTTAATAATAATCAACCCAAGTAAAATTTTAGAATTAGGTTTTTTATTAAATTTATTAATATAAATATACATAGGTATTTATGTAAAAATAACTTTCATAAAAAATACTAACCTTGCTGTTTTCGTTTTAGATTTATTTTTATTAATGAAGTTATTTCGGAATTTTATATTTTTAATCTGCTACTATTTATGTCGATGTATTTTTCGTACTAGTCCAAAAAATGATTTACTTTTTGTACAATTGCCATAGTGATATAAACAATACCTAAATAACAAAATAACCCACTTTTTTACAAAAATTAATGACAATAGCATTAACTACGTACAGTTGGCGAAAAATAAATATAACCAGTTGCAATTGACACATTTTTAATTTGTATGACAGTAACAAAACACAATTTTCACATGTCAATAACGTTACTAACGTGGTTACTTACTTGTAAAATTTTAACAATTCATGTCAAGTTAGTAACTAGAAAAAAATAATATTCAGTAGTAGGCGTTATCAATAAATGAAGTTTACAAATGAGTAACAAATAAAATGCGTATCAGAACTGTTACTAATATTGACCTTAAAAATTAAATATTTTTTTTAATAATACATACTTTTGAAATCAGAGTAAATTATAGAGAAATTGGGAAAACAGAAATGAAGAATACTCTATCTTTGTGAAACTTACCCTCGGCCCGATTTCGCAAAATGTACCTGTATTGGTCATGCTAAAACTTGCCTTTCAATATAATGGGTTTTTCAATAAGAACTTCATACCTTCCGTCACCTCTAGATAAGGAAGTTATTGGGTCATATGAATAAAGTAAGAGTATATACTCCAAGTATATACTCTTGAGTTTGAGCATAAAGTAGGAGTTGATACTCCAGTCCATATGAATAAAAAAGGTTTGTGCACAAGGAATAAATGCTTCTTTTAAACAGAGTATATACTCGTGTGTACAAACAAACGCGTCTAACCAATTTTTAGATGATATGGACTAGACAAGTTGCTTTTACACTATTCTGCGGTTTAGTAGAAAAGAAATAATTGTGAAGTGCTTACAAAAATATGAGTGATACCGACAATGAAAGCATAGAAGAAACTAAAAATGTTTCTCAAATGGCATTTGTAGTTCATCATTAAATTTTTTACTACATTATGCAAAACGAAATATCTTGCAATTATTTTTGGAACTTTCTCAAGTGCTACTCGAACTTTATATTATAAAATTGGAAATCGTTGCTTTAGTTGACCAAAGCATCTTTCAATTATTACTTATTCTTTGGTTAATAAGTTATTATAAGCATGCTTTTCAGGTGTATTAGGGTTTCTAAAAGGAACCATCAACCATAGAGCTATATCATATCCTTCATCTCCTAAAAGTAATGCATGGCTGTTTCAAAGTTATGTCTTGTTATATTATAAATTTCCGAATTGCCCCATATCCTTGAATCATGAACAGAACCGGGCCATGAGGCGTCTACACTTGTAAACCACTCATTCACGTCACATATTGCTTGTACATTGATACTAGGATATCCTTTTCGATTAATATATTCATCTCCGTGTATTGATACTTTTTTTATTTTTACGTGTGTACAATCAATGACGCCAACGGCACATGGAAAATAGTAACGTGATTGCTAATTTTGCTTAGCTTTAATAATATTTGCAGCGCTCTGAGGAAATTTAATCCACTGACTACTTTTTTCAATTATCTTTTCCACTACTTCTGTCACAACTTTTGATACCGAGGTTTGATAAACGCCCACAACCTCTCCTACTCCAGTTTGAAAACCGGGATCTCCTACATACTTCAAAAATATTTTCATTTTATCCAATTTACTTATCGCGCCATTTCTGGTTTCTCCTGATTCTTCATTCAGGAAATGATTCGTTAACCACTGCACATTATCCTCAGAAAATCTGTATATGGTTTTAAAATCACGGCTGCAAGTAGTTCTTCTGGGTTTGTAAAATTTTTTTGACCGTAAATTGGACATAAATTCAGCCATAACTGTCTTTTCAAGTTACAATCTACAACTGGAGTCTGCAAAGAACCAGACTCCGAATATATCGAGTAGAAACTCACATTAACAGAGCTTAAACTCTTTTTATTCATACGACAGTGGAGCATATACTCCTCAAAAATTGTACATCGAAGTATATAATCGCTGCGAGTATATTCTCTTGATTTTACTTTTACGACTTGGAGTATTTACTTCAATATTTGGAGAATAAAGTATATACTCATTTTTATTCATATCACCCATTGTCTTTGGTAAAACAAATCGATGGCGAGTTTTCAATGAATAAGCACGTTTTAGGGTCTCTACAATACGATTTTACTATTTTTACGATGATGTCTGTATGTGTGTCTGTGTGTGTGTGCGAGTGTTTCGGCCGCGATATCTCCAATACTAGAATTCCAAGAATTACAATTCGTACGTATTACTCCTCCTTACATCCATATGCAGACTTGATTAGATTTTGGTTATAATTGGTCAACCGAAAGTACCCTCATTTGAAGATATTAACAGTTTTTCTTGAAAAAACACCGTTAAATATTATTTACACATTTAATGTTTTATAAATATTAAAGAATATTCTATTATCTATACGAATTGATTGCATTATATATTTCATATTCAATGGATTTAGTTAAAGAATTATATAGAAATTAAATTTCATAAATCAGCCAGCTATGCTTATAACCTTGGAAACAATTACTATATTAAGAAAACTCTACCTGACAGATGTCAGTATCACTGAAAAGAAAATGAATGTGGCAGAGATGAGGATGTTGGGTAAGATACGGAAAGATACGGTACGGAATGAAAGAATAAGGGAAATAACTCGAGTATTAAAAGTTTCTAGAAAGATACAAGAGAGACGATTACATTGGTTTAAACATGGAATGAGGAGAGAAATAATATATTGAAAGAAGAGTAGGTATACAGGAGGGTTTCTGGCTCACTTTGCGTCGGATGGCATGTGTTCATCGACATTGACCATGGGGGTAGTTTTTTAGCTGTGGGGGGTAGTTCTTGAGGAAAGAATTTGTGTGTTGAGGGCAGTTTTTTGGCAACCCTTATGTGTTTTGAAGAGACAAAGAGACAGAGAGGGGCATAGAAGAACGACACCCCGCTGGTGGTGGGGTTGTTCTTGAGAAAGAATTTGTGTGTTGAGGGTAGTTCTTTGGCAACCCTTATGTGTTTTGAAGAGACAGAGAGAGAGACCGAGAGACAGAGAGACAGACAGAGAGACATACAAGAACAACACCCCACTGCTGGATGGTGTGATATTGTTGCAGACTTGTTTTAACCTGTTTTTTTGTTATCAACATGGACAGCAGGATGTATGCTGATATGAATTGTCGGTGATAATTTTTTTTCAAGAATTTTTACAGGAAATGGCGTGTGATATGGTATCTGCATCCGTTTCCTGTGATAATGTTTTGTAAACAAGTACAGGATGTTTGCTGATATGAATTGTCGGTGATAAAAATTATTCCAAGAATTTTTGCAGGAAGTTGGTGTGTGATATTGTTGCAGACTTGTTTTAACCTGTTTTTTGTTATCAACACGGACAGCTGCAGGATGTATGGCTGATATGAATTGTCGGTGATAATTTTTTTCCAAGAATTTTTTACAGGAAATGGTGTGTGTGTGTGTGTGATATGGTATCTGCATCCGTTTCCTGTGATAATGTTTTGTAAACAAGTACAGGATGTTTGCTGATATGAATTGTCGGTGATAAAAATTATTCCAAGAATTTTTGCAGGAAGTTGGTGTGTGATATTGTTGCAGACGTGTTTTAACCTGTTTTTTGTTATCAACACGGACAGCAGCAGCAGGATGTATGCTGATATGAATTGTCGGTGATAATTTTTTTCCAAGAATTTTTTACAGGAAATGGTGTGTGTGTGTGTGATATGGTATCTGCATCCGTTTCCTGTGATAATGTTTTGTAAACAAGTACAGGATGTTTGCTGATATGAATTGTCGGTGATAAAATTATTCCAAGAATTTTTGCAGGAAGTTGGTGTGTGTGTGTGTGTGTGTGTGTGTGTGTGTGTGTGTGTGTGATATTGTTGTAGACGTGTTTAAACCTGTTTATTGTTATCAACACGGACAGCAGCAGCAGGATGTATGCTGATATGAATTGTCGGTGATAATTTTTTTCCAAGAAGTTCGTGTTGATAAATTGCCGGGGCGGGGGCGGGGCGGGGGCGGGGAGGGGTGGTCAATATGCAATAGTTTTCTATTTCATTTATAACAGTAATATTCAATCATATCTGTTTCATAATATTGAAATAATATTTGACACAGTAGATTCATTTATATTAATAGTATTGAAATCAAAGTATGGATCACTAAATTTGGGCAATTTATGTATTAGTTATTTATTTGAACTTTCTGATTTAATAAATCGTACAATTACTTACCTCCAATCTTTAAATTTTTATTATTATAATTAAAATATAACAAATCTGTTAAATATGATTGGAATATTATTAATAGCATTTATAATTTATTTAATGATGTTAATGTGCACGACTTAGCAATAAGAGAAATAATTATGTACTATTCTAAATATTAATGGAAAGTATTGTTAATGTAGAATATTTATAATAAAATAAAATAGTGTTAGATACATTGTTTTTATTTAACCTTTAATATTATTTGTGGATTTTGGATTTATTTATATTGGATATGGTATATTGAGTTTTAAAGAAATAAAAAATATTTAACATGTTTTATACAATATGTTTTATTTAAATTTTTTATATACATATATATATTAAAATACTTATATTATTTTGCTTACTTTGACTACACATTTAACTGTTTTCTATTTTATTTAAAAGTTTAACAATATTAATTATAATATTAATTTCATTAATTGGAATATTAGCAGTTTTTTCCCAAGAATAAATGGGCATATGGGCGACCAACGAAAATGTTCAAAAACTGGAATATCTCCTTTTTTATAATTATGTAAAATAATTATTACAAAATGGACAAAGTACTTTGTTATTTATTGTTGTATAATAAAATCCAACTCGTGACAAGTCTTCTACGTTGATATTTTTTTTTTGAAATGTGGATGGTCGGTTACATTCATTTTCAAATGTATTATTTCTATAAAAAAATATAATTTTTTTTACAAATATAAATATAATAATGGTGCTAATTTTCCAAAATTATTTATTACATTCAATACAATATTTTTTAATGGGGTAAACATTCCCGACTTGGTCACCAATGTTGTCATCAGCAATTAGAGGATGATCAGTGCAGTGTCTATAATTCTGGAATTCCTTGTCATCCCGCCATGCCTTGGGAAATTTGCTCCACTGACTGTCAATCTGGGTTCCAGCGAATGTCATAATAAATTCCATTGGTAAACTGCTTATTTCTTCTTCTAACATAAAGTGCAAAATTCCACAATCATTAAACTTTTTAAATGATGTCAATAAATTAAAACGCTGGTTGTACCAATCTTTCAATAAGTATACATGGCTTAATGCACAGTATTGCGAATAATTACATAAATTTAATTTAGAAGATTCATGTAATTCTTTTAATGAAGGACAACCGAAACATTCAATATTAATAATTTTTAATTTATGCAAACCTAAGATATCATTCAACCATTTTATTTTCTCATGTCCTTTAACATAAATTTTGTAAGCACCAGTGAACATGTCACAAACAATATTCTTTAAAAGAGTGTAATTTATATCGCCCGAATTCCATTCTAAATGATGATATTTATTCGATAGCCACCGTACATTTTTTTGACTTCTAGTATTCAAATCAGAGAAAGAATAAGGAGGTAAAAATAATTTAAAGTCATATGAATTCGTATCAATATTTAAAACAGAAATTTCTTTACAAATAAAAGTAATATTATCAGCGAAATCAAATATTTGGAATCCCTGCAAATCCGCTATGAAAACAGACATATTTATACTGTATTACGTTCAGAAATCAAATGACTGTATGAAATCTTATAAAAGAGTTATATTCATTAGTGATATATACTTTTACTTGATAGGTGAATATAAGCCCCTCCCTCTTTGAATTATCATTCAACATTAGTTTTACTTATCCAACTATTATATTTATTATCGAATCCAAGCCATTTAACATAAACCATATCACCCTTCTTTTTTAAAACTTTTTCAACAAGATATACATCAGGATACTTTACTTTCTGCATTTCATATTCATAAAATCCTCCTTTTATAACTTGTCCAGACTGATCTTTAAGAATATAAGTAATTGGATTTGTTAATTGAACCAAATGTATAGTAAATATTTCATTAGACCAATTGGGAGTATAACCTTTCACAAAAGCCCCTCTATATTTGCTTATTCGCACAAAGTCACCTACATTAAATTTTGCTTTCCCAACCATTTTAATATTACTGTAAACACTGTCAAGAAGTAATTTTTCATTCTTTTTACTAACTTCTATAGGTTTCATATTAATAGTTCTGTGTTTTGTATTGTTATACTTTTCCGTAAGTTTTGGTAATAAACTCAACCACTTGTATGTACCTTGTAAACTAAATTCTTTCCACATCATTAATTTTAAAGTGCGATTAACACGCTCAACGACCGATGCTTTTTTAGTACTATAGCTTGAATAATGATTAATATTATATTTATTTATTAAATTTTGAAAATTTTGATTATAAAATTCTTTTCCCAGATCAGTTTGTAAATTTTGAGGAATTCGATTACTACTAAGCATTATACTTTTCATAGCTGCTGAAATTTCAGAACCTGTTTTATTTTTAACAGGCTTGGTCCACAAAAATTTGGAAAATACATCAATTACAACTAAAATGTAGCGATAACCTTTATTTATTCTAGCGTAGGGAATCATTTCAACCAAATCAGCCTGGAATAAGTCATCTATTCCTTTTGTAATTACACGCCTTCTGTGAAAGTTCACGCGAGCAGGTCTATGTAATTCTTCTACAATTTCACGCTTAATTTTCGACATAGTACACTGAAGTTTCAAGTAAAATTTCCATATATAATTGTTGAAAATTAACACTTAATGGGCCAGAATATATTTGTAATTCATCCCCTTTAACAATGTTTTTATTCGTTAAAGCAAATATGGGTTTCGATTTATTTAAACTATAGTTCAAAACTCCATTATCATTACTTAATCTGACTTCTAAAATTTTACCACTGTAAGGAAAAATATAAGAATCTGAGTTATTTGTAGAGTATATATTATTTTTAAATTGTAAATGTAAATTAATATGGGCAATAAATTTCAAATTTTGCTTTATTTTTAATAATTCAGATGAGATAAAATTCTCAACTTTATTTATTTTACGATGAAGCTCCAAATTTACTGTTATATCTTTTATATGTTTTTTAACCTTATGATGCTCAATGTGACGACCGAACTTGTCAAGAGTCATTATTAGAATGATGCTATTTTATAATACCCGCTTCTTTTAACTCCTCGATTATTGATATAATTTCATTATCGTGACCTGTGTGACCAGCATCACGTGATGCAATTAAAAGACGCAGTCGATCAACCAATTCATTTACATTATCCCAGTACACATACTCCACAGGATTTTTAGTTAATTTTTTTAAATAACTCCCACCTGACTTGGAACTTGTTTTTTTAGATATCAACCGTATATTTTTTAAAGCTGGACTTCCACCCGACGTGGAACTTGGTCTTTTATAAATTAAACTTGCTTTTTTAACAGCTGAAACAACTTTTTTCTGAGGATCTAACATTGGGGCAATAATAGAAGTATATTTCTGAGATCTTGTTCCTGAAAACTGTTCGCTGTCGCTATAATTTCGTCGGGCAGCGTTCGTTCTTTTTACAATATCAGCATAATTTTTACGATCGGTCTCAGTATAACCCAATGGTTGTTTTTTAAATAATAGCTCATATAAACCCGGTGTGCCAACAAACTTTAGCTCTTGTATAACTATATCTTTACCCACAATTTTTAACTCGGAATCACCTATAAAAAATTTATCAGTATTCACATCATGACGCACGCCATATTTAAAATCAAATGAATCTTTGTCATCTGTTACCATTTCTTCAACGTATTGTCGAGGTAATGGCTCATACTGGTCTAAATACTCCCTGAATGAGGGTTCCTGAGTCAAATTCAAAATATCGTCTCTAGTTATTGATGGATGGCCTTCAATCATGGATGATTGATTTTCAATAAATACGTCATCGTTATCACCATCCTCATTTATTGATTCTGCCACTACACTTGTTTCTAGAAATTTAGGGCCTAATAAAGTTTCATTTTTTTCAGATATTTCTTCATCCTCTACTTCTCCTTTCGGTTCACTTTTAACTTCTTCTTTTATATTGGCCATTGGTAAATGAACTGCAATATCTTTTAAAGATTTAATTATTGGCTTATACTGCGATTCTAATTCAATTTTTCTACGTAATGAACCAAGCCTAAGGTTTTTAAGCTTCTGCTTAATAATATTACGAGTATTAATTATATCTTTTGTTAATCTTTCATTCATTTTTTAATTTGTGTACAATAATATTAAAACCAATAAACCAGCTTTAAACAGCTATTAGCTAAAACAATAGGCGAAACAGGTGTTTAAATTTACAAAACTGTTACTAGTAGAAACAGGTAAAAAATAGATCTGTATGATAATCAAACAGGTTCAAAACCTGTTAGTCAGCTCATAACCAGATAAAAAAACAGATCTGATAGCTGTATAAACAACTCAAAAACAGATATGACTTAAATTCAATCTGTTTATTTAACGTGTTCCAGATGTTTACTGTATTAGAGCTAACCAGCAACTGAAGCCTCTCAGCTCCCGGCATTGTTATTTATTATAATATATTTATCAAAGCCTGTACGGTAACGCCCCCTATTTAAGTCACTTTCTTTGTTAATAACCACAAACCCGTATTTATTACTCCAACAAAAAGAACAAAGGTCCTTAAACTTTTCATATGGCATATCTGTATTCACGTGATCAGCATATACATGCTTTAAATTCATATCATCTTGTTTAAATAATATTAATAGGTTAACATTATCCCGTATAAGATGTTTGGGGATTCTGGTATAAGTCTGACATAAATAAAAACAATTTATAGCTTTATGGCGACCCATGCAAAAATATTCTCTAATTACATCCTGTTTATCACATGCTACATCATCAAATATAAACACAGAATTGCATTGCGCATTGCACGGCTTCTCAATATCCACGTTTTCATTATATGCAAAGTAACCTATTCCTTCAATGGGTTCTAGTAACATGTTTAAATACTGATATTTAGGTTGGAATAATGATTTTGAATATATATAGACATTCGAAAAACATAGGCCATTTTCATGCTCTAGAAGAGCAATCATAACATTTGTTTTACCACACCCGGAAGGGCCTGCTATAATACATCGTACTATATCCGGTAACAATGCACTATGGTGCGGCTCACTTCTAGCATTATTAAAATCATAATTTTTAACCTCAAGGTTATGGATTTGCTTTACAGTCTGCATTTTATTATAAATACGCGTGTGAACTTTACACTACCACAGTTCGTCACTGACTGCGTAAGAGGTAAGAAGTGTGCTCCTTAAATAGTCATGATGAGAGTGAAGAAGAAATCTGACGGAAGTTTATCGTTCCGCAACGTAGTCAACCGCGCGCGGAAAGCAATAAAGACAAATAGTAGTGGTTCTGATTTAAATAAATCTGCAAGAATCGCTTTACGAACGGTTAAGAGAATAAAGCGAAAAATTAAAAATCCAAGAGTTATACCTGTACCGAAAACCGGAGGATTCCTTCCATTAATTCCAATTTTCGCCGGATTGAGCGCTCTAGGCGCACTTGGCGGTGGTGCTGCAGGTATCGCCAAGGCTGTCCACGACGCAAAAGCTGCTACCGAGCAATTGAAAGAAGCTCAGCGTCATAATAAGATGATGGAATCCATCGCCATGGGAAAGGGCCTCTACCTCAAGCCATATCGGAAAGGACTAGGACTGTATTTAAAAAACTCCCAGTAGAATTGCCATTAAGGGCATTAACTAATATTGATCTTCGAAAATATGCAAAAGAACTGAAAATTCCATTTTTTAAAGGAGTTTTCATGCGTAATAGTTTACCCAAACATGTAAATCGTAACGAATGCGCCATTGTTAATTTGGATAATATTGACGGGCCGGGTACACACTGGGTTGCTTATAAAAAATATAATAATTTAGTTATATATTTTGACAGTTATGGAAACTTAGCGCCACCAAAAGAACTAGTTAGTTATTTTGGAAATAGATGCTCAATACACTACAATTACAGTAGGTACCAACCTAATAACAGTGTAAAATGCGGTCACTTGTGTTTAGCATTTCTATATGAATAAGTCTGAATACGCTTCAGTACTAATTGAGCCGTCATGTCATACACATTTACTCTTTTCAGTACTAATTCAGTTATAACTCAAATTTTTCACCCACCGATTATACTCGATGATGGTTCGGAATATTTACTCGGGTTAATAAATTTTGGAGTATATAATGCAATACCAAATATTGATAATCAAAATAATAAATTTTATATTGGTAGTGATGTAATTACTATTCCAGAAGGTTCTTACGAAATAGATGATATAAATAAATTCTTACAAAAAAAGTTAGATACGGGCACTGAATTAAATATTGTAGCAAATAATAATACTCTTAAGTGTGAAGTTAAAAGCAATAAGGAAATAAATTTTACATCAAACGAATCAATAGGTGATATTCTTGGGTTTAAACCACGTAAATTAGAAGCTAATAAATCACATGAATCAGATAACCCTGTTTCTATAATTAAAGTAAATGCAATATGTATTGAGTGTAGCATTACTACAAATTCTTATTCAAATAGTAAAAATGTGCATATAATTCATGAATTTTTCCCGCGCGTCCCGCCAGGATTCAAAATTATAGAGGCTCCAAATCAAATAATCTATTTACCAATCAACACACGAGTCATAACTTCGTTAACCCTTAAAATAGTAGATCAAAACGACAAATTAGTTAATTTCAGAGGTGAAGTCGTCACGGTAAGACTACATCTTAAAAAACAAAATGGGGATTAATTTTAATCATACTGCTCGTATGTATATAAATACTGCACGAAACTGTAATTACATCATTCGTAAGAAGTCTGTTGAAGGGTTAACACCCATCAATTATCAGTTTCTAAAATCACTTGGGTATAAAGTTCAATCTGGATAAACGGAGAAAGCGGATAAAATCATTAATTATTTGGATTGGAGTTCAGTATAAAAAATCAAAAAAAAAATTCTTTACATTCACCAAAATGAATGCTAATATATTAAACGTGTCAGAAAAGGCCTTATTTGATGATTCAATCAGTCATGCGGAAAAGCACACGCATCAGCCTTATGCCTCCGGAACTTTAAACAATAATGATGAAATTCGCATTCCAATACAGCAACAAGACTTGTACACTCTACCATGGAATAGTTTACTTTATATTGAGGGTAAACTTCTCACGCATGATAATAAAGTGTCGACCACAGCTAAATTGGTTAACAATGCATTTGCCTTCTTATTTAGTGAAATTCGATATGAAATTGGGGGAATAGTAATAGATAGAGTTCGAAATCCCGGAATAACTTCAACTATGAAGAGTTATGTCTCTTACAATGCAAATGAGAGTAAACGTTTACAAAATGCTGGTTGGTTACCTTTGGGTGATACAAAACATATAATTGATAGTCATGGTAATTTCAACGTATGCATCCCCCTCAATATGCTTTTGGGATTTTGCGAAGATTTTAAAAAAATTGTCCTAAATTTACAACATGAATTAGTTCTCATACGAAGCAGCACTGACCTCAATGCAATTGAAAACAGCGCCACCAATGAAAATATGAAAATTGAATTAAGTAAAGTTTACTGGAAGATTCCACATATATCGGTTGCTGATACTGAACGACTGATGCTTATGAAGTATATAGAGAACAGCATTAATTTGGAGATAGCATTCCGTAGCTGGGAACTTCATGAATATCCACTCCTGCAGAAAACACAACGTCATTCCTGGCCAATCAAAACTACATCACAGTTGGAAACGCCGCGTTTTGTCATCGTGGGATTTCAAACAAATCGAAAAAATAAGCTTAATAAGGACATGAGTAAATTTGATCACTGTAATTTGAGTAATATCAAGTTGTATTTAAATTCTGATATGTACCCATATGATAATTTAAATTTGAATATTAAAAATAACCATTGGGCTATGTTATATGAAATGTACACCCAATTTCAGTTGTCTTACTATGAGCGACCATGTGAGCCAATATTTACACCTAATGAATTTATAAATACAGCACCTCTAGCGGTTATAGATTGCTCGCATCAAAGTGAGACATTGAAATCGGGTAATGTTGATATAAGACTGGAATTTGAAACAAATGAAAACGTGCCCGAAAATACAACTGCATACTGTTTAATTATACACGATAAAATAATTAACTATAATCCATTAACAAATATTGTTAGTAACATGTAAATGTATTTTGTTTTTGAAATAAATGTTTTACAATAATTCAGCAACTTTCATTTAAAAAAACCTTATGTATTCTTCTCCTTTTCCCTCGTATTGTTCAATCAATCGAACGGAACCAGTTTGGATATTGTGTATGGTGAGTTATAATGAAAGTCATTGCCGTTATCTGGTTGGTGTGTCTTTTACAAAACATGGGGGTGAATAAATTAGCGATTAAGCAATAATATAGCACTCATTCCATTCTTCACATTGTTTTTAAAAATACATAGGCGTAAACTATCTTTTACTTTTCATAAGTAAATTACAAATTGCAAACAAACCACAGCCAGCCGTAAAACCCAACTAAGTTCTACGCCTATATATGATGTACATATAAAAAAAAATGTAATAACTATAAAAAAGAACTCTACTAATTACCCATAAAAACACAACACATTTTACAAAATTTACTTTTTTACAAACAAATAAATAATTAAATAAAACAAAATAAATTTATTACAGCGCCAACCAACCAAAACAGTTTCTTTTATTTCAAGGGTGGTCCAAGTATTAACACAGACTGTTATAGATACAATTTTTAAACTTGACAAATTTTAGTGCATATTTTCTTAAAAAAGTAAAAATTTATTAAATATTAAAACTTACAATTGTTGGACATGTACACACGAAACACTGAGTGGCGTTTTCCAAACGATATATCTTTGTCTAAATTGTTTTTAACAGTTACGGTTTTTTTCCTTTTGTTCCATACATTTTTTAGATAAAGCCGGAAGCACATCTTTGATTAACACTATGACATTTAAATAATGTCTTAGGGATTGTTTTCGAACAGCACTAGAAAAATACATAAAATATTTATATTAAAACTTACAATTGTTGGAAATGCGCACACACGGAAAACGGAGAGGCGTATTTCCAAGCAATGGACTCGTATTAACCATTTTTCCTTTTTCAACTAAATTAGTTACATTATAAACACGTATATAATACTTGTAACCTATTATTAAAAAGTAAAATTTTATTAAATATTAAAACTTACAATTGTTGGAAATACACACACGGGACACCAGGAGGCGTATTTCCAAACGGTATATGTTCTTTGTTTAAATTCCGCCCCGCCCCCGCCCCCGCAATTTATCAACACGAACTTCTTGGAAAAAAATTATCACCGACAATTCATATCAGCATACATCCTGCTGCTGCTGTCCGTGTTGATAACAATAAACAGGTTTAAACACGTCTACAACAATATCACACACACACACACACACACACACACACACACACCAACTTCCTGCAAAAATTCTTGGAATAATTTTATCACCGACAATTCATATCAGCAAACATCCTGTACTTGTTTACAAAACATTATCACAGGAAACGGATGCAGATACCATATCACACACACACACACCATTTCCTGTAAAAAATTCTTGGAAAAAAATTATCACCGACAATTCATATCAGCATACATCCTGCTGCTGCTGTCCGTGTTGATAACAAAAAACAGGTTAAAACACGTCTGCAACAATATCACACACCAACTTCCTGCAAAAATTCTTGGAATAATTTTATCACCGACAATTCATATCAGCAAACATCCTGTACTTGTTTACAAAACATTATCACAGGAAACGGATGCAGATACCATATCACACACACACACACACACACACACACACACACACACACACACACCATTTCCTGTAAAAAATTCTTGGAAAAAAATTATCACCGACAATTCATATCAGCCATACATCCTGCTGTCCGTGTTGATAACAAAAAACAGGTTAAAACAAGTCTGCAACAATATCACACACCAACTTCCTGCAAAAATTCTTGGAATAATTTTTATCACCGACAATTCATATCAGCAAACATCCTGTACTTGTTTACAAAACATTATCACAGGAAACGGATGCAGATACCATATCACACGCCATTTCCTGTAAAAATTCTTGAAAAAAAATTATCACCGACAATTCATATCAGCATACATCCTGCTGTCCATGTTGATAACAAAAAAACAGGTTAAAACAAGTCTGCAACAATATCACACCATCCAGCAGTGGGGTGTTGTTCTTGTATGTCTCTCTGTCTGTCTCTCTGTCTCTCGGTCTCTCTCTCTGTCTCTTCAAAACACATAAGGGTTGCCAAAGAACTACCCTCAACACACAAATTCTTTCTCAAGAACAACCCCACCACCAGCGGGGTGTCGTTCTTCTATGCCCCTCTCTGTCTCTTTGTCTCTTCAAAACACATAAGGGTTGCCAAAAAACTGCCCTCAACACACAAATTCTTTCCTCAAGAACTACCCCCCACAGCTAAAAAACTACCCCCATGGTCAATGTCGATGAACACATGCCATCCGACGCAAAGTGAGCCAGAAACCCTCCTGTATACCTACTAAGAAGAATGAATAGCTTAGTAATAGAAGGTAGAAGAAACGGAGGACAACCAAAGATAAGATGGAAGGACTGTATTGCGGAAGACTTCAGAGAAAAGCAACCGAATGAGGACGACCCGCAAAACAAAAAAGAATGGAAGAAGAAAATAAAAAAATAGCGACCCCTAACGAATGGGAAAAGCTAAGAAGAACAACAAGATGTCAGTGTCAAGTGCGATTTACATAGTTTGTTTATGAAATTTTACTGGAAGTTTAGAATCTTTTGCAAGAAAATTTATGTATGGAATTTATACATAATACACAGGATTGACGGAAGGTAATGTGCTGGCCACAACAGATTTTTTTTTCAATAGGGTTGTATTTGATTTATATGACAGATATGTCATTCAGTTTGTGGTTATAAAGTAGAAGGTCTACATCTTTCAATGTAGTACATATGAACAAGATAGACCAACATTAATTAACAATCATTAAAAGAACATGTTTCACTCCCCACTTGCGCGGTGTACAAAAGTACGAGGTCGAACCCAATTAAGAAAAATAATAATAAACAAATTAATTCAATTTTGCCCGAAAATCGCATAAAAATAATTCAAATCTATTATGAAAATGGTCGATCTGTGAAAACCACATTTCGTAAAATCGTCGATATTTTCGGTCGTTATAATCGTGCATCAGAGCCTGTAATTAACAATTTAGTGAATAAATTTGAGTCAACACAACGTAACGACACCAAAACATACTGGTACCGGTCGTTCAAAAAAATATTGTTGCTGCGAGCGATAGTGTTGAGGAGTATCCAAATTTATCAAATCCACCGCGTTCACAAATTTGTAGAAATTTCTCACCATTTGTGTTTTATAATTTGTTTGTTGAAAATGTTGACCGGTCGAACGGGCTCGTATGTGGTTCTTTATTTGGTGTATAGTTCTACAATTTATATATTTAAAATAAAAAAATTACGTTGTGATTTTGCTTAATTACGTCATTATTTACTGTATCTAATAGTTCACATTAGAGTATTATTTACATATTATTATGTCGTATTATTATTAAAAAATGTAAATTTATATTACCTTACGCCTATGCAAAGAGAAAGAGATGGATAGATAGACAAGCACAAATTATTCTACGTAAAATTTTGCAAACCCTATACTAGCCCACACTGTATTCTTATCTGGAATAGTATGTGTATCATACTGACTGAATTTAGCTCTCAAATAATGTTAATTTGTTTATTTGAAATAGTAAAATAATTGAATACAGTTGTTTGATTTGAAAATAGAAAAAAGTTAAAGACAAATATAAGTAATAAAAAATCTTTCTTCTAAGATTTAAGGATTTTTGGCCCGAAGCACCACTATTGTGAATCGATAAAAAAGATATCAAAATACCATATTTTATAGGTTTGGATCCTGCTGGGCCTGCTTTTACTATTAAAGGAGTGCATCATTTAGAAGCAACAGATGGAAAATTCGTTGATATAATTCATACTGATGGTGGTATCTATGGTGATCACAGAAATTTAGGACATGTTGACTTCTTTCCAAATAACGGCAAAAGGAGTCAGCCTGGATGTAATCATTTCTGTAAGAAGTATTATTTAAAAAAAAAATCGACATAATATGTGACTGATAATTTTCAGTTATACAATAAAAGCCGTATTTATTTGGGAACTTCAGGTTCAATCTTGAACTGATTTCTAACCAACCTGAGTTACTTCCAAATAAATGATACAGTTCTGAAATTTGGCGGTTAATTCGAATTCATTTCATTTATTTAGAGTATAATTGGCTCTTTTTCACCTGATTTTATTTGTATATAAACCACTCTTCATGCAATCCATATCTATCAGTTTTAAGAAATAAATAAAGAACGCAACTGTTTAGAAAGAGAGAGTAGACGGGTGGATCTACTAACCCAGTAAATTTTCTGGGTGAGTTGGGTCAGTTTATGATCAGTTCTGGTTTACTTAAAATGTGCTAACTAACAAATAAATACGGCCAAAATGAGAAAGTCATTTACAACCGTCTATACTCTGTCCCACTTTACCAATTCAGTATTGTAGAGAATAGGGCATAGTTTTGAACTCTCTGATTGGATGAAATTGAATCCAACTTTATGAAATGTAATTTCAGACTAGTGTCAGTGTACATGATATGTGACATGTCGTATCATTTTTAAGTGCAATGTCAAATACATGTTTATCAAATTTGGAAAGCAGGCAAATAATACTTCAAACCTACTCAGTGGCGCGTTATAACTTTCTGGGACCACAGGCAAACTTGAATTCGGAGGCCCCATATATAGTGTTGAATTCAGACATTTTTCGTGCGGATTATTTTGGAGAACAATTTGTGAGAAATGAAATATATAATCCGCAAGAAAAATTCAACAAAACACTTATTTGAAGCAGTACCTATGCATTTTTGCAGAAACTAGAAAACTAAATGTATTTATAGGCTGGAGTAATTTATTATAACGAAAAAAAATAATTCAAGACTGCTTCAAGAGTCCGTGAGGTAGCGCCTGCTAATAAAAGTACATTGGCACACCCAGAAATGGATAATAAGCCATGGTTGTATATTTATGTATTTAAAAAGAAAGAATTCCTATAAAACAAAAAACAAAAATCGCAATTACGACGAAAATTTAAAGAATAATTAGATAACAGATTACAGGGATGAATAAACAAAATTTATTATATTTTCACTTTTCGTGAGTTTTGAGTTGACAAATATTTGTCAATCAGTTCATTGTAATCAACCTGTTTGAAATAACATCGTCGATTATAATGTTAGTAAATTACATCATTGCCCAATTGAATATCTTATATGTAACTTTAATATTTTTAATTTGAAGAAATTACAAAAAATGACCGCTGGCTGATACTTTGGAAACAGGAATTGACAAATATATTTTTAAAGTTAGGTCCACATTACGAAAGGTAGAAATTAAACCTCCCTGAATCGCTCTGTACAAGTATATCAATAGGAGAATTAAAATCTTAATTTTTTACAAATTGTATAAACTGTACTAATACTTATTTAAACAACGATGTCCTCAGTGAATACGTATTTATTAGATTCATAATATACTTATGATACTCTTTTGATAATATTTCCTTTAGGTTTAAGTTTGTTAAAAACGCAAAACAATGCAAAATATTTTGGTATGCATCTATTACTTTCTGATAACAGCTAATCACAAATCACATTTAAACTATTTACAATAAATGTTTGTAAAAGATTGGTTTGTGGCTCGACCAACAGGGGAATTAAATTTAATTTTCGATATTCTGACTGCAATTATGAATTTATGAAACATTGGTTTGGGGCTCCTTGTTGTTGGGGCCTCAGGCAATTGCCCATTTTGCCACAATTACGATGTCATTATGATACCTTTTTAATATTTTAATAAAATGTCAGATGATAGCAGTTAATACCGCAATTTTTTAATGTCTGTTTAAAACTCGCGCTAATGTGCGCCAACTACTGAATTGGTAAGGTGGAATAGAGCATGATTGATTTTACAATAAAAATAGGTAATTAGGTATATTTATATTAAGGTGTCCCAAAACGCGCCCTGTAATGAAATAATGAAATCATTTTCGTTAATACTTTTACCATATTTAGCAGTAAGTGTACAAAATTTAAATATATAAAGTGGAGCAAGTCATCGAAAATATTGTGTTTACGAAGATGTCTCAGCGTGTAAGGTTAGAAATGTTCCCGACACATAACTGTCATCTGTCAATTTGAACTGAAATTGACATACGTTAATTAATTTCATGTACATATTATAAAATATATAAATATCAAAAATACGGTTTCGTTGAAGGTTGTAGATTAGGAAAAACTTTCAACGAACAAAAAATTCTTATTTGGTGCCCTTCGCAAAAAAATATTGTACATGTCTGGCGGAAAGTTGTACCTTCTGCAGCTAATAAAATCCTTGGTTACTAAAGATGGTATTTGCCAAAAGCATTTTAAAAATGAAGATATTTTACAAGAGTAGGAATCTGGGGATGCACGTATTTTAAATAATATCATCATGACCTACTACTCATTTCTGGGTGTACCAATCTGTTTCTATGACGGTATATCTGTAATTGTAGTTGAGAACGTTTACTAAGCGTTATCTCACGGGCTCTCAAAGCTGCCGTGCAGAGTATACCAAAGAGGTTATTTTGTGCTACTTGAAAATTATTTCAAATATCAAGTTTGGCGTCGAACTCAATCATCACCTAACGCACACAGTTACGCGACCCCATTTAAAATTATTATGTTGTTAAATATGTTTAATACACAACCGGTAAATAATGTTAACTTTATACTTATCAAAATCATTAGTTATTTGTACAGGGAAATAAAAATGACAAGTACTCCCTAGGGAAATAAAATAATTCAAGGCCATTGACAGGCCTCCTAGGAAGAATAATTGTATTTTCTGAGTGTTCAATTGTTACTTGATATTGATAACAGATATTAACAATTATATTTATTTTGGAAAATAATATAACATTTTTTGTGAAAAAATAAAAATTAATAGTTTGTTTTCGTTTATAGGAATGTGATTCATTCTTACTAGTTTTATATGTTGTTAATAGTCACTTTTGTAACCTAAATAACGAATTTTACCATTTGTATATAAAATATTGTATATAACACGGGAGTAAAGTATCTCAAGCGATTGCATCTCTCGAGCTACGCCCTCAGGTTTCAATCTTCGCTCTCGACAAATAATGACAAACTTCACTCCCTTGATATATATACTACTATTAAATCAAGTGTAAATAAATTATTGTTTATTATTTTGCTATTTTTATTTCTTTGAATTGTGCTGCTGTAATACGTTAGGCAACTCAGGCATTACCTAGGGGCTGAAAATATTGAATTGATATTATCTGAGACAGTATATTCATTAAATTAGTTGTAATATTGATACAATTATACAATGACATTTATCTTGTCATTTGTCATGTTAGTTCCTGAATTTTATGTGGTAGAGCCCATTGTGGAGGTGTTACATGTAGGCTAACTTAGAACCCCCCCTACTAATCGCCGACATCAATGTGTCAACAAAAAATGATGAGTTGTCAGACCTTCTATTTATACACCTTGGTAATAGTATATTAAAGAACGAATGTCATAAGTTTCATGTGTCATTTTATTTTGTGAGAAGTTTGAACAAAATAATCGACATATTATGAAATGAGTTTTTTACACTATTTTTTCTATTTTGCGCCTTTTATGCGCTTTTTAAAATAAAAAAATCGTAGTTTCAAAACTTATGAAATTTTGTGTCAGTTGGTGATACAAATGTAACGTTTGACGTTCAACATAGTATTTTATTTCTTTCTTTCAAATTTTTCTAACTCTAAATTTCTTCTCATTATTACTACTTTTAAATTCCTAATTATATAAAAATAATATTCTCAACAATCGTTTATGTTCCTTTATTTAGTATGATTTGACATATAGTTTTTGATATTTATAGCCACCAACACCAACCTTAAAAAGTAAATTGTACTAGTCTATTACAGCACTCGACTGAGTTATTAACGAACTCTTTTGGTTCTGTAATAGATTTGTTATCGACAAAATTAAAAAAAAACATTTTTCAAATTTCGTTTTATATTTTATTGCCTACTATTATAGTGTTCATATAAAATATTAATATTAATTAAATTCAGAAGACTTTATAAAATTTGAAATCTAAATTAGGAAATACTACTAACCAAATTATCATCATTAACTGTCTTTTTCATTTGTTTATTTTTATAAAAGCATTGGCCGCTAGTATGAACAAGTGATTAAGTGTGATTAGCGAGCATTTGATTAGCATTGTTTTATCTCTATCAATCGTTTATGGATTATTTTAGAGAAAAATACTTCAAATAATAAATGCGTAGAATTAATTTTTCTATAAAGAAAACTGTGAAAACAGTTAAGATAATATTAACTAATATTTAAGTTAATTGTTTAAAAAGTACGAGTAAGTAATTTTTGTAAGATTCTATCTTTTGATACAAAAAAATTGTAAATTTGTTTTCACAGCGTACCTAATATGGCTTACCAGGTTAACTATTAATAATTTTCTCTTACGGTTTTGTTATTTATTTGTACAATAAGCATATCGTTGAATTCAAAATTTTACATTGATTCCAAATATATAATAAATATGTGTCTCATTTGAAATATGTAAGTTAATGCCATTGCCGGTGAAACCGGAAGCGCTGCCATCATGCCAAATACCATAATTTGTGAGCCCCTAGCCTAGTTTATAAATATGGAAGGAGAATTAAAAAATAATTATAAATAAAAAACTTATATTGAGAGGCCCGTTTTTAATTGTCACCCTGTATATTTCTCCAGATCCCCATGCAGGGCGCAGTTTTGACTGTTTTGAGACACCTGTATATTTTTATTATTAAATTATTATACTAAAATAATGAGAAATAAATACATTTCTATTTTCAGCTTCCTGTAGCCACAAAAGAGCCTACAAGTACTACGCAGAATCTATCTTGCACTCTAAAAATTTCTTAGGTAAAATGTGTCTTAGAGAACTTCGAACTAGTCATTGTTGCTGTAATGATAGCATGGTTGCTACAATGGGATATTATGTTAATACGAGGTGAGTATGATTTATTAATATATATATATATATATATATATATATATATATATATATATATATATATATATATATTCTTTATTAAAATATTAATTAAATAAAATAATAGTATGAAATATTTTTCCAGGGGGGAGGGCAAACGTTCCCCTGCTCCCCCCCACGCTACGCCAATGGTCCTGGCGTAGATTTTAAATGTATGTAGTGGTAAGAGTGTTACGACTATTCGGCTATGTTCAGTTCGAAACGAACATGCACGTACAGGGCCAGAAATTGTCATTCAATGGCGCTTCAGCTCAGCGTATGCTGATAGGTAGAGTATGCGAATTCCAGTCATTAATATATTTCAGTGGCGCAGTCCTTTTACATTTCTCAGACTAACTTACATGTAATTTATAAATCTATAATTTTTTTGTTAATGTCAATAACCGAGACCTCGGGGTTATAAGAAATTGTTAACATAATAACCCAAAGCTATAATTTAGAATATTACAGAGTTTAAAAATTGTTACCCTAATTTTTTTGGGCAGTGTATTATTGAATAGGCTAGGGCGATTAGTTGATGATACCTCTACCTCAGTTATTAATAATGTTTATATTGTAGAACCCGAGGGACATACTTTCTTAAAACCGGTTCGACGTCACCATATGGCCTAGGTGTTGCTGGACTTGATTTCGAATAAAATATTTAAAAAGTATCTATATATAACAGAATGTAAGTTACGAATTACAAATTTTTTAGTGCCATAATATGTTATTTTAATTTAAATAAATGTATTTGTGGATAAGCAATAAGTATAAGGGTAAGGGAGGTTAAAAAAATTGAAGAATGAAAGAAAAATGTAAATTTAGCCAAGTTATTAATTTTCCTATTCAATATATTTTATATTATTATTATTTATATATATTCAAAAACTAACGACTGGAATACCAAAATAAAGTTATATACATCCATAATTGAAAGCACTCTATTATATGGCTCGCAAATATGGAGTATCAGATACATTGACAAATTAGATATAGCTCAATCAAACTACTTCAAAAGACTAGTATACTTACCAAAAAATATACTACATTATATAGTTCGTCTTGAAACAGGCACTATAAAAATTGTAGTTAAATATTAAAATTAATAATAAATTGGTTGATAAAAATCTGGAATATGCCTGATTCAAGGTTCCCCAAAATCTGTTATAAACGTCTTTGTGAATTAGATAAGAAACCCAATAATAATATGAAATATAATTGGGTTACACAAGTAAAATATATGTTTGAAAAATTTGGTTTTGGCGATCTCATAGAAGCAGAAAATGCATTGTTGCTTAAAAATTGTATAAATATTATAGTTACAGACGTGGAAAAACAATTACAACAAGATCTAAATAGAGTCGCAAATGGACAATTTTGTACCATATATAAAAATTTACAAGTAGAAACGAGCACCCAAACATATTTGTTAATGAATTTAAGTATAAAATTCGCTAGGGTAATCGCTCAATTACGTACAGCTAGTAATATGTACATCAGAATTGTCATAAACAATATAACATATAAAATTAACCCTAATGAGTTATGTAGTCTATGTAATAAGTACGAAATGGAAGACCTAAAACACATATTGTGTACTTGTCCAATTTATACCCATTTAAGAGAAACCTGGCTCCCTAATATTAGTGAACCTTATTTTTTACATTTCAATATAGAGAATAAAAGTCAGGCACATAATTTATACTATTTTCTAGCAAATGCATTAAAACTGAGGTCATTTATATTAAATGAATAAATAGTCTATTTGTATTTTGTTTTATATAGTTCATAGTTTTAATAATCATAATTATATTTATATCTATATGTATGTTTGTTCTTTAAGTAAAAAAAAATATTATATTGTATTATACTGTACTGAACCCTTATGTATCAGGTCATGTCCTGGAAGCCATAATAAACTTATTCTATTCTATTCTATTAAGCCTAATACACTGTTCAGTTCTTTCAAAAAGTGTATTTATACCCTCGAACGAACGGAGTCAGATCTGGACTGTAGAGAAGGTGACTTAAAGTTTGGAAGCCAACACTGCTGTTGTGCACTGGTATGTTGTATAAAATAAATACTGTATGACTGAGATTCTGAGTAATTGTTAACACATAATGTTTAATTTTCAAATTTACGTAAGTTTATTTAAGAATAAAAAATGAAAACAACAATAGATCGGGGCTAGTGCTGTGTGAAAAATGTATCGTGGTATTCCAAATAGTGGCGCTTGGTGCTCACTTTAAATACCCTGGAGAGCGTTCATCTGCCTTCCACGAAAAGAAAGACGATCTACCCACCTGTGGGTCATGATCGAAAACATTAATATTTTAAAATCTAGGTATTCTGTATGGGACCTATATAATAGTTATTTGTATATCAAGGCCGCGAAATCACTCTTTAGCGTACCGAGAGAAAAATTGTCGCCGAGGCCGCTTGCGGCCGAGGCAAGACAATCTCGAGGACGCTAAAGGATTTCGCGGACAAGGTGTACACAATATTTTTTGTGCAACAGTAAAAAATATGTAATTACAAATTTTATTAATTTTAAACAGTTTCACTGTAAATTGAAAGTTGGCTTTCAAGGTAGCTATGGAATTGACATTTGATAAACAAAACACTTGTCATAGTGATTGTTTAATCAGTTTCGCGGCCTATATTGCGGCTGCGAAATGCCTATTTCGCGGCCGGTTGCACAAAAAATAACATTACGTATATGTAATTGGTAGCCGATAATAAATGCCAGATGTTTTCAATAATTACAGGGGGCGCCTTTCATTGTTGTGAATTTTCCTATCAACAATTATCCATGACATTTCATCCGGGCTTTAGTCAACTGACAATTTTTATCCTAAAAACACAAAAACGGGTCCCCGCATCCTTGCGATTTCGTCAGCTGTTTAAAATGGAGGCGTTTTTTTTCTACCTCTACAATACAATCGTGAAAAAGTGCTATAGCGTTTCACTTTTTCAACCATATAGAAAAGGGTACTAATTTCATGATTCTATTATGTAAAAAATACATACATTGTTATAGCATGCGTGAACCCAAAGCCACTGAGTCTGGTACGTTAGATAAAGCATTAAAAGAAATTAAATTGAATAAATTAAGCATAAATAAAGTATCAAAAAACTATGTAAGATTGATTTTTATACCTTAATTTATATACATTTTTTTATAATTTGATATTTTTGTTTTGTATGTGTGTGTTATACGATTGAAATGTGATATTTTTTGTAACAAATATGTACCTGAAGAAGGTATATATATATATATATATATATATATATATATATATATATATATATATATATATGTATATATATATATATATATATATATATATATATATATATATATATATATATATATATATATACAGGTGTTAATACTAAGTCGTTACACCCGAAAATGGTAGATAGAACTCATTAAAAAAAAAAAACTTTCCTTAGCTCAAATTTTTGATTTGGAGCCCCAGTTCAGTTATTGGCGTTCTCTTGTTTTTCGAAAAATCGTCATAACTCCCTTATTTTAAGGAATATTTAAAAAAATACAAAAACTTTCAGCATTTGCTTTCGATTCTCTAAAATATTTACAATTATTTTCTATTTCATCAAATAACAAAATGGCGACCAATCAAAAATTTCAAAACAAGATATTTTGAAAATCACCCTATCGATTTTCGAAAATAAAACATTTTTAAAATCATCAAACTTTCTATTACAATATTTGTCTGAAACATTTTTTTCTATCTGTTCAAAAAAAAAGTTTTTATTCACTTACTTGGCTTGCATAAGTATTAACAAACTAAAAAAAATCTGATGTGGACATGACTTACTTGTACGATTATTAAACTATACATATTTTTTTAATAATTAAATTACAAAATATTGACAGGTTTAAGCTAAGCCCGAGAAATATACCCGGTTCTTTTTAAAGAGTTTTGATTACAACAAAGAAATATTTGATTACAACAATGAATATTCATCAAGAGTGTAGCACTTTATGGTAGTGATAAATTCACAAATTTTGATATGTAAAACTAAATATGACATGACACAAATATCACTGTAACTATATACGGTTATGGTGATAACTATACTTAATATGGCTAACTTCAGCCGCACGTCATTTTTCACCAATCATAATAATTTTTAATTGTTACTGCAGTTACAATTTTGTGATTGTCTAAGAAATAGTGTAGTTATGACCATAACTACATTATTTACTTTAATCTGTGTAGTATTGAATATCATAACAAGAAACAAAAATAGAATATATGAATCTATAAATTAACGGTACTAGATAAAAATATTATTTATTCCTTTATAATAGTCACTAAATGTTTCTCTATCATGTACATAATTCAAAGGAAAAAAAGTATTTTATTTTATGTATTGCGCCTTCTATAATGATAAAATTGATGAATTCCTCTGAAACTGAAAAATGGATGTGATAAAATACATGGCCAAATAAATTTAAAAGCAAAATAAATTGAGATATGTTTCTGTTATGAAAAATTGACAAAATGTAAAAAAATTCCATTGTCACATATTATAAAAAATAATATACCTACTGGATGAATACGAAAATGCGTAACATAGAGGAAAACAGCTTTTTCTACAAACAAGAAATAAATTTTCACAATTTAACCTTTTACTACGCTGGTTGGGTTCTTCAAGACCCTAGGATGTTTTCCTTTGTAAAGGATATGTTGAAATCCAAAATAAACTTATCTTAACATCGGAACGAAATTAGGTACCATGTGGTACCAAGTATTAATTTTTGTGTTTAATTTATTGTAAAAAAAATCTGATGTGACCTTCCGTCAATCCTGTGTATTATGTATAAATACTATACATAATTTTTTTTGCAAAAAATTCTAAATTTCCAATTAAATTATTTCATAAACAAACTATGCAAATTGCATTTGAAACTGTGTCTTCCCCAACATCTATCTCAACATCCTCATCTCTCCCACATTCATTTATTTTTCATTGATACTGCCATCTGTCAATCTTTATAATTCTTTAACACTATATCTATTGAATATGAAGTATAAAATGCAATCATATCGTATAGAGAATAATATATTCTTTAAGTTATAATAACGTTAAATGTCAATAAATGATATTTATCTGTTAAAATCTTCAAATGGGAGTATTTCCGGTTGACTAATTATAACCAAAATCTAATCAGCTCTTCTTCTGGGTGCAAACTTGAGGAACGAAAAATTTATAATTTTTGGGATCGTGGTATTGAAGTTATGCGATCCGAAACATTCGTTACACACACAGAGACACAAACACATGCACACACACACACACACACACACACACACACACACACACACACACACACACACACACACACATACATATAGACATCATCGTAGAAATGGTATAATTGTATTATATGGACCCTAAAACATCTTTATTCACTAAAAACTCATCATTGATATTTTTGACCAAAGACAATACCTTCCTTACCTAAAGGTGACGGAAGGTAAAGAATCTTCAAATCCTCCACCAATACACAGGCGATATTTCAAGAAATAGGCGTTAACAAATTGTCAGATACCTATTTTTGACAGGTCACTTGGTTTGACAGTTTACATGACGTTCATATTTTGAAATACTCGCATACAAAATCTATTTTTATCAGGTCTTTAAATTACGATTATTTACAATACTGCGTAAAACTGAAATTTAGTTGTAAGTTTAAATTTGTAAATCGGTTGTTTAGTAACGAAGTTTCATTAGTCAAGGGTTGCCGAGCAACGAGTGATTAAAATTTTTAAACACGCTAAATTTGCAAAACCATCGGATTTAATATTTTTTATCATAAAGTTATTTATTATACAAGACGATAAAGAGATACTTCATTGACGAGTGGAAGGTGTTTTACGAGTCAATAAAACTCTATCGTAGTGTATACTATAAAAAAAAAACTCAAATCGGACATCCAGCCATTGCACGTCATTAATAAAAGTAACTAGATGTGTAACGTCATGAACTGGTACGTTTACATAGGTTTGAGAATCGTATTGAAAAAAGTTATACAGGTTGCATACAATTGTATTACAAACTTTCGTGATATTTCCGGAAAATAATTTTGTTTCACACTGTAATAAATAAGACATGTTAACTAAATTGTCAGTAAATGTTCGTAATATTATTCAGAAAAAAGTAAAATGAAGATAACATTAATAATATCAAGCATTTATTTAGAATATAATAGTTAAAGTCTAACCAAAGGGGGTGATTTAGTTCAATATGGTATCATTCATATAATATTTTCCATCTGAACTGTTTGACATTTTGTTGACAAAAATGAAAAGACACAAGTTCATAAAAAACTGAACCGTATAAATAAAAACTGTGGTAATCTTGCAAAACACTGATTTTAATAAAAACGAACAAAAATGAAAATTACACAAGTTCAAATAAAACTGAACTGAATGAATAAAAACTGTGGTAGTCTTAAAAAAGACTGATTTAAAATAAACAAGAATAGAAATAAAATGACAATTCAAATTGTAAAATAATAACCTTTGAAAGTATAAACCGCGGAGGAACGTATAAACATACAAATTATCAGTGTTGTCAAGTGTAGCAAAAAATAAATGAATAAAATAAAGTAGATATACATTATTTATATATTATTCATATCGTATACGATAAATAATGAACTCTACTATACATCTTAATAATAATTCTGTAAGGCCATACACTTTTTAACAATTAAAAATGACTGAAATTTTATTTCAATTTTCCATATTAGTGATTTTAATGTAGTCAGGTTTTTCCCCTAAATGATGACGTGCATTGGCTGCATGTCCGATTTGAGTATATATATTATTTTATTGTATAACAAGGAGCAATTCCTAAACTTACTATCACTATAAAGTGTGGATAAAAATTCAAAGTGTAGATTAAAAATTACTGTATCTCCTGTTGATGTTAAATTGTTATTATATCAACAAAAACGAACGCGCAAAGCCTAGTTTTACCAGGTACAAAATAAAAGTATTTTTTTTATATTTACTGGGTTATTAGATTCTATAGTAGATAAAACCGTCTTTCCGTTCTGCGCTGGTGTTTTAATTCTGAACCATTTCTGACGACTAGGTTTACGTACTTATACCGTAAATATGGGTTACATCGGCACCAAAAAAAATTTAAAAAAAAATAGGATCCAAAATTTTGAATTCTATTTACTAAATTCATATAAGGCTGGTGGCTGTTAGAGGTGAACATAGGGATTTAACATGGGCTTTTGTTTTATGCAATTTCATGCTCTCCTATTCAATTTACTGTGGAGTGCAAAGCTGTACAGAATTAAAGTTACATTTAAATCTGTTTTTACATTTTTTATTATGGTTTTAGTTTCTTCTTAATTTTAAAAAGAAATCAAAATTTCTTTTCCTTCGTAGCAATAGCCATGACATATGTTTTCCTTTTTTACCTCCCGCTACCCTTGGTAAGGGAGGTATACGGATCGTGCTAAAAATCGCATATCGAGATTTTGGTAAATGACCACGTTTTAAGATCCCTAGAATCCATTTTTAACATTTTCACGATGGTGTTTGTATGTATGTATAGTAAAATTTTTGAAAGATGTCCGATCAAGGTAATCTACGAATTGTATGAATTCAGATTTTTGCTCCGCCTATTCTGACAAATTCAGTAGTGTCGTTTGCTTAGTTTTTATGAGGGTACATAAGATACTACTGTTATTTTATTATTATAAAAATATATGTTACAATAAAAGCATTCAAATTTCAAAAATAAATCAACTGGTAAGTTTATTAGCAAATGTAAAACCAAATATGTGAAAAATAAGATACTGACACAATGTCAGTGTCAGTGATACTGACAGAAAATAACGTTTTTCGTACGGCTATGAATCAAGGTAATGTATCTGAATTAATATATAAGCTTACGTTATAGCGAAAGTATTATCAACAAAAAGCATCGTTTTAAAGTGGAATGTCCTAACTTAGTTGAAACAATATGAATTTTTGAAAGACAAACGTGTTATATCCATCCTTATCTCACACGCTTATAGACTGCAATGGAGAGAGATAAATGTATGCCAATTTGTTAATTCGTTCATGGTACAAATAACCTTGATCGGACATCTTTAAATAATTTTACTGTATGTTTGTGTGTGTGTGTGGATCCTGTATACGCTCTAACTCAAATACTATCACTCAGAAAGTTTTGAAACCATATATTTCTACCTTATTCTAATATGGAAATATCTGATTAGATTTTGGTGGCAATCGGATAACCGGAAATGGCAGTTTACTTGAAGCTCAAGATAGTTTTTCTTCAAAAAATATCTTTAAATGTAATTTTTTCTCAATTTGTTATTATAAAAATTATTCCATTTTCTACAAGTTTGCTTTAATACTTTTTCTATATATTCTATGGATAAATTTATAAAGTAATATAAAAATTATATACATAGGTAAATGGTGGGAGGTACTGTGTTGGTCACATCAGATTTTTCTAGTTAGAAATGATTAATAAACGTCGAATGTTAATTTGATTTACGGAAAATAAATCTCGTGAAAACTATTTCCACCACAAGGTATTTTGAATAAATAAAATAAATTTTATTACAATTGTTCTTTTTTTGACATTTTAAGTATCAATAAGTACAATCTTTTGGTTTTCAATTTCAAGCATAGAATGATTATTCTGATTTCTAAAAATATTGATTAAATTATCAATTATTAAGTTTTTATTTTAAATATATGCTATAAAATTACTACTATTTAAAGATAACATAATCTTCCTAAATAATCTACCCCTGGTTGTCCAAGCTGGGGGGGGGGGGGGGGGGCGACTGTCTACTCTTGCCACCGCCATATCCCGCCACTGCATTCTGTATGCTAGAATTATTGAGAATATACAGGTTGACTGCCATGTGAAGCATTTGTGGTTCATCGCATAGCTCCTTACTCTATGCGCCACGCCGCTCACAGGGGATCACTAGGAGCTACACTGTTGTAGTTGCTTCATATGATAATAGCTAATGGGGATAAGAGTGGACAGCCAGTGAACAATTTTTTTTTATTGGACCGGCTCAAAGTGAAATAAAAAAGATCAAATATATGTTTTATAATATTTAATATTAGTCATATACATTTTTATTATCTTTTTTGCTTTTACTTGCATTCTTTTGGAGTATTCATCTTTTTTATATAGTTGTAATAAACAAATGCCACACATTTGGTCTTTTCTATGTGCATCGCACGGCGTCAACTTGATAGTCTTTCAGGCCATGCGATGCACACTTGCTTCATACTCAAATCGAATGCCTAAAATTAATGAACGTCATATGACATATGGTACTGATTAAATAAAAAAGACTGTCCCCAGATATGTCAAAAATTATTACCATTACGGCGGTCAATGTGTTAGGACACATGGTTAATATTTTTTGATTTTTTAAAAATAATTTTCCATTCTTTCCTTGCACTTCTTAAAAGCTCACAACCAATCTTATGGAATCCTTTCAAAATAATGATGAATTTATAGCAACTTCAATCTCTTCTTGAAATAATAAAAAAAATTCTACCCCTTAATTTTATTAAGCTCATAAAATAACCAAATGTTGCACATTGTAAATTAGGTGAGTTTGGTATTTTAATAGATTGATTAACTAAGTTCGAACTAACTTAACTTTAGCGGATAACGAACTGTTCAAAATGATATTGCAAATTTTGTTTTCCATGTCTCTATGATTATTTTATTCTTAATAATTCTGTGACATTGTGACCCTCTTGCCTCTTATACCTACGTCAGTAATTTTTTGCTTGTAAATTTGTATTATCAAATATAAAACGGTGAAAATTTATGATAAATGAGAATCTCATTCCTTCTTTAAATATAAATCAACACTAAAATGTTGATGCCTATTTTCCTTCAGGAGCAGCTGTAACACGAGGGGGGTTACAAAAGCTCTGATGATAATGATCTTGTCGCTTTTCCAACGATGACAGGTTTCACTAACTGGTGGGCGTCGATTGGATGGTCGACCACGACTATAGTGAGAAAGAACACATACACTTGCACATGCTTGCAGTATCTACGACTAACTGATGAACACTTTAACTATGGATAAAGACATTCTTTTGACTTACACTCATTTTTATTTACATGATTATTTACAATTCATTAATTCATTATTAATTATTAAACTTATTTTAATGACTAAATTAAACATAACTAAATCAAATAAACTAAATAGTTACATTTTACATTGTAACTCAGCGTACTACCGTCTAGTAGGCGCTCAAACTCGACCCCGAGACTATATGTCTTCCATTTGAGATCCAAAGACAGGACAGACTATCCAAAAACAAAGAGCTAAGCTCATAACCTTTTACTAAATATTAGTAGCACTACTAATGATTGCAACTACTCACTATTAAATTATTTGCGCTCATAAAGTAAAATTAGTAAGTATAACTGAGTTGTACTAAATAAAAGAGAAATTTAATAATTATAATTAGTAGCAACAAAGGACAACTTTAGGTACTATTAGCTGTGAACCCAGAAGACTGTCGTGATAATTAAAAATAATTTAAAAAGATGTAAAAATGGGTGGAGTATAAAATATATAGATTTTCAAAAGAGACTTTAAGAAAAATAATTGATGTAATCAGAAATGATATAAAACCAATATCTAGAAACGGTGGTAATATATACGCAGAACTACAAGTTTGTATTGCTCTACACAGCCACTGCTGCTTAATTCTCTCTACTTTTAAGTAATACACTCTTTTTCTACTTGCCATTTTCAGAGGCAGTTAACGATTTTGCCGCCTGTTGGTTTTTCATCTAAATCCATTAACGACTATAATCAATTTATTTTTCTGTAATTACTGATTATTATTGCAATCAAATATTCTTTATTGAAATCAAAAGTCTCTGTTGTAATTAGAATAAATACATACAAGAATAATTGTTATAATCAATTTTTTGTGTGATTGGTAATTTTCTTTGTTGGAATCACATTCTCATTATTGTAATCAAGCATTTCTTTGTTACAATAAAAATCTTTTAAAGGTTATTTTAAAATATTACCATCTTGAGTTTTGTTCATTATTATTTCTAAATTTTCTTCAATTAAATTTACTACAAATATTTTTTTCGTCTTGTGTTCAGTTTCCCCCATACTCCCGTTTATTTGTCATTTTTTTTATATATCTCTACATATCTATCACTCTCGTTCAACGTTTTCATTAATAGTACAAGGTTGCCATATACTTTACTACTAGTTAAAATAAGCTAGTAGTGAACTTATGACAACCAGCATCACTAGTATTATACTAACATATTTTATTAAGTAGGTAACTCTTAGTTGTAAAATTTAGTAAAACGTTATAAGCTTGGCTCAAAGTGTTATCTTTGTGAGAGGATTATCTTGGGGATGCAGGGTGAAGGCTTATCATATCCATGGTGTCCTGTGCCTCGCTATGCTTAATAATTTAAAGACTTAATTGTTAAAAAATAAATGTCAAAGGCCACTGACAGCGTGACTAAACAGTCAGTTAATAGAAGAATTATAATTATTTCTAAACAGAATTTTGACTAACAAAGATAACAAAGTTGAAATTATAATTTAGAAAAAGTTTATATAAATTTATTTGGTTTGTACTCGCCGTGTTACACAGCAAAAAGTGAAAGAGTGTAAATAAAATTTTTCTTTTGCATTCAGTATAGAAAAAATCTGATGTGGACACCACATGACTTCCTTGTACGATTATTAAACTATACATATTTTTTTAATAATTAAATTACAAAATATTGACAGGCTTAAGCCAAGCCCGAGAAATATTTTGATATAGAACAAAAAATAATTCATTTACTACTATCATTCTTAAATTAACATTAATCTAACCCAGTTCTTTTTAAAGAGAGTTTTGATTACAACAAAGAAATATTTGATTACAACAATGAATATGACTAATTTCACAATAAAAATATAATATTTGTTATTGTACGAATCATAAAATTGCACGTATTTAACGTAATTTGACATGAACTTTTTTTTATGTTTTTGTCCTAATCCATAGCAAGTTTTATTACAAAAACAAAAAGTACATAATTTTTAAATTTACATATCTCGCTTATACAAAGGGCTAATTTAATAATACTTGATGTGCTAGACGCATTAATTCTCTAAAACTTTTATTTGAAGCATTTATTTCTAAAATCAAAATAAAATCATTTTATTCAAGAAAAACTGTTAACAACTTCAAGTAATGTACCACTTCCGGTTAGCCTATTTTAACCAAAATCTATTATGTTATTTCGATTGACATAAAAGTCTTGTATACCAAATTTGAAAAGTTTAGGATTATATTTTAAAACAGTTTTTCATTAAAATTTATTATAGGCTTCATGTAAAGTGCCACTTCTGGAAATTGTGTAATAACCAGAAAGGGAGGTGCACAACTAGATGTTATAGGAGTCCTAAATACAAAATTTCAACTTTATACGGCTTACCGTTTTTGAGTTATGCGAGATACGTACGTACGTACGTACAGACGTCACGACGAAATTAGTCAAAATGGATTCAGGGATGATCAAAATGGATATTTCCGCTGAAATCTGAAAACCGAATTTTTTCGCGATTACAATACTTCCTTTACTTACGTACAAGGAAGTGAAAATAATTTTGTTGACAATTGTGAATATTTATAAACACAAACAATAGCACCGTACCTCGTCACCTATGTTAATTTACACTCCATATGTATAAATCTAGTAGTACAAATTTTAATATATTTTTTAAAATTCTATCAATAGCAGGATTAAACACAACGCTAGGCAACACTCGTAAGCATATTCCTTTGACCACTCGACTAGTGCTCCGTGTTCAAAACCGACATATGCGTGAGGGAAATTCTTAGTTTCTTGACTCGTATTGTAATATATTATTAACATCTCGATTAATTTTTACACCAACAGTACAGTAGCAGAAACTCAATAAAATAATATATTTGTTTCTAACGGTAACAAATTTTAATACACTGCTAAAATTAACATAGTAGGATGTAGAATACACCCATTATGATTTATTTTAATAGTTATTTACGTATGCTCGGTTTCATAATTCGTAACATTCGTAATTTCACTGACATTTCGCCTATTTTTGCTCTATACTATTCATTCATTCGTTCCAAATTAGAATATTACTCTACAAAATGGAATCCTACCTACGAATGTTATCAGGACCTCATCGAAAACATACAGAAAAATTTCTCAAATATATATACTTCAAAATAAATCATATTTATCCAGACTATTCATTATCTTACATGTTGAACATGTTCAAAATTCCTAGTTTATTCGAAAGACGTGAATTTAATTTCGCTCTCTTCCTATCAAAACTTATCCATTCAGAAATTGATGACCCTACTTCTCTTAGTCTTCTTGATTTTCATGTTCCCTGCAAAACTACTCGATTCTTCACAACCTTTTACTTGCCTACCTCCAGAACCAACATCCTTTTTTGCTCGCCTATTTACCGTATGTGCCATATATACAACATAAGGTTTGCAAATGATGATGTTTTTCACCCTAACCCCAAGCAATTTCGTATTACTATTTTTTAAAAAATTGTATCATAACGTATAGTGTTTGTTTTTACCTTCCGTCACCTATAGGTAAGAAAGGTATTGTCTTTGGTCAAAAAATTCGGTGGTGAGTTTTCATTGAATAAGCACGTTTTAGGGTCTTTACAATACGATTTTACTATTTTTACGATGATGTCTGTATGTGTGTGTGTGTGTGTGTTCGTGTGTGGGTGTGTGTGTGTATGTGTGTGTGTATGCACCGCCTTTCGTGCACGATATCTCCAATACTAGAATTCCAAAAATTACAATTCTTGCGTATTCCTCTTCCTTACAACCATATGCAGACTTGATTAGATTTTGGTTATAATTGGTCAACCGGAAGTATCCTCATTTGAAGATTTTAACAGTTTTTCTTGAAAAAATCAGTTAAATATTATAACTTAAAGAATATATTATTGTCTATACGATTTAATTGCATTTTATATTTGATATTCAACAGATATAGAGTTAAAGAAGAATAAGGATAATAAATTTTATATAAATTTCATAATTCAGCCAGCTATGCTAACTTAACCATGGAAACTGCTAATATATTCAGGTAATTCAAATTGACAGATGTCAGTATCAATAAAATGTAAATCAATAAAATAACAAGGGAAGTAACTCTAGTGTTAGAAGTTTCTAGATATAAGAGAGACGATTACATTGGTTTGAACATGTCATAAGGAGAGATGAATATATTAATAGAAGGTGGAAGAAACATACTAAGACCAAATATAAGATGAAAAGACTGTATTGTAGAAGACTTCAGAGAAAAGGAACTGAATGAGGACGACACGGAAACAAAAATGAGTGGAAGAAAATAAAAAATAGCGACCCCCTAACCAAACGAATGGGAAAAACTAAAGAAGAAGATGTCAGTGTCAAGTGCAATTTTCATAGTTTGTTTATGAAATAACTTTACTGGAAATATAGGATCTTTTGCAAAAAAATTTATGTATGGGGCGCGTGCAGTAACATGACTGACCCGTGTCAAAATGACAGCAATTAATTATGTCCATAACTGACAAGTGTTATAATTTTTCAACCAAAATTTCATAATTTTCTTATTTCATGTGGTTTGTTTGTTATCAGGAGTATGGCATTCAGTTGCCGAGAAAGGGAATCACATAATATCAAAAATTTATAATCTTTTGCAAGAAAATTTATGTATGGAATTTGTACATAATACACAGGATTGATGGAAGGTATTGTGCTGGCCACATCAGATTTTTTTATACTGATGTTTTGAATTTTAAATGTATTGTTTCTTGACTTTTATCCTGCCTTTTGTTGGGCATTGTATGCTAAATAAATAAATAAAATTAATAATAATAATAAGTTTTTTACCTCCCGCTACCCGTTGTAAGGGAGATATAGGGATCGTGCTAAAAATCGCATATCGAGATTTTGGTAAATGACCACGTTTTAAGGTCCCTACAATCATGTCTGTGGGTGTGTGTATGTGTGTGTGTGTGTGTGTGTGTGTGTGTGTGTGTGTGTGTGTGTGCGTGTGTGTGTGCGTGTGTGTATGTGTGTATGTATGTGTGTGGATCTTCTGGAGGCTCTAACGCAAATAGTATCATTCATAAACTTTTGAAACCAAATTCTAATATGGAAAGAAGCCATTGGATTTTGGTGTCAATCGGATAACCGGAAATGGCAGTTTATTTGAAGCTCAAAATAGTTTTTCTTCAAAAAATATATTTAAATCTTTTTCTCACTATTTGTCATTATAAAAATTAAAGATTATTCCATTTTTCTACAGGTTTGCATTAATACTTTGCTATATATTTTATGGATAAATTTATAAAGTAATATAAAAATTATATCTCGGAGCTTATGCTTTAAACATAACTCCATGTTTACACAGTTCAGCTCAAATGTATGTAACTGACAGATAAATGTCACTGTCAAAAAATTAATTACTTAAAATTAATAACAGTGACGTTTTAAAAAGAAAATTGTAAATGGAACAATAGTTACATGGAAAGGAACTTCATATACATAATTTCAAGTTAATAATAGTAACGTTTTAAAACAAAAATTGTAAAGAGAGCAATAGTTATATGGAAAGGAACTTAATATACATAATATCTAGCATTAGTAAATATGCAGAAATGTATTTAAATAAAAAATAAAGAAATATATATTATCACGGCATATTACCCATTGCTGGGTGTGCTAATCTGCTTTGTACACAGATTGCTGGCGTGGAGATTGCACCACAGGGGTCAATTTTGTGCCATTTAAAATTCGAATTATTTGGCGTTGATCGGGATCGAATCGGGTTTCCCAGATTCGCAACCAGACATCAGGCACGCGGCAACCAGACCCTATAGGTATGTATTTAAATTAATAAAAATTAAATGGCGGGAGATATTGTGTTGGTCACATCAGATTTTTTTTTAGCTTCCGTCACCTAAGGAAGGTATTGTCTTTGGTCAAAAATTTCAATAGTGAGTTTCTAATGAATAAGCACGTTTTGGGGTCTGTAGAATACGATTTTACTATTTTTACGATGATGTCTGTATGTTTAGTGTGTGGGTCTGTATGTGCGTGTGTGTCTGTGTGTGTGTGTGTGTGTGTGTGTGTGTGTGTGTGTGTGTGTGTGTATGTGACGATTGTTTCGAGTCGCATAAGTCCAATACCACGATTCCAAAATTTTTTTTTTTGTGGAAATGGAAGTACCTAATCGAGGACGCGACGATTTTATTTCTGTTTGAAGTAGAAGAAAATCTCACTTATTGATTGTAAATAAATCCTAAATATTAATTGTGTTTAGTGTTTTCATTTAGCTATAAATACCGAATACCCACATTATTAAAATGCATTGTTCCATAATGCTTTACGCATACCTACGCACCAACCTGTAGTTTTAAAGTTTGATAAAATATCACATAAATTGTAAAATAAGTCAGAAAAGGAAATATATTATGTACCTATATTTACAATTTCGCTCAATAAATCATATGAAGCTAGTTCATACTACAACATAAATAAAATTGAGTAAGTACTTTTTTACATGTCTGTGTCTGGGAAATATCTACATCATTAATATAACCCGGTTATTTTCTAACAATGCATATTTATATAAAATACCTATAAGCCGTCGCAAGTTTATAAAACTTATCAAAATGAATTTGAAAACTTATATTTACGATTTTATAATTATTGCATCTGGGAGTTTACTATTTGGTAAGATTATATTAAATGAATTCGACACAGTTTAAAAACAAACAATAAATACAGTGTTAAAAAAACAACATGAATAGAGAAACGAGAAAAGTATATCTGATCATTATTCAATTTAAGTCGTCAAAATTGTTCATGAAATATAGTAATTTTCTTGAAATTTATTGTAACAAGCAGTATAAGAATATTACTATTCGCCATTTTCTAATTTATTTCCATTCCTAAAATAAGATTCAAGAAGAAAATCTTTAATTTCTTTATATAAATCTTTTGACAATATCTCGTGTCAAATTGACATTTAATTAAATATTTACTTGAAAATTAAAACACGTTTCTTTGTTCATAGCCAACTCCGAGTTATGTTTTTTTACACATTGCATAATAATTAAAATAGAGGGTGCGGGTGTTATTTAAGTAAGCGTACTACGCTTAACCAATGGTAAAACTAACCCCATAGATATTAAATTTGTCAATAATTTTTGTGTTACATGCTTTCTATTAGAACTGGAGCATTTTAAAACTGACCAATTACGTCATATTTTAAAATTTTGTAAAAAATAAAAATCAATGGCTGGTACCACAAGCCTGGTTTTAACCCTTTGGGGACCACTTTTGCAGGATATACTTACAAATCCATTTATATGCGTAATCTATTAAGAGGTTCATATGGAAGCTTATAAAACTGAATTATAATTTTCATTTTATTTTATGCGGTCCCTAGGGCCCTGGGACACCTATAGCCCAGTGGTAATTTTCAGTGGGTTATATTTGACCCAGTGGTTATTTTCGGTGGGTTATATTTGACCCACTGGCAAATAATGAAATAATAATAATAATTGAAATGAAAAGTTTATTATGAAAAAAAATATATTTCTAGGTTACAAATAATATTATACAATGTAATTAGGTATGATAGGGTGTAAAGCAAAATTTACACAGTGGTATATTGCATATCTGACAGTTCTGCGTGGTTCTTCTTTCAATTTTTCTTTTTGAGCACCGTGCACAACGTCTTCTTGTTTCTCCAATTCGTGGTAAGTGCCCCCCTACATCAAGCAACTGTTTACTTGACTTAGATGGTCTGCTTAAGGATCGTCTTCTACTTATTGTTTAGTTACTTTCTTGCCGTATTCAACCATTTCTACCGACAAAGCTGATAAAAAGTCAATAAACTGTTCTTTCTGTCTACTTTTCTCTCTATATATAATCCAGCTATTTACAGCTGCCACCATTGTCAATCTATAAATTATCTTTTTACACCATTTGGAAGATCTTCTTTTCAAGTCATACAAGGTTGACATTTGGTCAGCCAAATCTACCCCACCCAAATGCTGATTGTAAAACTCAATCGCTTTTGGACAAGAAACATTATTTTTTTCACCGTTCTTTTGTTTTCGTTTTACATCTACAATATCACTAGAGTGACAATTAGTCGAAACCAATACCTCTTTTGTATCTTGCTATTTTATAAATACTGTTTTATCCTCATTACATAAAAACATTGATTCCCCTCTACTTAGTTTTTCAGAGAGATTTGAAACATTTTTTCAAATATATAGTTATAAAAGCAAAACCGATATTACCGACTTGTTTTTAGATACGTAAATGTACGAGAAATACCACATTCACGTTTAAAAGGTGATTCTGGGTTAAAATTCACCCAGTGGAATACATAAAACAATGAGTGGGACATATGTGGCCCTGTGGTCCCCAAAGGGTTAACTAAAACGATGTTAATATTAATAATAAATAATATTAAATTCATCAAAATATGATTTTAAAGCAGAACATAGTTTATAATCAATCAAATATTTTTTTAAAAAAATCGCTCTAAACGTAAGGGTGAAATTAAATATGGAAATTTGAATTTGATATTTCTTAAAACTGCGTTTTAGTTAAAACCAGGCTTGTGGTACCAGCCAATGTGTTTTCTGGGATAAATGTTGATTGTCAAAACTGACGGAAAGCGCTTTATTACATTAGCTTATAACTTATATTCGGTTTATTGAATATTAAAATGCTAATTACGTCAATGATAAATTATAAATTACGATAAGATTCTGGAGAAGAAAATATGGATAATACATAATAAATTGGAACAATAGTTATATTATTATATCATGCAAAGGAACTTAATGCAGTGACCACAGTATTAGTAAATATGTAGGGAAGTATGTAAACAAAAATTAAACGGCGGGAGGTATTGTGCTGCCCACATCAGATTTTAATTTGGTGACCGGCACAGCCTAATATAGAATTTAACATATAGAATCATTATACCGTAATTTCCTGCTTTCCTAATTATTTTGGATATAAAAGCTTCAAAATAAAGTTGTACAGCATAAAATTCTGCATCTGAATCAATAAGCAAAATTAAATTTGCATGTTTTGTAACGGCAGAAATTAGGTGTAAAATGGAGTTGAAAAAAGAATTAACAAATGTCTAACGTTTTATCTGTTAGGTTAGTTTATTTTATTTAGTTAGTTTATTATTATTTGTAATTTTTGTTCAAGTGAACAATAGACCTTTTCAATGTAACGACTATCTCTTTTTATCACTGCGCATAGTAAGTAAAATGGTGTCTGCAATAACCAGCTGGGTTGTCAAACGAACCGTCAAAAATATTGCAATCACTACAATACCTGTATTTTTTAAGAGAATTAGCATCGTTAGACATTTTAGTTTCAATAAAAGCTTTTGAAACGTCATTCGAGAAATATTTTAAAATTTTAAAGACGGCTAAATTAAAAAAAAAACAAGTGCCATGGATTTCATGGCAAGCGCGTAACCATGACTAAAGGCGATTTCGGGTAACAAACGTTCACTTGCGGTATGTTGCGTTCAGGGGTCCGATTCTTGAAATTTTTCGCATACGTGAGTGGGAGATATGCGGATGCGAACTGCATATTGGTATTCTTGAATCGAAATCGTGTGGTCGTACGTAATAATTCCGTGCGTAATTACATCGCATGGGTATGAATTACTTGAAAGTATCATTCGCACACGAAACTGTGTCTGTCAAACTGTTACTGTCACTTATGTTTGGTGTATTAGTACTTTCCTCAGATAATATAAATCAAATTATGATTGTAAACATTTCTGGGTACGTTTTATGATTTTATATAATCACGCCAATGGGGTCATTTCACATTTTCTAATTTATTTTTTTCTTGGAAGAATAGGTCAAATTAAATATTTAGGTGTATGTTTTACACCTTAGAAGTCTTTAGGATCAGAGATATAAAAGTTGTCTTTAATTTCAAATATTTGGACGCTAACATCACAGCTATACGTCGCGGTTTGTCGGATGCAGCAGTAGCTCGCTACCGGTTGTGTTTGGAACTATGTTTGCGTTATCACTTGTCAGTTTGATTTTGTGACAGCAACATATTGTTAACGAAATACATATTTCATACAACTTTTGGTATTTATTTTAATAAATGTTTTATTTACATACTTTTACTCTTAACTCTGCTGTCACCTATCACAATTTTAGGTTAGTTTGTTTACAACAGCAAACGGAAACTACGTGGACCGTTGTGTGTGTATGAGAGGAATGTCTTTGTATGAATAACAAGCCGTGACGTTTATTAGCAAATTTATAAATGAAAAGTCGCATATTTTATGCTATTTTATATTACTATATTTATTAAATGAGACGGATTTCACGATTTTATAAAAAAACAACGATTTTTTTTAAAATGACCTCATTATAAATCTAGGGTTTCCATGCGCTTTGAGTATCATTTTAATATTCAACAAATGTGTGCTCCTGCATTAATAGAACGATGCAATAAATTGTTAAAATATAATTTTAGGTGCCTCTTAACGAATTTTGGATTCTAAATCTGAAAAGGTTTGCAAAATTATTAATGCATGTTTAATATCACAGGCACTTGCATATTAATATTGTCATATCGTGTACGTACAATACTTATGATTTATGACAGCTTCGCTGACAGCTTTGTTGACAGTGACGGTTAAAAACAATAAAATGATGAAGCGTTCACGTGATACAAATATTTTTATTGGCTGTTACATACTACGTTTGTTTGCTTTTGTGTATTGTATGACGGATTCGGCTGAGTTTCGTTTGGTATTCAAGACTAGCACTCATACCTACAGTACTGTTCGTGCACAAAAAAAAACCACACGAATTTTGTCGCGTGCGGAAAATTTCCCATGATTTCAAGAATCAGGCCCCAGGAGCCCAATTCTTGAATTTTTCGCATATGTAGGTGGGAGAAATGCGCATACGAACTGCATGTTGGTATCCTTGAATGGAAATTGTATGGTCGTATGCGAAAATTCAGTACGCAATTACATCGTATGGGAATGAATCACTTGAAAATATCATCCGCGTACGAAACTGTGTGTCACTGTTACTTTTGATTGGTGTATCATTACTATACTGAGACCTGTAAATCAAATTATGTTTTTAAACAATTCAGGGTACGTTTTATGATCTTATAATAATAATATCTACATATATCAAATAATATACGTATAATAAATTTTGAATATTCAAAATACAACACTTACGACCACGTATGACTTATGACAGTTAAAAAATAATCATGATTCCGTATTCACGTGATACAAATGTTTCGTTTTGATTCTGCTACATACTATACGTTCCTTTACTTTCGAGAATTATTTGAACTTTTTTTACCTAAAAAAATTAGGGAAGCAGGAAATTACCCTACCTAATTGCCATGGCTACTATTTAAAAATGCATTGGTATAATTAAAAAAACAACCAAATTTCTTATTTCAGTCATACCTTGATTATGTGTAAATACTACCAATGAAAGGGATTTAAGGGAAACATGAACGTAACTTGGGGTGGTAAATTTAACTCTTTCCATTTGTATAAAAAAACCACTGATATTAATTTTACTACAAGAGTTGACAAAAAGTTGATTAAAAAAAAAAGTATTATGATAGAAAATAATATTATGTTTGTTATATAGTTTCAGGTCAAAAAGTGAATTTAACAGTTTCAAAAAGTATAACAAATGATATTGATATATATTATTTTATGGGGTAAATATATTTCTGCATCATTTAATTCATACCATATAATATAAAAATATTTTCAGACCTACAATAAATGATTCCATTAAACTTAAACTTGAAGATGGTTTATCTTTAGTTAAACAACCAAAATTTAAACCCGATAAAGTAACACATTTCTTTTTTCATGGCTGGGGAGCAAAAGCTACCAATGGTGCCTCAAAAGCAGTTAGTCAAGGTAAATGGCAAATATGGTCAAAAATGGCTGCATTAACCCTTCAATACACGCACCCGATCTCAGGGACCAACGATAGTTAATTTTTTTTATAATTTCTCTAATCAGAAGTGTGAATTGAAAAGAACGTATTCATAATTTATAAAAACTACAATTAATTTACAAGCCTTTAACAATTACTGGGTGTTATTATTTTGTCGATAAGGCCATACAAGACACATGGCGTTTTAACCGAATGGTGTCTCAGATCGGAGCGTGCGCCTGTGTGTGAAAATTTAGTACGTGTTATGTAGGGTTAATGCAATATATCAGGCAAATAATTATATTAATACTGTACCCAGTTCAAGTAGAAATATTATTTAATTTCTTTTCCTCTAGCTTTATTGGATGCGGGATTCTGCAACGTAGTATCATTTGATTATTCTCGATTAATAAAGTCATCTTTAGGCCCAGTAGACTACCTTATAGCTATACCCCATGCTAAGGATATCGGACAAGCTATAGGAGAATTTTTTAAGCAATATATTGGCAATAGTCAACCTCTTGAACTAATTAAAATGGCGTCACATAGTTTGGGAGCACAAATAATGGCTAAAGTTGCTAGAACTTATGGTGTTGGGAAGCTTCCAAGACTTACAGGTAAAGAATAATTTATTTTGTACAACAAATGAGAGAATATAAGAATAAATTTTAAATTTTAATTATATTAAATTATAAAAACTGTATAGATCCATAATTTATATATTTAAAATAAAAATTAAATAAACAATTTAACTCTTATCAGTTTTGGTCTTTAATAAACGTCGATAATTTTTTTTATAAAAATTTGTACACCTATAGAGGCTGTAACCCAACCTGTGTAACAAATTTTAAGGTTGTATAGTATTGGACGCACTGATCATGTATCAAATAGAATTTTGTTGAAATTCGCAAATTTAAAAATGGGTCCAAGCAAATGAACAGTTTTGGGCCACTGAGTTGATAGCAACTTTTAATATTACAATATTTGATAGAAACATTAGATAATTAATAAGTACCTAATAGAAGATTAAATAGGTATTGCGTAATACACAAATTAATCATTTTTTTTTCTATCAGTAAGTTTTTGTATTGCTATGAATGGTGACAACTTTGAACAATTTTTAAGTTAAAAATTTCGCAGTTTTTTCCTTTTTCTGTAAATTATGTGACATTCTGTAAGTACCTACAAATTTCATTTTTTCCTGTTTGTAAAATTATTATTACATTAATGTGATTATGATTAATTACGCTAATAAATACTGCATAACTATTTTTAACTTTTTTTGTATTGGTGTACCCAAAATGATATTATTTTGCAAACTACTGTTAATTTTACGAATTTCAACAAAAAAAATTTTGATTCATGATAAGTGCGTCCAATACTATACACCCTTAAATTTTATTGAACAGGTTGGGTTACACCCTGTATAGTTTGGCCCTAGAATTTTATTATTGGTAATCAAGTAAGGCCCTACTTCTCTTTTGATGGATAAAATTTATTGTCTCAAACTGTAGTTGTAGCCGGTATTACATTAGTTAACTTTAGTTGGTGGAACTTCTTCAACCAAGATGCAAAAATTAATTACAATAATTGTCAACATATATCTACAACCAGATAAACTCAGATATTTATTCAGGAATGAGATATTTATACAGTTTTGCATTATATGTATTTGTGGTTTATATATTCCACACGATTAATTTTAAAAGCTAAACAGCTTAAAAAGTGAATAACTATATTTAAAAAAAACTGCAGTTGCAATGCAAATGGCTGCAAAAAGTAGATTCTTCTATATTACATTTCTCAACTACACAATGCAACCCCGAAGTTGACGGCAACTTACACCTAAATTTACTATTGTTTAACTTTGGTTGATACAATTGCCGGTTTACTGTCAACTCACAACTATTAAATTACATTGACACAACCAAAGTTATCGATTGCCGTCAACCAAAGTTGACTAATGTAATATCAGCTTAAAACCCTAAAATTGTGTATTAGAAAATTTCAAAAAAATGAGATTTCGAAAAAGTTACTGAGAAATATTGTTGCTCTCGGTGAGTTCTATCGCTGGTTAAATTTATCATATTTAAAGGTTTGGATCCTGCTGGGCCTGCTTTTACTATTCCAGGAGTAGAGCATTTAGAAGCAGCAGACGGAGAATTCGTTGATATAATTCATACTGATGGTGGTTTAAATGGTGATCCCAGAACTTTAGGACATGTTGATTTCTTTCCTAATAACGGCAAAAGGAGTCAGCCTGGATGTCATGATTTAATCCCCAATCCTTTTTGTAAGTATTCTTATAAATATCTAAATGTGACTGATAATTTTCATTTTCATGCAATAAAATGAGACTACAAAGGCATATTTATTTGACAGACAGATATATATATATATATATATATATATATATATATATATATATATATATATATATATATATTTATTAAAACTGAAATCATCAATTTGTTATTATCAGTTATTTATTTTTACGTTTATTTTCTTCATTTTCATTAATATTGTTAATATATCTATGTGTACTTTTTTTCAAATTTCGTTTTAAATAGATATTAGGGATGCAACGGATATTCGACAAAGCCGAATAGTTCGGCCAACTATGTCGAATATCTGTTCGGGCCGGATAATGATGATACCATGCTAACATTATAAAGAAGTAACTTCATAAATTTTTAAATTTAGTTTTCTCACTTACAAAATAAAACATGTTTATTAAATTAGATGTGGAATTTAATTACACTTTTGGACAAGGAAAATAGTTTTCCCATATTAAACGCCTATAGCCCGTTTTTTGTGTTACACCCGGTATAAAGCACCGCATAAAGTTTTATGAGACAGATAATTGGCCTAATTCACTAAGATAGTTGTTAACATATGTAGTCGTTAGGTAACGACTGAGAGTTAACAATGATTTTTAGCAACTCTCGTAACAACTGTCATTCAAATGGTATTCAGTAAATACATAATTAACGACATTGTTAAAAACGGTCGTTGTGAACAATCGTTGTTAAATATAGCAGTTATTTGATTTAAAAGCCATGTCGATTCTCAATATATGTACATAATTCTACTCCGTTGACATCGTGAAGTGACAGATTGTGATTAGTTTGACATTTGAGTTTTTAATAATAAGCTATAAGAAAATTCGGGGTCCAAGATGTTTGTCAACATAAAAAGATAATTTTGCTCAAATTAAATGACATAAGACTAGATAAGACTAGTTTTACATTTAATTTTTATAAGTTGGAAATTTTGCAAATCGTTGATTGACTTCAGGGCAGGGCGGTAGCCAGGCTATGGTTCTAGGAAGGGCGAAATATTTTATTGAAAGGGCAAAAATATTTTTTTGAAAGTTTGAAGTTTTAATTTATATAAATACAAGTAATGCCCGATTGAACCGCTGACACTTAAATTTTAAGTGTTTCTTAAATTTACAATATCGAAACGAAACGTCAAACGAATAATTGAATATGGCTGTGAAAATTTCGATTTGCATCTATTTGTTTAAGTCTAACTTTAAATTTAAGGGTCAGCGATGCAACTGGGCATAATACAAATAATATGGACAATAAAATAGTTGCAACTTTCTATTACGCCTGTTGTTGAATTTTGTTAAAAGCACATTAAAGTCGATGGCTTCAGCTCTTTTCTTTTCAAAAGCCAGAAACATCAAATCGGCCATCCGTTGATGTTCCATAGAAATTCTTTGCGGACGGTTAAAATATGGGTAAAATATAAATATTAACCCTAGCAATTTCAATTTTTTCGTACAAGAATATATTTATTTTCATTTTATTATGATTTCAACGCAGATTTGATTCCATCAATCAATTTCATTTACATGAAATGTCATTATGTCATTTGTAAACATTTTCAACGGTCGGCAAGATAATGACAAGCTATAGTAGCACCAAATCGTCCTTATCAGCATCTTTCGAACTACAACAGTATAATAGGCTGGCTATTCGAAATTCATAGGCCTGTTGCATACGCATATGGTTAAAACGATTACTACAACTCGAAGCTCAAAAGATTACGCGACAGTGTATTGTATCTAACATTGATATTATTTTGCAAAAAAATATAACTATTTTCAATATTTTTATTTGTAAAATAAAATGATAAAAGTTGAAAGTATATAGACATCAGACCCAGGATGGGCGAAAGTTTTTATAGGAAGGCCCGTGCCCTTCCTGGCCCTCCCCTGGCTACGGCCCTGCCTCAGGGAAAATTGAAATTTTGCCTTGCAATCCCTTATGGGATCCATAACCAGGTGTTGAAATTAAATGTTAGAAGAATTGTGAAATTTGTTCAATATTAAGAATTAAAACAATTGTTATAAATTTATCATTCACTTTAAAATGATTTGGAATAAATGTAAATCATTCATCTTGTGACAAGAGACCATCCAATGCCATCCAGTTCACGAATTAAATCATGACCGAAACACCTTGCTCAGTTTGAATATCTTTGTAAATATTTTTTTCCGATATTGAGAATCGATTACTAACATCTCGCAATTTTCTTTGCATAATTCTATGATCTTGTCTAAAAAAATGTATATAATTATTTGCTGTCGTTCTTCTATTTCCAATAAATTTCATTTCCTAACATAAATGCTAGAAATATTAAATTAAAAAAATATATTACTTATGTTCTTCTTCGTTAAATTTATTCAAAATTTGATCTCCAAGCAAAAATATATCGAGAAAAACCACAAAAAATTCCAAAAAAATGCGTAACAACTGCATAAAACCCAGTTGTTACATTAACAATTCAATTTATCCACTAGTTGTTAAATCCTAACAATTTTAAGTTTTAGTGAATAAGAATTTCTTTCTTAACGACAGCCTAAGCTAGTTGTTAATTTTAATCATTTTCGTTAGAGAATTGGGCTAAATATTTGAAAAACAAGCGGTTGTTCACGTTAAAAGCCGGATTTTCGTGATTATCATTTCTCCAAGAGTCCCGTGTAGGACGGAGTTTTGGAGCATCTGTTTATCTTTACTATTATAATAAGGTAATGAGAAATAAACTTGTATTTTTAGCTTCTTGTAGTCACAAAAGAGCCTATGAGTACTACGCAGAATCTATTTTGCACTCTAAAAATTTCATAGGTAAAAGGTGTCGTAGAGAACTTCTAACTAGTCACTGTTGCTGTAATGATAGCATGATTGCTACAATGGGATATTATACTAATACGACGTGAGTATGATTCAGTTTTATAAATTACTTCATATTATCATTCGCTTTTTCATAACATATTATATTATCGTCTAAGTAAGGCGTTTATTTGATGATACGTCAGTTATTTATAATAATATTTATATTGTAGAACCCGAGGGACATACTTTCTTAAAACCGGTTCGACGTCACCATATGGCCTTGGTGTTGCTGGACTTGATTTCAAATAAAATATTTAAAAAGTTTATATAACAGAATGTACGTTAGAAACTACAAATTGTATAACGTCAGAATATGTTATTTTAATTTAAATAAAAGCTTTTTATAAACAAACAATTTTATAAACCACAGTGTGCTTTTTACTTTCCGTCTCCTAAGGAAGGTAGTGAGTTTCTAATGAATAAGTACGTTTTGGGATCCCTAGAATACGAATTTACTATTTTTACGATGATGTCGGTATGTATGTGTGTGCGTGTGCGTCTATGTGTATGTGTGTGTGTGTATGTGATGATCGCATAACTCCAATACCACGATTCCAAAAATTATAATTTTTTCGTATTCCTCGAGTTTAGATGCAGACGTGATTAGTTTTTTGGTTATAATTGGACCACAAGAAGTACCCTCATTTGCAACTTTTAAAAGTTTTTCTTGAAAAAACGCATTTAAATATCATTTATTGACATATAATATTTATATATTATAAAGAATATGTTATTCTCTATACGATGTGATTGCTTTTTATACTTAATATTCAATAGAGTTAAAGAATTATAAAGATATTAAATTTCATACATCAGGCAGCTATGCTAACCATGAAAACTGCTAATATATTTAGATAATTCAAAGTCAATATCAATTAAAAGTAAATGAATGTGGCATAGATGAGGACGTTGAGATAGATGTTAGGGCAGCCACGGAAAGATACGGTAAGGTATGAAAGAATAAGGGAAATAACTCGAGTGTTAGAAGTTTCTAGGTAGATACAAAAGAAACGATTACATTGGTTTGAACATGTAATGAGGAGAGATGAATAATATATTGGAAAAAGAATGAATAGCCTAGTAATAGAAGGTGGAAGAAATAGAGGAAGACCAAAAATAATATGGAAGGACTATATTGCGGAAGACTTGAGAGGAAAGGAACTGAATGAGGACGACACGCAAAACAACAATGAGTGGAAGAAGAAAATAAAAAACAGCGACCCGTAACGAATGGGAAAAGCTAAAGAAGAAAAAGATGTCAGTGTCAAGTGTAATTTGCACAGTATGAAATAATTTTACTGGAAATTTAGAATCTTTTGCAAGAAAGTTTATTTATGGAATTTTTACATAATACACACGATAGACGGACGGTATTGTAATGTTGATTTATATGGGTGTGGTGTAAAACTCAAAGAAATATTATTAATTAAAATAATACGTTTATTAAACGATAAATAATTAGGATAAATATTAAAAAGATAATAAAAATAACTAACATTATGATTAAATAATTATAAACGCTAATTTAAGACTAAGAATATAATTAAATACTTAAACACTAAGATTATTTATTTAAACAATATTTATAACACGATATTTATTTATATAACTACATTTATTTATGTTCACAACTTGTAGACTGTTTATTTATATCACCAACTTCATTGCTCGTTGCTTCTATATATCAGACTATCTTCGCTGGCTTTTCTGACGTGCTTATATAGCGCAGCGTAATTTCTCTTCAATGTTCTCCATCTTTCCATCGAATACAAAGGATCACCTCACCGGATGTAATTAAACCAGTCTAAACGGGTAATGGGTTTTACCCCGCCGGGGATTACGTCATCGCTCGAGGATATGCTACCAGTGGCGGCGCAAGCATTCGGTCGCGTCGGGATGGCGCGCGCTACAGTATTATGCTGGCCACATCAGATTTTTTATATTTCAACCTATTAAATGTATTTATGGTATATATATTATTTATGTAATGAGCGAATGTCAAAAAAAAATATGCAAAATTAAACAGAAGTATAAATTTAATCAAGTTATTATTTTTCCTTTCCAACGTATTCCCCTTTAACCCTAATACACTTTATAGTTCTTTCAAAAAGTTCATTTACACCCTCGATTGGACAGAGCTAAATTTGAACTTTAGGGAATTTGAAGATAGGAAGCCAATGTCATGAAAAACTGTGTAATGTAATATTACTATTGTGAATTGTTGAGTAAAAGCTGTACCCCTTTGGCTCATTTTATTCTTCTTTCTTTTCCTTAATGACTTATTTTAATTTATTTAACAGATACCGTAATATTGATCAATTATTGAAACACTTTTAACATCCTTCTATTCAATTAACAATTTTTTTCCAAAATTCAAAAAAATATTTCTTATTTATATAATTCTTGCAGTGTACATATTTAAGGTAAAAGCACCGGTAGTTGACACTTTAAAATATGAAAATGTATAACATTGTTGTTTAAAAAGATGGTTTAATGTTTAGCAAAAATACACACAATTATTCGCATTCATTGACGTCACAGGAAGTAATATGCCTATAACAATAAAAATGAGTTATCTTATGAAGAAAAAATCTGATGTGGCCAGCACAATACCTTTCGCCAATCCTGTGTATTATGTATAAATCCCATACTTACATTTTCTTGCAAAAGATTCTAAATTTTCAGTAAAATTATTTCATAAACAAACTATGCAAATTGCACTTGACACTGACATCTTCTTCTTTAGCCTTTCCCATTCGTTAGGGGTCGCTATTTTTTATTTTCTTCTTCCACTTATTTTTTTTGCGTGTCGCTCTCATTCAGTTCCTTTTATGTCTAGTCTTCCGCAATATAGTATTTATTATTAATCAGCATGTTACGTAATTTAAGTTCTGTGAGTTTGGTTCAGTCACAAACCTTTTTATCCCTTACACCCCTGATAAAAGGAAAATTTTCTATTTATTATCAATCAGAACTTTATGTAGTTTAATTTCTGTGAGTTTGGTTCTGCTACAAACCATATGGACCTTGAACCGAGCCTCAGAAATATTTTTCAATTGAATTCGAGTCGTTAATGAACTCGATATTAAAATTCAGGTTCAGGGTTCAGCTCCGGGTCAGGTTTATTTTCTTTTAAGCGTACTCGTGATACAGCCGATCATCGACTCCTTCGACAGTTGCGTTGCTGCCTGTGTTGACTGTTCATGAAAATTGTGTCTTGCGTTGCGTTATATATTCCGCCTCACATTTTAAATTATTTCTATATAAAGATTATTATTCATAAAACATTCATTTAATTTTTATTGGGTTGAACCGAATTTGAACCCAATACCTGAAATCGGAACAAAACCGTAACTTTCATTAATGCTTGAACCTTCAACCACACGAACACATCTCTCAAAAAATCTGTTGTGGCCATCACAATACCCCTCGCCCTTTCCATTGTGGTATAAGTATTGTAGTTTTATTTTATTTTTTATTTAAGCTTGATTGGCTTTGCGTCCTCAGAGGACACTCTCGCCATAGTTTCTATATTTTGGTTTTGTTTATAATTCTATTTGACATTTAGAAATATAAGAAATATAAGTAAATAATAATCGATTCTTGGGATAAGTATTGTAGTTAACATAACTTGTTCACACAAAAAATTCTAATTACACTTCATCTTTATATTTACGTATTTTCTATAATTTATATTCATTATTTGAGCAAGTTTTCTTTTATTCTTCTAAATGTTCGAGGTTCTTCCAATTCATTGACGGGATTGGCGGTATTTCTGAAGGGTTCATGTAATATACCTATAATTTTAAATATATAATTAATAATACAATAAGAAATATTTAATATCGTTCCCAGAAAAAGCCTTCAGTACAATCTCTGAATTTTTGACACTGACATTAGTGATATTTATCTGTCAATTACAGACATTTTAATTTCTCAACTAGTTACCATGGAGATGTTTGGGCTGTGGGATTTACTATAATAAATTATTTTATAGAGAATATAATTCCTTTGTCACGTGACATGTTTTTCGCCAATTAACATTCAGAATCTCCCTAGCTACGTGTTTATCACAGCGATGATAAAAAACAAGGAAATTATCACCGTATTTATAGTCGTTACTAAGGGATTTGTTTTCTTTATTTATGACATTGACAGTTAATTTTGAGTATAAAAATTAATAATAACAATAATTCAAACTCCGAAATATTAAATAAAACTCGTAAGTACCATATTTTAATACAATATGAATATGTATATCAAAAGTTAGGTTAGGTTAGATTGCAAGAATTCATTATATTCTCTCATTAAATATAAGCTCGTGATATGATTAATAATCGAAGATATTGCTCGTGAAACCGAAGCAGCACATTTCAACTCGTCCTTCGGACTCGTGAAATCTGCAGCTCGGTTTCACTCGAGAATATCATCGATGATAATCATATCACTTGTTATATTACGTATGATTATATTTCTATATCTCTAAATCTATAGAAGATATAATAAAAAAATTATATGTGTCAGATAGAGAATTTTATGTTTTTAATATTTGTGATAATAAATTTTCATAAAATAATGTTTAGAAGATTTTTGTTAAAATACTACCACTTCCGGTTGACCAATTGTTACCAGAATCTATTCAACTCTTCCCATTACTGTTAGATTGAGGAATCCGTAGTTACACAGGTCTTTAGTCTTATAGAATTGGAGAAATCATATCTCCAATATCCACACACACACACTTCCACGCATACACACACACACTTTCACACACATACACACATCCACACACACACACACACACACACACACACACACACACACACACACACACAAAATGTTATAATCGGATTCTAGGGACCAAAAAATGTGCTTATTCGCTAAAATCTGGATATGCGATTTTTAGCATGATTCCAATACCTCTTTTAGCGAGAGGTAAAAACAAGTTAACCTGAACCAAACCCAGTTTTTGGTACAATGCCCTAACATCACTAATAGTTTATAAATAACATATATCAGGAACGCATCTGATAGATAATATGAATCCGTCGCCATCCCACCATCTGTATATACCACATGTTCCGTCTTCTTGCAATGTGAAGATTATTTTCGCCGCTAACTTCACGCCGGTTATTAAGTCTATAATACATAGTTCATTTGAGTCTTCTTGTAATAATAGTGTCGAGAGGGTTTCAAGTAAATTTCATCAAGCGGTCAATCCAAAATTAAATGCAAATGTAGAAAATAAAAAACTTTGGAAAAAATATTCTGTTAGTGTTAATACGAAAAAAATTCAAGGCGATTAATTTCGAAAAAAAAGTAATTTATTTGTACAATTGTTTTAAGAGAGTTGTATAATAATAGTTTTTTTCTATAGCAGATTTTAAAGTTTGCTTTTGTCTACTGAAAATTATGGATTAAATAGCACTTTAACCGTATGAGTAGAAAAACAAATTTTCTTATTAACATTTATGCTAAGTTTATTATATTTACTCAATGAAAGAAGGATATTTATATTATTTTGTAGGACACATACATCCGAAAGTGTGGCAATATTACTTTTAGTTATATGGGTATAATTGAATAAACGGTTTTTCATGGTTACCCTGTTAACTGGTTGGCTCTATTAGCCAGTTTTCGTGGTTAAACCGGCAAATCACGGTTAATTAGTCAACATCAGTTAGCAGTTATCACTGTTAACAAAATATTTTGTATAGTTTTTGACAGCAGTAATTTTCCTATCATTGACTTCAAAGGAAAAAGAAATGAGTTATGTGATTTTATGTTCTACGTTTACTTACATGAAAGCTAATGATAAAATAGGTAACATATTAGGTACTCTGAAATTGAAAAATTACTTTGATAATATACATGGCCAAATAAATTTCAATGCTAAGCAATTATAATATATTTTCGGTCGGAACTGTCGTAGACAAAAATGTGGAATATTCAAAAGGAATTTTTTCTTGCAATATTTCAAATTACGAAAATATAATAATCTACTAAATTCGAATAGCTTATATCCGAATTCCCATATAAACCAAACGTTTATTTTTTTAGTGTGTAAACTACCGTTGCAGGAAACATGAAACGTTGTGAATAATTTTAGTACAAACCAGAAATACTATTAAGCTTCACTTCAGCTTATTTAATCTCCTGATTAAACACTTTGTGCATAGTTTTCCTCATATAAAAATTGGGGTCGGATTGGGAACATTTGGGCACGGCGGAAATACATATACCGTGTTTCGCCTTACCAATTCAGTATTATAGGTAATATGGCATAGTTTTGAACTCTCTGATTGGCGGAAATTGGAGCCAAGTTTACACAATGTAATTTCAGACTAGTGTCAGTGTATATGACATGTGACGTCTTGTGTCATTTTTATGTGCAATGTCAAGTATCATCTTTGTCTGATTAGGAAAACAGGTAGATAAAACTTTATATTATACAGTTACTGACTAGAATATACAGTTTCAATAATAATAATAATAATAATAATAATAATAATAATAATAATAATAATAATAATAATAATAATAATAATAATAATAATAATAATAATAATAATAATAATAATAATAATAATAATAATAATAATAATAATAATAATAATAATAATAATAATAATAATAATAATAATAATAATAATAATAATAATAATAATAATAATAATAATAATAATAATAATAATAATAATAATAATAATAATAATAATAATAATAATAATAATAATAATAATAATAATAATAATAATAATAATAATAATAATAATAATAATAATAATAATAATAATAATAATAATAATAATAATAATAATAATAATAATAATAATAATAATAATAATAATAATAATAATAATAATAATAATAATAATAATAATATAAAGAGAGGCATCTTCCAGGGAGATTCCCTTAGCGCGCTATGGTTTTGCCTAGCGCTTAATCCACTCTCAAATATGCTCAAAAGAACTAAAAAGGGATACACGTTTCCGGAATCCAGAACAACCTTAAACCATCTAATATACATGGACGATATAAAATTAATGTCCAACAACAAACAGGACCTGGATGCACTCATAAGGAAAACAGAAATATTCAGTAAAGACATCAAAATGAAATTCGGCTTAGATAAATGCAGAAGACACGCAATAGAAAAAGGAAAATGGACAAATATACATGGATACCATATAACAGATGAAGACAAAGGTGAAATAATTGGAATGGAGAAGGATGAAACATATAGATACCTAGGCTTCAACCAAGATATAGGAATAACACATAAGGAATCCAAAGAAGCAGTAACGGAAAAACTAATAGAAAGAACAAGAAAACTATTAAAAACAGAACTGTCAGGTGCAAATTTATCCAATGCCATCAATACATACGCTATACCTGTCGTTACCTACACCTTTGGTGTATTGAAATGGACACCCACAGAACTAGAAGGACTGAACAGAAAAATAAGGGTAATGTTTACAAAATATAGATCACATCACCCAAGGTCCTCCATAGAACGCTTCCACCTCCCGAGATCTGACGGTGGGCGAGGAATTTTGGATATCAGAGAACAACATCTTAACCAAATAAAAAACCTGCGTAACTTCTTCTTTGAGAAACAGAAGAGTTCCGACTTGCATAGTGCCGTAGTTAATAATGACAAGAACTACACACCGCTCAACCTACGCAACAAAGAAGAAATAGAAGCACCCACAGGTGTAAGGAGAGAGGAGAAATTAGAAAACTGGTGTAGAAAACCGATACATGGACGATACCCAGCTATACTGCAAGCAAACCACATCGACAAAAAAGGATCACAAACCTGGCTAAAAGGAAATCTATTTAAAGAGACTGAAGGCTTTTTAATATCAATACAAGACCAAGTTGTGCCAACTCTAAACTACAGAAAATACATTGTAAAAGACAACACAGTAAACAGCGACATGTGTAGGATGTGCCATAAGCAACATGAAAACATCGATCATCTAACAAGTGGATGCGAAACACTGGCATCGAGACAGTATACAAAACGCCATGATGACGTAGCAAAAATTGTGCACCAACACTTGTGCCTGCAACACAAATTGTTAGAAGAAGAAAAACCCTACTATAAATATAAACCCAATTCGGTCCTAGAGAATAGAAACATCAAAATATACTGGAACCGGTCCGTTATAACCGACCATTACATACCTAGTAACAGACCAGATATAATATACAGCTTGAAACAAGAAAAAACAACTTACCTCATTGATGTGGCTATTCCAGCAGCGAATAACATCAGCAAGACACAATCCAAAAAAATCGAAAAGTACTTAGACCTGGCCCAAGAGATCAAAACAATATGGAATCAGCAACGCGTAGAAATCGTCCCCATTGTAATCGGAGCAACCTGCGAAATTCCTTTTAAACTATATGAAGGACTAAAAACTCTTAAAATCCCAGAAAAGACTTACCTCAGTATGCAGAAAAGCGTGGCCCTCAACACATGCAACATCGTCAGGAAGGTGCTGAACCGGTCAATGCCCGAAGATTCCACCCAAGCAGAGATTAAGGACCGAACGACCATCGAGACGGATGAGTAGCCTAACCACCGACTGGTGCCATCCCCTGAAAGCCCAAATAAAATAAAATATGTACTTTGTAATACTATCAATGCAATGTATTTCACTTACCTCATCTCACAAAATTTATTGTATATATACTTGCCTAAAACAGGCCGTTTTGTACATGATTCCTGTATAAAAGCAGAGAGAAATAAACGAATAATAATAATAATAATAAGAATAATAATAATAATAATAATAATAATAATAATAATAATAATAATAATAATAATAATAATAATAATAATAATAATAATAATAATAATAATAATAATAATAATAATAATAATAATAATAATAATAATAATAATAATAATAATAATAATAATAATAATAATAATAATAATAATAATAATAATAATAATAATAATAATAATAAGTAAAGCACACAAGATGTAGAATGTGTGATGAAGGCAACGAAAATGTAGCACACATTATAGCGGGATGCAAAACATTAGCCCAAACAGATTATCTAAGAAGACACAATAACGTTGCCAAGATCATACATTTAAAACTTCGAAATCGAATTCTACAAGCTGAAAACATCCCATACTACAACTATAAACCTAAAGCGATAATAGACACCCCACAAGCAAAGATCTACTGGGACCGCACAATACAAACGGACAAGACAGTGCAACACAACAGACCAGACATCGTATACCAGAACAAAGAAGAAAAATGTACTTACCTGATTGACATCACTATACCAGCGCCTGCAAATATCAAGGAAAGGTCAAATGAAAAAATAAATAAATATTTACTATTAGCAAATGATATAAAAAATACATGGGAACAGGAAAGAGTGGTAATCATTCCTATAGTAATTGGAGCCACTGGAGAAATCCCTTGGAGACTTCACGAATCTCTCGAGAAGTTGGAACTGGAACCTAACACGTACATACAACTCCAGAAGGCCGTAATATTAGACACCTGCAACATCGTAAGGAAGGTGTTAAACATAAAGTAAAGATGATATAATAAATAATCAATAATAAACAGGATCCGTACTCCAAAAACACAAATAGTAAAATATTCAACATCTAGATGTCTTGCTGTAAGCCGATAACTAGGTTTTTAACCCTCCGTAAAAAGACGGAGGAGGCTGAGAGGAATAATAATAATAATAATAAATCATCCGAAAACAAGTCATGCAGAATTTGTAAAGCTGCAGATGAAACCATCCATCACATAATGTCATCCTGCTCAGAATTGGCCAAAACTGAATATGTCATACGGCATAATAAAATCTGCAATCTTATTCACTACAATCTCTACAATCATTATATAGGACAAACAAATGAACAGCTATGGTACAAATATCTACCAGAGAAAGTAGTGAATAATGCAAACGGAAATGTACCAACGATATTGTATGATATGGGAGTGCGAACTGACCGAACCATCAATGCTAATAGGCCTGATATTATTATTAGAACTCCTTGTACTACATACTTAATTGACGTCTCCGTACCAGCCGATGAGAAAATAATAACAAAGGATGCCGAAAAACAGCTAAAATACAAAGACTTGTGTATTGAAATTAAACGTATGTGGAAAACAAAATGCGAAATAATTCCAGTAATAATTGGAGCGACAGGTTATGTAAATAAGGAATTTATTAAAAATGTCAAACGCATCCCTGGAAATCACGACCCATATGAAATTCAAAAACAAGCAATATATGGAACAGCCCACATTATAAGAAAAGTACTTTCCTAAAATCCCATATATCCTCAGCTGTATGGTTTATAGCTGGAATATGGTTGAAACCGACTAGGACACCTTAGACCACATCCTAGTCAGCAGAAGAGATCTCCATCCTGCCAACCCGAAGTTTAGGCCATCATTACGAGCAATCTTAGAGCCCTGAAAATGAGAAGTACAATTTTGCTAATGTATTGTATTTAATTATTTACCTTGTAGCTCTTAGATGTACTAGACTTAGGTAAATAAACATAATAATAATAATAATAATAATAATAATAATAATAATAATAATAATAATAATAATAATAATAATAATAATAATAATAATAATAATAATAATAATAATAATAATAATAATAATAATAATAATAATAATAATAATAATAATAATAATAATAATAATAATAATAATAATAATAATAATAATAATAATAATAATCTTTATTGACTATAAGCCAAAGGCGGGGTTCAGCCAAAGGCTGTTCTTCCACCCAACCATACAAATAAATATAAAAAAAATTAAATTACCAGAATTTTTTACAAAGAATAATTTACAACTTAGATATTATAAATACTACATATAGAAATTATATAACAAAAATGAACAAAGTTAAGTGCTAAACATTTCTTTTATATGTCTACGAAATGTATATAGAGACAGAGTATGGCATTATTTTAATATTTTAATAAAATATCAGATGACAGCAGCTCAATACTGCATTTTTTAATTTCGTCGGTTTTAAACTGGTGCCATCTTCTAAATTGGTTAAATGGAACAGAGTACAGTATACTTTGTAAGTAGGTAACTCTTTGCATACCGAGGCTAAATAACAAATTGAGGTCTTTCAACCAGAGGTACGAAGGGTCCCCAACAAAACGAGAATTATTTTCTGGCAGGTGGTAGGGTTCTAGTGACGACTTCACCCGCTAGATATTGTAGAGTGTGCAGCCGACGGCACTGAGTCTAGAGAGCACGCGACCGACACCACTGGTCGAATATGTGTAGAATGTAAACTTCTCGGAAGACGATGACGTAGTCGTCGCGTGCCTCGGGCAGCTGACACGAGCGTACACTTGTGTAAACAAATGGAGAGATAATATATCTTTAGTACATACCCTTTTAGATCTGTTGCCTAAGCTTCATATTTGGGGTACCATCTTAACGGTCATTGCGTTTTTTTTTTCGTATGCTGTTTTTGACGGGGTCGGCGGACATTAAAAATCAACGAATTAACGTCAGGTTCTATTTCCTGTTAGAGAAATCAGCAATAATGTTTGGAAGAGCTTACAAAAATTCTGGATCAATTTCTGACTGTTCTTACAATTGCTAGTACGCTAGCACATACTCAAATGGTTGGCTTTCGGGTCGTCGAAAAGCGCACATGGAACGAATTATGTTGCGCTACGTTTCATCTTCAAATTTTCTGTGGAAATTCGTTGGCATAAACTTAAGGATATTACAGTGAGTTCCTCCAATTCATCGATTGTTCTATGACGATCAGACACGGATTCTTCAGTGCTACTAGATGTTCTAGAAGTCGATGGAATGGACGTCTCGGTTGAAAGTCATTTTCAGTTCATATCCGACCACTTTTAAAAAGATAAAACCACTTGTAAAACCTCGCTTGGTTCAAAGCTTCCTCTCCGTAAGCCCTTCGAAGCATTGCGACAGTTTCCGCTACTGATTTCCCTGACAGGAAACAAAATTTTAATGTCTGCTATTGCAAAATCGCCGAATATGTCAAACAGCGCTTACGAAAAAAATCATATTGACCGCTTAAATGTCTCCCCAAGGATGACGTTGGACAATAGATCCAAAAGGGTGTCTAGTAAAGACAACTACAGGGAGAAGGCGAAACTAGCGTCCTTCCATCCGCCAGAAAATAACTCTCGTTGTTTTTGGGTACCACCTCGTATACACAACATTTTTTTCTACGATCAGAAAGATTAAATGATTTTTAAATCAAATTAATAAAAAATATATAATTTTCTACTTATACATCATATCTATGAAAGCGAAAATTTTAAATATAGGTAACTAGGGAATTGGTTTACAATAATGTACCTACGTTGCAGACTAATAGTACTAAAAACGATCTGCAAGGAGCTTTGGTTTGAAATTATACATTTTCTAAAACCAAATAATGTTCGTAAAGCCACCCTTACCGCTACCCTTGGTAAGGGAGGTATACGGATCGTGCTAAAAATCGCATATCGATATTTTGGTAAATGACCACGTTTTAAGGTCTCTAGATTCCGATTTTAATATTTTCACGATGATGTCTGTGGGTGTGTATGTGTATGTATAGTTGTGTGTTTGTGTATGTGTGTGTATGTATGTGCGTGTGGATTTCTTGGACACTCTAACTCAAATACTATCATTCAGAAAATTTTAAAACCATGTATTTCTACATTATTCTAATATGGAAAGAAGCCATTCGATTTTGGTGTCAATCGGATACCCGAAAATGGCAATTTACTTGAAGCTCAAAATAGTTTTCTTTCAAAAAATACGTTTAAATGTTTTTTTTTCGCAATTTATATTATAAAAATTAAATTTTGTACATGTTTGCATTAATACTTTTTCTATATTTTATGGATAAATTTATAAAATAATATACAATTTGTATCCCGTAGCCTATGCTTTAAACACAACTCCATGATTACACAATTCAGCTCAAATGTATGTAACTGACAGATGAATGTCATTGTCAAAATAATTATCATTTCAAATTAATAATAGTAACTTTTTTTAAAAAAAATGTAAATAGAAGAATAGGTATATGGAAAGGAACTTAATATAGTTTCCAGCATTAATAAATATGAAGGTATGTATTAAAATAAATAAATATATCACGGAATATTACCTATTACTGAGTGTGCTAAACTGCTTTGTACACAGATTTCGGTAATGATGTTGATATATTTGTATCGTCCGGGCATTTACCAAGCGTCACCTCACTGCCACAGGTGTCAATATTGTGCCGTTTAAAATTCAAAATATTTGCCGTTTGTCAGGATCGTACCGGTTCCCTAGATTCGCGACCAGACACTACGGCATGCGGCCACTATTTATATTAATAAAAATTAAATGGCAGGAGATATTGTGTTGACCACATCAGATTTTTTACCGATGCAATTTTAGCCACTTCTAGTTTTTTATCTTTTTAAAGACATGTCCAATTTGGACTCCAAACTGATTGGACCCGGAGGAAAATTCTTGTTTTCTATAATAGTTAGTCCGACCTTGATTAAATGTAGTATCACTATTAATCTGAACGTTTCGTCAATACAAACGCTTCGTTTACTCCTATCTTATTTGATTTGGGTGGCTTGAGATCTCCAAATCTATATAAGATACTGTGTCGATTATATAAGATTTTGGTGCGCTTTCTAGATTTAATAATTTGTCTCTTTTAAATAACTTTTGAACACTCATGTCGTGCCAATAATTAACAAATAAACACTGCCCACTATTCTATTAGTCCACAATTTGATAAAAAATGATATACTACCTTATACATATATCATACAAAACTACACTATATCGGAAATAAATAAATAAATTATCTACTTTTTATAGGTACATATATAGATGATTGAAAAATAAGTTTTTTGTCATAATGTAACTATTACAACTAGGATATTTTAATTTATATAAAAGACTCACCAAGTGTACACATTTTTAAAAGAAGTATCAAAATGAATTTGATTGATTATATTTACCATTTAATTATTGCAACAACGAGTTTATTATTTGGTAAGATTGTAATATATAAAATCAATATTTGTGCCTATTCTGCAGCTCGGTGGTTAATTTTTAACCAATCAATATTTTGACATATAAAAAAGGGATTTTTGTTGTCAAATCAATATATACTACATAAAAAAATAACCACTTGCTAAAAATTAACCACAGAGTTACAGAATAGGTAGTTATAAAACAGAACCTATCATTTTAATAATTAAAATATTTTCTCGTTTTAAAATAAAACACAAATATATGTATTATTAGTGGACATTGTAAATTATTTAGAAAATATTATTAAATAGAAACATTTAAATTCAAAAAGACAAATAAAATATATAAAAGATTTTTATCTACAACTGCTAGAATAACAGAATTGGGACCAGTACTCAAAAAAGTAAATTAAGTACTAAATAGTAAATATTTATAAGAAAAGTATTTAAATACTAAATAATGTAATATTTTAAGTACATTTTTTAAATCAGTTGAAATATGACAAAATTAGGCATAGGGACTCGCAAATCATGGCATTTGGCATGATGGTAGCGTTTCCAATTTAGCCGGAAGTGATATTAAAATTCATATTTAAAATAGAACACCCAACATATTTTTATATATATTTGGAATCTACGTAAAATTACGAATTCAGCGATATGTTTGAAGTGCACTTTTATTGAAGAAATAAATTACAAAAATGTTGAAGAAAATGATGCAAAATTAACCTGCTAAGCCATGATATCAGGCAAGATGTGAAAACAGCTGAGATAATATTATGTAATATTGAAGTTAATTTTTTAAACAGCAAGTTATTTTTGTAAGATTCCACATTTTGTAGTAAAAAAATCTGTTGTGGCCAGCACAATACCTTCCGTCATTCTCGTGTAAAATGTATAAATTCCATATTTTTTCTTACAAAAGATTCTAAATTTCCAGTAAAATTATTTCATAAACAAACTATTCAAATTGCACTTGACACTGGCATCTTCTTCTTCTTTAGCTTTTCCCATTCGTTAGGGGTCGCTATTTTTGCATGACGTTCTCATTCAATTCCTTTTCTCTCAAATCTTCCGCAATACAGTCCTTCCATCTTATCTTTGGTCTTCCTCTGTTTCTTTAACGTCCTATTATTAACTATTCATTCTTGTTCCAATATAATTCGTCATTTCTCCTCATGACATGTTCAAACCAACGTAATCGTCTTTCTTGTATCTTTCTAAAAACTTGTAACACTAGAGTTATTTTCTTACCGTATCTTTCCGTGTATTCCCCAATATCTACTTCAACATCCTCATCTCTGCCACATTAATTTACTTTTTATTGATACTGACATCTGTCAATTTGAATTATATGAATATATTACTAGTTCCCAAGTTTGGCATAGCTGGCTAAATTATAAAATTTAATTTCTTTAAAATTCTTTAACTCTGTATCTATTGAATATGAAGTATAAATTGTAATCAAATCGTATAGAGAATAATATATTCTTTAAGTTATAATAACGTTAAATGTCAATAAATCAAATTTAACTGTTAAATCTTCAAATGAGACTACTTCCGGTTGACCAATTATAACCAAAATCTAATCAGTTGTTCGTCTGGATGTAAACTTGAGGAATACGAAAAAATTATAATTTTTGGAATCGTGGTATTGAAGTTATGGAATCCGGAAGTTTTGTCACACACACAGACACACAAACATACAGACATCATCGTAAAAATGGTAAAATCGTATTATATGGACCCTAAAACGTGCTTATTCAGTAAAAACTCATCTTTGAATTTTTTGACCAAAGACAATACCTTCCTTACCTAAAGGTGACGGAAGGTAAAAATGATGAATTTGTTTTCACAGCCTACTTGATATGGCTTAATAGTTATTCATAATTTTCTCTTACGGTTTTGTAATTAATTTCTTCAATAAAAATTCACTTCACCCATATCGTTGTATTCGCAATTCCATATATATAAAAAACCGGAAGCTTTACCATCATGCCAAATACTATGATTTATGAAAAGAAATAATTATAAATTAAAAAGTTATTTTGAGTGGACCGTTTCTTAGTGTCATCCTGTATAGCTAATTTAAACAAATAGTATATTGTGGAATAAGTGTATGATGTCTGTCTACATGCCTGTAATAAGGCTTCACGCATATAAAATATTTTAAACAAACTTCATAAGAAATGAATTGCATTTTATGCATCGCTTTTAAAAGTCAGACTTCACGTACTGTGATTAATGTTTGTAGCTACTATTTCACGCAGTGAAGTAGAAAAAATCTTTAGTTATTTAGTTTTATAATATAGATGAGTAAGTAGAAATAGCCTTTAATAAATAAGTTGTTCAAAATTACGTCTTGATTTATCTTTATTAACGTCTTCAATTATTAGATTAAAATTGTAAATAGTGCAAACTTTAGCACCTACTCATATTTGCTCAAACCCGTATTGACAGTAGTGCACAAAACATACAGCAATATGTTTTTGCGCATGCGTATTTAAAGTATTTAAGTTATTTTAAATACTTTTGGATACTTTAGGTACCAAAAAGTATTTTAAGATTTTTTTATGAAAACAAAGAATTTTAAGTAAGTACTAAATACTAATTTTTAACAGTATTTTAAGGAAAGTATTGTAAATATTGGATGTATTTAAAATAATACTTTCAGTAATTTTGTTTTAAGTAGTTCCCAGGTCGGTTGAATAAGGACATATTCATCAGTGCCGCAGCAACACTTTTAAGCGCCTAGGATGAAGTAATATTGAGTCGATTTAATGGGAGCCAGAGAGAGGAGCCAACCAGATTTTTTTCTTTTTCGTATTCATTTTTTATCTAACATTAAAATAACAATAATTTTAAAACAACAAAAATTTTATGAAGTCCAATTAGAAATGTGTGTGTTTGAGTGTGTGTGTGTGTGTCCGTGTGTGTATGTGTGTGTGTGTAAGTGAAATATATCATACATCCCTTCTCAATACACAGTTGCCATCTTATCGGCTTCGCGTTCGGCAAATATCGATGCTCGTTAGACTGGTGCCGTATGCGACCATCGTCAACAGCGCTGGCGCGAGGCCTGTTAGTTTAGGCGCCTGGTGCTATCGCACCGCCCGCATCACCCTTCGTGCGCTACTGATATTCATCCCCATTTTATAACAAAACTACTAACTTTTACTTAGTTCTGACTTATCTCACGGCTCACGAGTCTTAAGCCAGTTTTAGAGTTTATATCGCCCTTTTGAAAAATCCTTCGCCCTAACTGTTCTTCATTTTAGGCTTTCTACTCATTGTCGTATACCTTTTTTTGTAAGTTATAACATGATGCAAACCACACCTCACCTTCAACTTCAACTGTCAGGCAGAACGAACAATTTGTTTAATTAAAAAAAAAAATGTTCTGACCAGCACAATGTCTCTCGCCACGTTTTTGGTTACATAAGTATAGGGCGCGAATAGTAATGTGACATTGTTGGCCTTGACAAGCAGATATGGGGGCACGCATCAGCATGACAATTAGTAATTATACACATAAATGTCAAATGTTAGAATTTTTCATTAAAAATTTCAAGATTCTCTAAATTTACATAGTTAATTTGTCACCAGGAGTGTAGGATATACTTGTCGCGTAAAATAAACTAAATGGAATTGGAAAATCACCAAATTTAGAATGACAAATTATGATATTTGACATCTATGTACATAATTACAAGCTATCATTCTTACACGGGCCCCCAAATCTGCTTGCCAAGGCCAACAAAGTCACATGACTGCTCGCGCCCTATTGTATTTAACATTTCTTGTATAATAAAAATTACAAAGTTACGTCTAGTTTCACTAGGATACAACTTGTATTATATGACTTTAGTCAAAGTATCTCTCGGTAGATGGCTCTGCCGGTATTAACTTACCTCTACAGGTCTTCTACCATCGAAGATGATCATATGATCACCGCCAGCACAACGAGTCATTGTCTCTGCTCCAGGAGTCCACTCACTATGGAGGACTGGACAGAGACCACAGGTTACACCACACTGAAGAGCACCAATAAGTGCGAAACGCGTCTGTGGTTACTTGTTGTGCTGGCCGACTTCTGACGATGGCTTCATGGAAGCTGACTTAGAAGTTGTATCCTAGTGAAATTAGACGTAACTTTGTAATTTTTATTATATTGTTCATTTCACGGAGAAATTCGCAATTTGCTTTTTGCAGTTTGCACTTGTATTTCTTGTATACCTGCACTACACCAAAAATTCTACTTATATCTCTTCTTTATATTTAGATTTTTTAGTTTTAAATTCATTCTATGAAGAAATTTATCCTACTGTTCTATTTTTTCCAAATGTTTCCAATTTATTGTCGGGATTTACAGTATTTTTTGTCAGTTACAAACATTTTAAATTTTCAATTGGTTTCCATGACATTATTTAGGCTGTGAGATTTATTACAACAGATTATTATATAACTTATATTTCTTAATCTCTAAATCTATAAAAGATATAATAAAATATTTATATGTATCAGTTAACGAATTTACTCGTCTTTAATACTAGCAAGAACAAAAATTTTCAAAAAAGAATATTTAGAAGAACTTTTTAAGAATCCGCTACCTTCGGTTGTCCAATTATTACCAAAACCTTTTCAGCTCTTCCCAGTAATGTTCGATTGAGAAATACGAAGTTATACAGAAATTAAGTATTAGTTTTAGAGAAATCGTCCTTCCAATATCCACTCTTTTTTTTTCTCTCTCTCTCTCTCTCACACACACACACACACACACACACACATATATATATATATATATATATATATATATATATATATATATATATATACACCCGCACTCACACACAGACATTATCGTATATATATATTAAAATCGGATTATAGGGACCTTATAACGAGCTTATTCATTAAAATCTGGATATGCGATTTTTAGCATGAATCCAATACCTCTCTTAGCGAGAGAAAAAAATTATTAAAATTCAATTGATGTACTTCTTTGAAATAAAAAATACATATGTCTATTTAAAAATGTATCATTGTTTAAAAAATAATATCCTTTATTGAATTTTACGTTACTGTACTTTTTGCTTATAACAATAAAAATATAAGTACCTCAGTGGCATAACTAGGGCTTGCAAGGCGACGCAACGCCCATATTCCGAGCGCACTTTTTTAATAAAAGCGCTTTTATGGAGCGCGCTTTTGCTTTATATTCTTATGAAGGGTATGCTCCATAAAAGCGCTTTTATTATAAAAGTGCGCTCGGAATATGGGCCATTACCTTCCTTACCTAAAGGTAACGGAAGGTAAAAATTGAATTTGTGGATTATAAATAAAAATTAAATTACTTATATGTTTACTTAATAATTTTGCGATTTTCTTTGAATGAGTTATATACAAGGTCGGGTTAATAAATTTTGAGGCCTAAAGCGGAATTATTTATGAGGACAAAATTTTGTATTATAATATCGTAATTAATTTGTTTACTAAATTCTACTTCTATATTTAGAATTGCTGACGCATCCATTCTTTTTTGGGTAATACTTGATTTTTAAATAATTTTTCACGCGTTCTTTATGCTTTATATTGTTTCTATTTTGCCACAAGGTTTCTTACGAGAAATAGATAAAAAAATTGGGGCCTCCGTAAAATCGGGCGCCTCAAGTGGTCGCTTTGCCCGGATCTTCAAATCCGACTGAAATCCGATAGTAGTTCATAGTTAGATAAAGAAAGATATAAGGTAGGTTGTATTTTAATATAACTACCTTATATATCATAATAAAGCTATATTACCATATACTATCTATATCAGAAATGCATAAATACGAGTATTATCTACTTATGTACGTATATAGATGATTGAAAAATAAGTTTTTGTTATAATATAACAAACTATTTCAACAATGCCGACATAAAAGGTGTATAAACGAAGTATCAAAATGAATTTAATAGATTATATTTACTATTTAATTATTGCAACATGGAGTTTATTATTTGGTAAGATTGAAATCAATTTAATAATTAAAATATTTCACTGCGGGTATATATTCCTAAAATCAGCCTTTCTAATACAAACAAAAAATCTGATGTGGCTAGCACATTTTCTTCAGTGACCTTGCCAATCAGATATGAGAGCCAATATTAGAATGACAGCTATTTATTATGTCCATAACTGACAAATCTAATAATTTTTCATTCAAAATTTAATTTTTTGGTTTTGTATGATTCCTTTTCTCGGAAACTGAATTCCACACTCCTGATAACAAATAAACCACATGAAAATCATGAAATTTTGAATGAAAAATTATGACATTTAGTTATGGGCATAATTAATAGCTTTTATTTTGAGACGGGCCCCCATATCTGCTTGCCAAGGTCAGCAAAGTCACGTGACTACTCGCGCCCTATACATAAATTTTCTTGAAAAGATCCTATATTTCCAGTAAAATTATTTCATAAACAAACTATGCAAATTGCACTTGACACTGACATCATATTCTTCTTTAGCTTTCCCATTCGTTAGGGCCCACTATCTTTTATTTTCTTCCTCCACTCAAATATATTTTTCATCTCTCCTCATGACATGTTCAAACCAATGTAATCGTCTTTCCAGTATCTATCTAGAAACTTCTATCACTCAAGCCATTTCCCTTATCCTTTAATTCCTTACCTGTCTTTCCGTGTCTTCCTCAATATCTATCTCAACATCCTCATCTCTGCCACATTCATTTTCTTTTCATTGATACTGATATCTGTCAATTTCAATTATTATTAGAATATATTAGTAATTTATAAAATTTAATTTATAATTCTATAACTCTATATCCATTGAACTGAAGAAAAACTGTTAAAATCTTCAAATGAGGGTACTTCCGGTTACACAATACACACACACACACACACACACACACACGTGCTTATTCATCGAAAACTCACCACCGATTTTTTAGACCAAAGACAATACCTTCCCTAGAGGAGAAACATATTTTTTTATATGACATTTGAATGAACTACACAATAGAGATTTTAAATTTAATGGAATATTACTATACATAGTAGGAGCTAAGTATGGAAAAGAACTTTTGTATTTAATTTTGTTGAAGGATGGCACAACATACCATTTTTACGTAAATTATATGTGTGTCATTTTAATTCAAGCATTTCATGTAAATATTGTGGACATCAGGTATTAATTGTTTTGTGTATGAGACAGAGAAAAAATATTCTTACTCTATCTCTATAAAATTCAAATTAGCTTTAGAACGGTACAGGGAGATATGGTCAAATTTACGCACACCAAATATAAATCGCAAGCAGCTATTTTGTAAAGGATTAATTTTGTAGTTGTCACCATTTATTAGATTAGGTACGTAAACGCATGAACATTAATCTAATAGGGGAAATACTAATGAATTGACAAGGCAAAACTTAACATTTGAGAAAGTAATTGACGATACTGATACAGCACTTTTAGTTTTAATTTAGCTGCATTTAATTTTTTACTCAAGTGTTTACGGAAAATTTAAGTTTCTCTACTAACATGCCCAAACTCTTAATCACAGTACTACGTATAATTCTGGCCCGTTTTCGGTGCCGGTCAGTGAATAATAGTTGTATTATATATTTCAGTAAAAGTGACAGGAATATAGCGTTTGCATATTTAGATTTGGCATGAGTGTCACATGATACAACATATTTCCCGTAGTAAAATTATTTTTTAAATATATTATACTTAAGGCCGGTTTTATAAAAGTTCACTAAAATTTACTTACATTGTAATTTAAGACATATACATATATGTGTTTCATATAAAACAACCAGCGCTTTTTTGGGCGAACTAATGACTTTAGAGAAAAATGTTATGTACAAAAAATGATCAAGAATAAGGGGATAATTTATCAAAAATAACTAACCGTAAATTGAACCACTGGTTCTCAAACGGTAGATCGATATTATATATTTTTAAATGGTACTCTATATATTTTTTTAGTCCATTAAATAGAGATTTTTTCTGATTTCAATGATATAAATAATGTATAGGCTTGTATAACAATTATTTCGAGAAAAATGGAATTAAAAATTAAAAATAATGTTACAGTATTAAAATAGGCTATGTATCACACAAGTGGTGATATGTCTATTGCCTAGGTTACACTAGTAATAAAGCCATTTTTTATTACATTATTTATAATTTTTAATACCATTTTATTCAAAATAATTGTTATATAACCCTATTCAATATCTATATCGTTGAAATTAGAAAAAAAATCTCTATCGAATGAACTAAAAAATGATATAGGGTACCATTTAAAAAAATATAATTTTACTCTACCGTTTAAGAACCACAGATTGAATTTTCGGTTTGTTTATACTGTTAATTTATGCCCTTCTTCTTTATCATTTTTTAAGTCATTTTTTCGCCCAAAAAAGCACTTGTTGTTTTAAAGAAACGCCCTGTATGTATTCACTAAATTGTTTCAGGTCAAAAGGCAAATTTAACTGTTTCGAAAAGTATATCAGACAATATTTTTATATATTATTTTTTGGGGTAAATATAATTTGTTTACATTTAATAACATATAATACAAAATAAATAATTTCAGTCCTACATTAGATGATTACATTGTATTAAACCTAGAGGATGGTTTATCTTTATCTCAACAGCCTAGATTTGACGTCAATAAACCAACACATTTCTTTTACCATGGTTGGGGAGAAAATGCTACTGTCGGCAGCTCAGCAGTGGTTAATCAAGGTAAAGGATAAAAAGAGGAAATGTTGTAATAGCTAATAGTTTGTGGTTACAAAGTTTTACTAACATTTCATAAGGGCCGCAACACCATTTGGTGTGGCCCGTAGGCTAAACTTATAATTCAATAAATATAAGAAAAATATTTGCCAATAGCAACATTATCAATACCAACTAGCTTATTAACACACCTCACTAAAAGTAGTTGTAGCCATTACATTAGTGGTTAAATAGTTAAATGTTTGACCAAATATAAGAGGCGAATTTGTAAGTTGATAATTTTGTATGGCCCGCGAATGATATTAAAGTATCCAAATGCTCTTGGCAAAAAAAAGGTTCCCCACCCCTGTATTACACCAAGCACCAATGTAATCGGAAGAGCCAGGGGAAAAAGATGAATGACAAAAACTGTGTTTTTTTTTTCAATACACACACACACACACACACAACACAAACACACAGACATCATCGTAAAAATGTTATTATCGGATTCTAGGGACCTTAAAACGTGCTTATTCATTAAAATCTGGATATGCGATTTTTAGCATGATTCCAATACCTCTTAGCGAGAGATAAAAAATCGAACGGCCAGTTTCATAATGCGGGTAAAGTTACTTTAACTTTAAAATTTAATCTAAAAGTGAAAATTTGGTTTCATAAACAAATTTTAAATTATCGGCTAAAGGTACTTTAAAATAAAGTAATGTCAGAGGTACTTTATGTGAGTAAAAGTTTACTTTAAAATAAAAATTAACGACATAATGGCATGAACTACGTACACTGGCTTGCAAAAAAATCGCGTACACCTGTTTTTTGCTGTATTGAGTCGGTCTCGATTGTTAACTTGTCAAGTGTCACAAGTCATTGTTATTAGTGTCAATTAAGAAGCCTAAATTATCAGAAAACGAGAAAGTTGTAATACTCTCTAAGTTAGAAGAGGGGTGGTCAATCAGATCAATAGCAGAAAATTAAGATCAAATAAAGTACTGGACGCTGATGTAGCGATGATAAATTACTAATGTTACTTCGTCCATAATTTGTTTCAGTCATAATTTTTACTTATTTATAATCCATTTAAAATAAATACTTGGTTGTTCTTTAATTTTTCTAGAATATATTTGTAATTTAGTAGTAACTTAGCACAATGAAGAACTTGCTCCACGATACCTAAAATAATGACATGATAGTGACAATGGTGACAACTTCATTGACAGTTGATATTAACCTATTTTAAACAAATCGTATTTACATAGCTAAAACAAGGTAAAAACTCGGTTACTTGATTTTTAAGGTGTACGCGATTTTTTTGCAAGCCAGTGTACGGCTATGTTTACTAAATATATTTCAACATTGCGGTACTTCTTTTATTATTTTTGGTGTTCAACTAATGTGTAACCAAGAAATAAAATTATCTGAAAAAGTTGGTGCTCAAAAATAATTTCGGTGCTAATTTAAATTATTACCAAATATCAAATATAAATACTAGCTTATTCTTGCTTTCTTTAGCTTTATTGGATGCTGGCATATGCAACGTAGTATCCTTTGATTATTCTCGACTGACGCAATCAAATTCAATACCAACGAATTATATAATATCAGTATATAACGCTTCGTATGTGGGACAAGCTGTAGGAGAATATTTTAAACAATACATTGGAGATAATCAACCCATTGATCTAATTAGAATGGCGTCACACAGTTTGGGATCGCAAATAATGGCTAAAACTGCTAGAACATATGGAATTGGAAAGTTACCAAGACTTACAGGTAAAGAGAAATAGATTTTATACATTAAACAAGCAAAAAATATCAATAATAAATATCTTTTGAAACAGTAATTGTTTCATTAATTAATTCATATTTTAGTCGCTTTTAGCATTTAGAACAACTTCCCGTAAATACTACTCCAAATGATACACTAATGACATTTAGGAACCTTGAAACTTGCATTAAATAATTCAATATTTTTTTTTGTAATAAATAAAAAATAAAATAAATATTTCATAACGGCATATTACCCATTACTGAGTGTGCCAATCTGCTTTATACACAGATACCTATTGGTAATGATGAAATATTTTTACCATGCGGGCGCTTACCAGGCGTTACCTCACGGACACTCATTGCTGGAGTGCAGAGTTCACCACAGGGGTCAATTTTGTGCCATTAAAATTCAAAGTAATTTTTGGCGTCGGCCAGAATCGATCCCGGGTACCCAGATTCGCGACCAGACACTCAGGCACTCGGCTAGGAGACCCCATTTTAAATGTTAATATCGTATGAAACCTTGTTCCATAAATTTATTTAACATTAAGAAAAAAAATAAAATTATTTTTTCTACGCTCTTTTAAAAAAAATGTTTTTTCATTTATTTTATTATAAAGAGTAATTACTTTATTACAGTTCAAAAACAGCTAAAAAATGAAAAGAAGAGTACGAGCCCCTCGTTACTAAATACGTTATAACGTCGAAGTTCAAATTAAAATACGTTTAATTAACGTTACCACAAAATATATATTGAGTATAGAAATTATTGCGCTCATAAAGTAGAATTAGTACAAGTATAACTTAGTAGTACCTAATAAAAGAGAAATGTAGTAGTGATAATTAGTAGCAACAAAAGACAATTTTAAGTACTATTACCTGTCAATCAGAAGACTGTCGTGATAGTTCAAAATTATTTAAAAAGATGCATGGAGTATAAAAATATATAGATTTTCAAAAGAGACTGTAAGAAATATAATTGATTTAATCAGAAATGATATAAAGCCAATATCTAGAAACGGTGGTAGTATATATGCAGCATTATAAGTTTTTATTACTCTACGTAGCCACTGCTGCTTAATTGGCGTTACTTATAAGTAATACCCTGTTCCTCCAAATGCCATTTTCAGTGGCGGATTAACGATTTTGCCGCCTGTAGTCTGATATTAGTTTTCCGCCTGCCTAAATCCAACCACGATTATAATCAATTAAATTTTGGCGTACTTACTGATATTTATTATTGCAATCGAATTTTCCTTATTGTATTTATATTTTTTTGTTATAATTAGAATAAATATATAAAAGAACAATTATTATAATCAATTTTTTGTGTGATTGCTCATTTTCTTTGTTGGAATCATATTCTCATTATTGTAATCAATTATTTCATTGTTACAATTAAAAAACTTTTAAAAAAGTATTCTAAAGGAAGTAATATTATTTATGTTTATTAAATTACTAAATTCATCTTGTCGTATTTCGTAATGTACTCAATTTTGATTCATTTTTTTTTTTTTTTTGAAAATTATTCTCCGGAATTTTGCTGCCGTCAAAATTTGCCGCCATAGGCAGCCTACTTTGTTTAATAGGAAATCCGCCACTGGCCATTTTGGTAGCTAATGATATCCAAATCAATTTAGGTTCTTTTAAAATGTTACCATTTTGACTTTTGTTCACAATTATTTCTAAATTTTCTTCATTTAAATTTAATAAAAATATTTTTTCGTTTTGTGTCTAATTTTCCTCATACTCCTGTTTATTTGTCATTTTTTAAAATAATGTTATTTTTCATATTCAGTAATTATAACATTTCACTATTTCACCGCTCTCAAAACTGTCAAATTTGTGGTTATTTTACAGGTTATGCCTACTCTAGTCTAATAGCACTCTAACCTGTATTACCGGATCTTTCATTTCATGCTACATGTTTATTTCTCTATATATCTATCCCTTTCATTAGGTCTAGAAAGATCTACTTTTAACAATAGAGTAAGGTTCAATGAAATGATGTATCAATCTAAATATTGACGCCTAAATAATTGTTAATAATATGACTCTAATATTCTTCCTTCTCATTGTTACCAAGATTTGAACATTAAAATTAAAACTAAATTGTTTTGTTAGAAGGCTTCAGCTAAATGTTTCAAAACTGAAAATTAAAGTTTGGATTCGGGTTCAGATTAAAAAAAAAATTCCGTTAATTTTGGGTTCGGAGTTCGGGTCCGGTTCGACTCCCTGTTACAAATTTAGGATTTAGTGCATTAGGATACAGTACTATAGTTTCAAGACACAGCTTCCGCAATGTTAGTAAAGGTGGTTATGTATTTAAAGGTTTAGATCCTGCTGGTCCTTATTATAACATCATAGGAGTACCGCACTTAGTAGCAGCAGATGGAAAATTTGTTGATGTCATTCATACAGATGGTGGTTTCTTTGGTGATGGTCGAAATATAGGAACTGTTGATTTCTTTCCTAATAAGGGCACAAGGGTCCAACCAGGATGTAATGACGTTATCACTAATTTTTTGTGTAAGTTACAATGCAATTATAATTTTTACACAGCTTAGATTGAGTTTGCAAGAGGGAAAAAATCTGTATTTTTGATTTTACAAAAAAATGTTATAGGGAGAACTTTGTTTGCGTGACTTGAAACACTTACTTCTGTCATTTACACCTCTAATTAATAATAATTTAATTAGGTGTTTTATTATTTACATCCTCGAAATTAGGAAAGTATCTTCGATACATAACTTGCTTAACCCACTTGCAACATGTCAAGTGACATGTTTAATCTGACATGTATCGTTATCTTTCATATCGTTAAACTAATTTCGCAAAATTTATTTTTATTGTCATATTTGTATGTGGTTTAATATGGAAAGTATTGACAATATTTTTACAATCAAATGCTAACGTTAAAAATAGTACAATACATCCGACGTGGGATATGTTTCATTACAGCCGAGGGTTTGTGTATATTACCGAGAGGCGAAGCCTCCAGGTGAGACGCAGCGCGAGGCTGTAATGAAACTCCCACCGAGGTATGTATACTATTTTATTCACAATCATCCTCTTTTTAAATCAAAATTTTTAAGAATAAATCATTGAGTTATAACCTTTAATTTTGTTAATGTTTATTGATAGCTTTATTAAAATTTGTTTAGCCTACTTTATTATAGAGATCTATGACAATGTTTCTAGGCAACCCCTACATAAACATTGCCAACCCGTACGGTGGAAGTGAAATCTGTTATTTCCAACCCAAGAGATTGTCATTGCAGTTAGGAATGACGTATTTCCCAACCTCTAAAAGGTTAGGAATCGACATATTACTATAATGATTGTGAATAAAAAAAATTTATATCCGCCTTAACAGTTGAGGAAATATAAAACAGCTTTAAAGCTGCGTCGGAGGATTGAATTACGTAACGACGAAGATGAAGGATTAATAGTTTTTTTTTATTTGAATGATTTAATAAGATAAATCTAATATTTTTATTTTTATGATTATTAACCCACCCGAAATTATTATTGTAGTTTGAATTGCAGATTAGTTTATTTAAAGGCAAGTAAAAAAAGTTCTTGCTACAACATTTTTTTGTAAAATCAAAAATAAGGATTTTTTCCCTCTTGTAAACTCAATCCGGGGACATACTGGTACATGAATGAAACTAACTATTGCAAACCAATATTGAGTATTATTTCATACATGAAAATTATTTGCAAAAATTAAATACAGTAAATTTTATTTTTCTTCAATATTTAATTACCTATGCATTTTCCCGGAAAATCTAATTCATGTTTAAAATGGCCTTTTGATACAGTAACTTAACTAAACTTGTATGTCTTATAGTTCTTGAGATTTCTGGTACTTATATTAAGAATATGAGAAGTATACTCCTTTTTTGTAGCTTTTTGCAGCCACATGAGGTCCTATCAATACTATGCAGAATCTATCTTACATTCTCAAGGTTTCTTGGCTAAAACATGTCATAGAACATTCAAATTTAATTATTGTTGTTGTAACGATTCCATAATTGCTACAATGGGTTATTATGTTAGCACCAAGTGAGTACAATATATATTAATATGCATATAACTTTAAAATAAATATATCTTCCGCTTCACGCCTTTTGATAATAATATTTCATATTATCGTCTAAGGCGTTTACTTGACGATACCTTACTTACCTTAGTAATAAATAAGTAATATAATTTATATTGTAGAGTTCGAGGAACATATTATCTTAAAACTAATTCGTCAGCGCCATATGGTCTTGGAGCTGCTGGATTAAATTTTAAATAAAACATTTAAAAAAATATATTTACAGGGAATTATATCAGTATTTTAAATTGTACTATGTGATGTGAAAATATATTATTTTGTTAAAAATGTATGTATATAATAAATATGTATGTGTTATAATAAGTAAATATTTTATAAGAGTAATAAAAATATGTAAGGTTTATATACCCTATAATATAATTATCTCTAGTTAAGTTAAAAGATGTATAAAAAAAATTATATTCTCTTATGTATTACAAACTTATGTAGATATGTACAATAAATTAACTTTTACTAATAAAATTAATCCGGAAAAGTATCGTTTTCGAGCTACAGGCTCTTCAAAGAGTAATTATCTACCTTAATTTTAGTTGGCTGAGAGTTGTCCGACACTGCTGTCGGCTGTCGGTAGTCTAAAAAGCCACAAAAAGTCGACTTGCTGGGTCTTGCGGATGTCCTTGTGCGACACCGGCGTTTGTTTGTTGTTGAAACACACAGAAAAATTCGTATAATTTTTCGCATTACTTCCAATCATTTTCAATATTGTAAGAGAACGAGTCAGCAAGTTGAACTGGCCCTCACAGATAAGTTTAACTTCAGTAGAATAATTTTGATACCTCGTTGAAGTGACAAGAGATTAATTTTCTGTAGGCCCGGTTTATAATTTTATCATCTTTTTACCTTGTATACTATGTTATTATAGCTATTTATGTAATATGTATATAATTTAGATCTTTATAGACGAGCCAATAAATTTGGCGAGTCCATCAAGGCTAATTATGTACGAATTACATACAAAGCTTTATGTTCTGCTGCATATTACAAAATTAACTTTTAATTTAATTTGAGGTTCAAATGTGTTTTATAGCTCTAGACTTTTGTAGGGAGTTGTGTTGAAAAATCACCTAGTTACCAGGGTATTCAATAGAAAAAATTTGTCAAGATTATCCCCATAATAAATTTATAATAAAATGGATGAAAGTGAAATATCTGCAAGAGCTAAACAGTGTCTTCTTCCGATGAAGTCTAGGTCATTATATGCAGAGATATGCTTGCTACAAGAAATGGTTCTTAGAATAAAGTAAAAAAAAAACTACAGAAGATACGATATTGGCATATACGCTAGTCGTCAAGGAGATTATCATCGTTTTAAATCGGGAAAAAGATTTAACTATTGGAATCAGTTTATTGTAGGCCTCTTTTAGACATACTCATTATTTATCCCCCCTCCGACAAATAATGTCGATATCAAAATTAAAGAAAACTTAAATCTCTATCGAAAATGTTTATACACATTTTTACGTAATATCAATATCCTACGAACTACAGGCGGGGGAAGTAGCGTGTCGTATCGGATTGACGCACTATGTCTAGACTCTTTACATTACCTTGCTCTCTACTGGCTAGCACGCTTAATTTTCTCTATTAAAGTCTGGGTGAATATATTCTTTGTAGATTTTCACACCAACTTGCGGTAGCGGGTTTGTTTAAGTGGTCCCCAATAATAAAATAAAATGTATAAAAGAGTATGAGTACAAAACTAGTATGTATTATACATTTTATATGTATAAAGTTAATACTTTACACACTGCAAACAATGTGTACAGTAAACGATTTTCGTATTTTATTCACACATTACAGAGATACCACCATCAATACATGTTTAGCATTTAAATTGTCTTACCTAAATTTAGTTTTTTCTATATATTCATGTAGGTAATACTGACACAACTGTAGTATTCAACTTCAGATCTGTGATCTGTTAAATGTGAACTCGGTATTTGGTGTGTTCAAATTGTCGTCTGCTCGTCTGTCAAATTTATAATTTGTTTCAGGAATTTTATTTAAGGTCATATAAAAAATATTGTATGCAACTCAAGTGTAAACAAGCTTTATAACATTCGGTCAATACTTGACCATGTCATAAAGATTGTGTTTACACTTTTGTTGTATAAATAACTATTATGGAGACTTTATTCCAGAGTTAAGTATTATTATGTTTATTATTATACATTTGTGAGTTAAGCTCGTAAAAAACTATATCTGTGTTAAAAGCAGGATATTCTGAATTTAACCCTTATTTATTATTACCACTTTTATTTTTTTTCAATTAATCGACCACAATGTGTAAAGTACTTAGTTCATAAAAAAAGTAAATTAATACACATTTTTGGCTTATATATTACTCTAAAATATCATATTCTTCTTTTCGAAGTCAAGAATATCATTAATTCATGAAATAAAAATTTTTACTCACAATTTGAATAATATTTTAAAAATAATTGTTTCCGTAACAAGTAGCTCAGTATTACAGTATTTTAAAACCATTATTGTTTTGTATACAATATAATTTTTATCATCTGAATACCAAAAATTGTATAGTTTGCAATAAATTTTTGACAATATTGTTTCAGAATCAATGTTCCCGTAAATTCCAATTTATTGTATACCAAACAATAATTGTTTTGATTACAATATTGTTTTTTAAACAAGTGTCATGACAATCAGGCTGTAAGATTATTATTAAATAGTTAAACACTAAGATTATTTACTTATTTATACAATTAAAACAACACACTATTTATTTACACGAAATTTATATCATTAATTTTTTATTTCGACTCGAATGGCTGGACTTCACTATCTGAACTGAACCGCCTTATACAGGATGTTCATTTTATTTTGTTATTGGTTTTCTCGAGAACTATAAGAGCTACGAGGTTGGTTATATTAGCAAACAGTTTATATTTTGCTAGAGTATTTTAATGAGCGTAATTTTTTTCCAACCAGTGGTTTTCGAACTCTGTAAATATTATATCACTGAATTCAGAATAAAATTCTCTATCGAATAAGCAAATATATATATATATATATATATATATATATATATATATATATATATATATATATATATTCATTTAAAATAACGAAGTTAGGTAGTCTTCACAGTTTATGATCCATTGATTGAAAAAAATATGCTGATTAAAATAGTCTTATAAAATAGAAATAGTTTACTGATTTTAACCAACCTTGTAGCTCTTATAGTTCTCGAGATAGCCATAGTGGACAAATTAATAAAAATAAAATGAAGATCCAGTATACCCGCCATACATGTTACAATTAAAAGTTTTTCTAAGTTAAAACGAATAAATGGGACAATAATTTATTTACCGGGCCGCTAGCCTCAGCCTCGAGTCATGAGTGGGCCAAAATAACTAAGCAATGAAAAGATAAGTTATATTTTTTTTTATAAGGGTGCCATGCTATTCATCTCGATAATTAAAAAAGTAAAAAAATAATCTGATTCAAAATTATGAATAGCAAAAAGAATTTTTACAAGAGTAAGCAGTTGACAAAAAAATGGTTGAATGAAATCAAAATCCTGATAATATTTAACTAAATACCAAATTTTTTGCAGTAAAATGTAAATAAATATCTGTATTGTGTTACTACAAACATATTTTGATTAACAGAAAATACGTTTGTAGTAACACAGAGTGGTGACCAGTTAATTTATTTTTATTAATAATTGTAATTTGTGTTCAAATGAACAAATAAATTAATTAATTAACAGATAATTGTTAACTGGGACAGAAATTACAAATAATACCTAATAAAAATAAATTATCGTAACATGACAGATAAATCGTTAGACCCGTTAGACATTTGTTATTTATTTTGTCTCAATTTCATGGCAATTGCTATTTTTGAGGTGATTTTTAACATTTTCACACCTAATTTCTGCCGTTACAAAGAACAAAAAAATAATTTTGTTTATTGATTCAGAGAATTTTATGCTCTGTAATATTTATTTGAATCTTTTTTACCTATAATAATTAGGGAAGCAGGAAATTAGGGTAGTCTGATTTTACATGTTAAAGTCCTATGTTATGCCAGTCACCCCCCCTGTATATATATGGCAAGAAAATTATTAGCCACGCAATAGAACCTCTCTATTGGGTCAACAACCTATTAACGAATGCATTCTTAAAATCGTACCCTCAATAAATAAATATATAATATCAAAGCACAACGCTGTATGGCTTCACAAAATATATAATAATAATAATAATAATAGAAATCACAATCTATATATAATATCAACAAATAAAGTATAAGTTTCCGACGGGTGACAAACCGTTCACGTGAAGTGCAGGACCGTATATGGATAATCTAAGATTTCTTATACCAAACTGAAACGGCCTCACCCGGATATAAGAAGAATTCTTGCGGCGTAGCCATCGACTGCTGTTGATTTCGAAAAGTTTTTTAGCGTATGCTATCCTATTACCTAACACCGGTCCTGGCCGCATACGATAAAAAGCTATATAGAAACAGTAAATTATAGCAACAATCAAATGATAAATGAAAGAATTCCACACTTACGCATTAAATAACTGCTCTTTTGCCTTGAGATAGATGTTACATATCTATGTGACAATAATTTTGAAGGCGATAATCCGTCTAAACGACGATAAATACCAAGTTTACTTGTTTTTACCTTCCGTCACCTTTAGGTAAGGAAGGTATTGTATTTGGTCAAAAAATTCAATGATGAGTTTTTAGTGAATAAGCATGTTTTAGGGTCCCTATAATACGATTTTACCATTTTTACGATGATGTCTGTATATATATATATGTCTGTGTGTGTGTGTGTGTGTGTGTGTGTGTGTGTGTGTGTGTGTGTGTGTGTGTGTGTGTGTGTGTGTCGGTGTGTGTCTGTGTGTGTGTGACGAAAGTATTGGATCATATAACTTCAATACCACGATTCCAAAAATTATATTTTTTTCGTATTCCTCAATTTTACATCCAGAAGAACAACTGATTAGATTTTGGTTATAATTGGTGAACCGGAAGTAGCCTCATTTACGACCGAATTCACCATTAATCCGTTGATTAATAATCAGTTGATTAAGAAATCAAGCTGATCTGTAGATCAACGTATGTTCTAATTCATCAACTTGATATCTGAATCAAGAAATCATGATCAACTGATTCACAGTTTTGTTTTGGTTTTTGACAGTTAATGTAACTGTCATGGAATTTTATTCGTGGTAATTGTACTTTCCGTTAAAAAGGTATTGATATGTAAGTTTTTGCATTTATTTATAAAATATATTTTATAATTTTCCTATAATAATATTATATTTTTATTTTGATATAGGTAGAAATTACACTGATTCCAATAAAGGAGTGTTTTTAAATATAGTGAAAATGAAAGATGTATAAGTATAGTTGAAAATAATAAAACCAATGCGATTCTAAATAAAGATAAAGAAGAAGGATGCGCCAAAGTTACAAATGGGTACAACAACCAGAATCCTAACATAGCTATAAATGTTAAAATTGGGATTCAAAGGTGTGATCAGTCCTTGATTCATGGAATATGACGAATCAGTTGATCATTGATTTTGATTAGTAGATTAGCTTGATTTTTAATGGTGAATTGGATTGATTTAGGATCAGCGTTGATCTGTGAATCAACTCATGATTAAGGAATGGTGAATTCGGCCGTTAAAGATTTAACAGTTAAATTTGATTTATTGACATTTATAGTTATTAAAACTTAAAGAATATATTATTATCTATACGATTTGATTGCATTTTATACTTCATATTCAATAGATGTACAGTTAAAGAGTTTTAAAGAAATTAAATTTTATAAATCAGCCAGCTATGCTAAACATGGAAACTACTAATATATTCACATAATTCAAATTGACAGATGTCAGTATAAATAAAAAGTAAATTAATGTGGCAGAGATGAGGATGTTGAAGTAGATGCTGGGGAAGACACGGAAAGATAGGTAAGAAAATAAATCTAGTGTTACAAGTTTCTAGAAAGATACAAGCGAGATGATTACATTGGTTTGAACGATTAAAGGTAATTTGCAAGGATTTTCCTCTAAAATAATCCATAAACGATTGTAACAGATTAAATAGTTCCATTGATATTATAAAACTTGCTTCACATTTTTACCTTCCGTCACCAGGTAAGGAAGTTCTTTGGTCAAAAAAATCGGTGGTGAGTTTTCAATGAATAAGAACTTTTTAGGGTACCTACATTACGATTTTACTACTTTTACGATGATGTCTATATGTATGTGTGCGTGTGTGTGTGCGTGTGTGTGTGCGTGTGTGTGTGCGTGCGTGTGTGCGTGTGTGTGTGCGTGTGTGTGTGCGTGCGTGTGTGACCGCGGTTTCGGCCGCGATATCTCCAATACTATAATTACAAAAATTACAATTCTTACGTATTCCTCTTCCTTATATCCATATGCAGACTTGATTAGATTTTGGTTATAATTGGTCAATTGGAAGTAGCTTCATTTGAATATTTTAGCAGTTTTTCTTGGAAAAACACTGTTAAATATTATTTACACATTTAATGTTATTGTAAATATTAAAGAATATTCTATTATCTATACGAATTGATTGCATTTTATATTTCATAGTCAATGCATATAGAGTTAAAGAATTATAAAGAAATTAAATTTTATAAATTAGCAAGCTATCTATAACCATGAAAACGGCTACTATATTAAGAAAATTGTAATTGACAGATGTCAGTGTCAATGAAAACAAAATGAATGTAGCAGAGATGAGGATGTTGAAATAGATGTTGGGGAAGACACGGAAAAATACGGTAAGGAATGAAAGAATAAGGGAAATAACTCTAGTGTTAGATGAGTCTAGAAAGATACAAGAAAGAAGATTACATTGGTTTAAATATGTCATGAGGAGAAATGAAGAATATATTAGAAGAATGAATAGCTTAGTAATAGAAGGTTGAAGAAACAGAGGAAGACCAAAGATAAGATGGAAGGACTGTATTGCGGAAGACTTGAGAGAAAAGGAACTGAATGAGAACGACACGTAAAACAGAAATGAATGGAAGAAGAAAATAAAAAATAACGACCCCTAACGAATGGGAAAAGCTAAAGAAGGAGAAGATATCAGTGTCAAGTGCCATTTACATAGTTTTACTGGAAATTTAGAATCTTTTGCAAGAAAATTTATGTATGGAATTTATACATAATACACAGTATTGACGGAAGGTATTGTGCTGGCCACATCAGATTTTTTAAATATGGAAAATAATTCGTTTTCAAAAACCTGCCACAATAATCAAAACTTATTTTGCAACAATCTATCATAAAATGGCGTATTCCAACTTCCAACATGTTCTCTTCAAAATTATTTACATAAAGTGTTCTTTACAAGTAAAGAATATTTTAATTATGCCCCATAATTACTAGCAAAAGTTAAAACTGACTAAAATTAATATTGTTAGTGACGTCTGTGGAATCTTCATCAATAATTCGACTGCGCCCACAATGCAGTATTCTTTATTTCGCGTTTTAAATAAAAATTAAACCGTAATTTTTTTTTTTGGTATTCTCGAACCTTTGATGCGACAAGAACATTGAATACGACAGGATCAGGCGAGCGTGTGTAATTAAGCTTATCTTCCCATCTATTTACACAGCTGCACGCTCGCGGCAGACGCCCGAGGCGCGCGACAACTACGTCATCGCTCGATGTTTCTAGTAACTTCGCTTAGTGGCGTTGGCAACGCGCACGCTATACTCAGTGACGTCGGGTTGGACAAGCTGCAATCTGATTAATTTCTTTGGGAATTCTTCAGTTGATCTTCCGAATTCTCAGTTTACTGTCCTAGCTGTAAAGTGGTCGTATATCCAAAAACGTGTGGTGTTTTTTATAGTCAAAGAAATTTTAATAATGGTATTTCCAACACTTCAAATTCCATTACTGGTTATATTGTATTTTAGCACAAAATTAAAAATACGATATTCATACTACGATTTTGCAGACAATGTAACCACTTTCTGTTACGTATTCGTACGAACAAATTACTTACTAATAATTAGTACGAACAAATTTTCTTATGAAATCGTATCCAATATAACCGTCGCCTTTTTGATTTGCATTTTTTTTGTTAATCCATCGTTAAGAATTTAACTATAAGCAATGAAAATGGACATTAGAGTTGTATATTTAATTCCAGTAGCGTATCTAAAAGCTTCTTTAGGGGCACTCGAGCGTCTCCAAAATTCTGTTAAGCGCCTGCAAAAAATGGAAACAATAAAATAACTGATGCGGTCAGCACATTGCCTTCCATCAAACCTGTGTATTATGTACAAATTCCATTCATAAATTTTCTTGCAAAAGATCATATATTTTCAGTAAAACAAATCATGCAAATTGCACTTGACACTGACTTCTTCTTCTTTTGCTTTTCCCCTTCTTTAGGTTTCGCTATTCTTTATTTACTTCTTCCACTCGTTTCTGTTATGCGTGTCGTCCTCATTCAATTCCTTTCTTTCAAGTCTTCCGCAATACAGTCCTTCCATCTTATCTTTGGTCTTCCTCTGTTTCTTCCGCGTTCTACTACTAAGCTATTCATTCTTTTATAATATATTCTTTATCATTGTATAACTGTAACCAAATCTAAAATCGCTTGTAAGAAAAATAAATATATTTTATACTTTTCAGTCATGTTTGTTTATCAATTAAGTTTACTGGAAATATAGGATCTTTTGCAAGAAAATTTATGTATAGGGCGCGAGCAGTCACGTGACTTTGCTGACCTTGATAAGCAGATATGGGGGCCCGTGTCAACGTGACAGCTACTAATTATGTCCATAACTGACAAATGTCATAATTTATCATTAAAAATTTCATGATTTTCTTATTCCACGTGGTTTATTTATTAACAGAAGTGTGGAATTCAGTTTCCAAGAAAAAATCATACAATAGTGAAAAATTAAATTTTGAATGAAAAATTATGACATTTGTCAGTTATGAACATAATTAATGGCTGTCATTCTGATACGGGCCCCCATATATGATTTCCAAGGTCAGCAAAGTCACGTGACTGCTCGCGCCTTTTGGAATTATATAATACATAGGATTAACCTAAGGTAATGTGCTGGCCACATCAGATATTTTTATAAATATGTACGAGTATATTGGTACATGATATGATCTATTTTAGCTTTTATAGCAGTTACTAACATTTACATGAAGGACATACATCGACTGATTACAGGAATGATGATATTGCTCTTGAACTTGTGTAATACTTCCTCGCTACCAAATATTTTTGTAATGCAAGTGCTACATATATTTTACCGATATAGGAACAAATATAAATTAAAAATAATAAAATGTTGACCTCTAAATACATATATTATGATAACACTTATATTTGTTCATAAAAACGTACGTAGATAAACAACTATATTTTACAAGTTTTTAATTATTGAATGACATAAGTTGGTATTAAATAAAGACATCTAAGTAAGTACCTACAACTAAAGAAAAGAATGCTGTTACTTTTGTTTCTCTTGTCTTTAGTACAACATATAACTGTAAATAATGGTAAGCAACAAATATATCTTGTTTGAAATAATTATGAAATAATAATTTTAATGTTTCAAGGACAAAAATTAAATTTTTCTACCCCCAAGGACTTTTACGAAAATATACGACTATGTTATTTCAGAGGGTATTAAACTGATATACGGGGTTCAGTGGAAAAGTAGTATAAAGTAACAAAAATCTAGAATTTGAGTGAGTAAAGTTAAACTTTAATAGAAAAATTTGTTACTAATTATTCTAAACTTTAGACCTTATTAATGTTGGTTTATTTTTTTTTTTCTCTAAATCAAAACAAAAAACAGTTTCCTATTTCGCGCGGCTTTTTATTTCTCGAGAATCCAGAATTGTTTTTGTGTTTCTAACGAATTTTCGAGAAATTCGAATAGCAAATTATTTTAAACTATTTCTAGGTATATAATTACGTTTAATAATTTTTTATACTCCGATGTGTAAAGTTGATACTTTACACACTGCAGACAACGTGTAAAGTAAGCGATTTTCGTATTTTATTTACACATTACAGAGCTACCACCATCAATACACGTTTGGCATTTATATTGTCTTACCTAAATTTAGTTTTTTCTATACATTCATGTTGGTAATACTGACAGGACTGCAGTATTCAACTTCAGATCTGTTATCTGTTAAATGTGAATTCGGTATTTGGTGTCTTCAAATTGTCGTCTGCTCATCTGTCAAATTTCTAATATGTTTCAGGAATTTTATTTAAGGTCATATAAAAAATATTGTATGCAACTCAAGTGTAAAAAATCTTTGTGACATTCGGTCAATAATAACTTCATGTCATATTGTGTTTACATTCTTGTTGCATAAATAACTATTTTTGGTACAAATACTCTTACAAATATTTTTTTAAATAATTATCAATGTAAGACTCCATTAACCTATTTGCATACTTTTATCGTAGTAACATAGAGTAAATATCCTGTACTAAATTACGTACATTGAAATTCTAAATTACGCAAAATAAATTTATACATAGTTCTGCATGAAATAATCGGTACAAAATGAAATTAAGATATGCGAGTATTATTATTTTTTAAAACGGCGCAGCAAACTTTTAGAACATTAATATCAGATTTCAAAAATGTTCATGAACGCTTTATTTAATTAACGGACTATCAAAATGAACAAATTGGAATCAGTTTCCTTGTTCTTATGACATTTAAATCATTTCTGTCAAAAATCGCGTTGCATTTGTTCGTTTTGATGATCCGTTAATTAAACAAAGCGTTGATGAACGTTCCTACAACCGGGAATAAGTATAATCAGAAATTATATCGCTAAGTTTATTAATCTTTCCAAAACATGACATAATTTGACAGTTTTTAAGTCAACGTGAAATTGATGTGACAGTCTTGATAATTTTTAAGTCACCAGAAATTAATTTGACAGCTTTGATAGTTTTTAAGCGTCCTAGAAATTAGTTCTAAGCATTCCAACAGAAGATTGGTTAAGAACATATTCAAAATAAAATTTAAAAAAATCTGATGTGGCTAGCACAATACCTCCCGTCAATCGCAATCCTGTATATTATGTACAAATTACATACATAAATTTTCTTGCAAAACATTCTAAATTTCCAGTAAAATTATTTCGTAAACAAACTATGCAAATGGCACTTGACACTGACATCTTCTTCTTTAGCTTTTTCCATTCGTTATGGGTCGCTATTTTTTATTTTCTTTTTCCATTCGATTTCTTTTCTCTGAAGTCTTCCGTAATACAGTCCTTCCATCTTATCTTTGGTCTTCCACTTTCTAGTACTAAGCTACTTATTCTTCTTCTAATATATTATTTATCTTTCCTCATGACATGTTTAAACCAATGTAATCGTCTTTCTTATATCTTTCTAGACACTTCTAACACTAGAGTTATTTTCCTTATTCCTTTATTCCTTACCGTATCTTTCCGCCTCTTCCCCAACATTTTTTTCAACGTCCTCATCTCTACTACATTCATTTTAATTTCATTGTCACTAACATCTGTCAGGTAGAGTTTTCTTAATATAGTAACTGTTTCCATGGTTATAGCATAGCTGGCTGATTTATAAAATTTAATTTCTTTATAATTCTTTACCTATATCCAATGAATATAAAATATTAAACGCAATCAATTCCTATAGATAATAGAATATTCTTTAATATTTACAATAACATTAAATGTGTAAATAATATTTAAAGTGTTTTTCTAAGAAAAACTGTTAAAATCTTCAAATGAGACTACTTCCAGTTGACCAATTATAACCAAAATCTAATCAAGTGTGAATATGGATATAAGAAAGAGGAATACGTTAGAATTGTAATTTTTGGAATTATAGTACTGCAGCTATCGCGGCCAAAACCGCGGTCACACACACACACGCACACATTCACATATTGACATCTTCGTAAAAATAGTAAAATCGTAATGTAGGTACCCTAAAAAGCGCTTATTCATTGAAAATATACCACCGAATTTTTTGACCAAAGACCTTCCTTACCTGGTGACGGAAGGTAAAATTGTGAACCAAGTTTTATAATATCAATGGAACTGTTTAATCTGTGTCAATCGTTTATGGATTATTTTAGAGGAAAATACTTGCAAATTACCTGTAATCGTTCATTTTACCACCCAATAATACTAGCATGACTTTCGTACACAATGCATTTTTCAAATTTATCAAGAAATTTTAATAAATATAAAAACCCTAACGACAAACCTTAGGTATCGTTTCCTAAACTTTACTAAATTTTGTTCAAAAGTGATTTTGTACGGTTTTTCACTGAGCCCCCATATATAATTTTTGATTATAAGCAAATATATTTTTTAATATATTAATGTTGTAGGCCTACTTTAGAAGACCATACTTACCTTAAACTTGAAGATGGTTTAACATTAACAGATCAGGAAGGCTTTAATGTGTCAAGGACAACTGTTTTCTTCTTTCATGGATGGGGTGCTGTTGAAAAGCCACTTAATGGAAGTTCAAAAATTATTGTTTCAGGTATATTATTATTGGTTTACCCGTTTACCGTAACAATGTATTATAAGTACATCAAGTGTTGAAAGTACATGCTAATTTACTCCAGCCTTCGAATTTTAATTCAAAAATCTTCATTTGTAATTTGGAATAGTTAATTTTATTTCAGAAGACCAATTGGGTATGTGACCATAATTAAATTTCAAGAAATAAGAAATTCAAAAATTAGCCATTCTAGTTTCTCATTATAATAGGTAATAAAATGTAAACATTAATTAGTAATAATATTGGGCGCTAGTATGAACAGTGATTCCAGGCAATTAGCGAGCATTTGACTAGCATTGTTTTATCTTTGTCAATCGTTTATAAATTATTTCAGAGAAAATACTTCAAATAGGTAAAATAAGCGTGTAATAAATTTTTCTATAACTATTATTTGAAGTATTTTTGTCTAAAATATTCTTTAAACGATTGACAAGAGATAAAACAATGTTAATAAAATGCTTGCTAATCACACTATACTAGCGGCCATTGTTATTTGCACTTGAAATGGCTGTATATAATTATAAAAATAAGTGTTACTTTAGATTATACAGGTTATTAAGAAAAAGGTAAAATATTTCGAGGGTTCTGATTCTCAATCTGAAAGATTTTTTTTTTTTAAATTGAAAAATTATTTCTTATTTTTCATTTAATTCTTTTTTAGTGCGCCACTGCCGACGTGAAATTTTTATTAAAAATAATAAATTATTAATTAATTCGTAATTATTTCCCATACCTTCTGTTATGTGATAAGATAATTCATTATTTATAATAAAAATTTCATGTTGGCAGTGGCGCGGTAAAAATAAATTAAACGAAAAATAAATAATAATTTTCCGAGTTTTGATTGAGAATCAGTAAATCAAAACATATGTATTCTCATTTTTTTACCCTTTTGTTTAACAGCCTGTAATAAGAAAAATCGGATCACTACTTCTAACAATTTTTCAGTTTGGGAAAGTCCTTTATTTGACTATTTATTTCCGCCCTCAGTATGAAAGGGTTTTTTTTTCTTATTATACTTGGAACAGTCTCCCTATAAGTTTTTTCTAGAAAATATAATACAATAGGCGCATATAAAATATTTAAAACAAGTAGGATTAAATATTAAATGAGCTACTCATTGAAAAAATAGTGCGTGTATTTTTTTCAACAAAAGTGTAGAAAACCATACCTACAGTTTATTCATATATTCACGCCTCCTAATCATGAGTAACGCTCGGGGTTCTGGATTCGAATCCCATTAAGGCATGGATGTCTGTGTATGTGAACTAAGGTTGCCAACTGGCCTGATTTAGGCGGGATATCCCGATATCAGGCCTTTGTGTCTCGCTTCCTTCCGCGGGTATTAGCGGGACGTTATTTGTCATGATTTTTTTACCTGTACTAATTTTTAATTGTGAATTTTATCGAAATAATTACAATTACGAGTATATAAATTAACAATTCTTAAAACTTAAATATTTATATAAACCCTACAATATGTTGTTATTTCATTTAATTTATTTGATGGTAATGCGGTAACTAACCATTTCTAAATTAGAGAAAATATAAATATATTATTTGTAGTAATATAATTGAAAGAAAAATCTGTTGTGGCCAGCACAATACCTCTTACACTTTCCATTGAGGGATAAATAAGTATTGTATTTCACATTTTTTGTGCACACAAAAAATTCTAATTACATCTATTATTTATATTTAGCTATTTTTTAAAATATAATCGGATTCCAGGGTCCTTAAAACACGCTTATTCACAAAAATTTACATGTTATTATGACTCTATAACTAGAGGATTTTAAGAGTGTATAACCTATTTTTAGTAGCGTCTCGATTTTTTCTTGCCTGCCCCAATTTTTTTTTATATTCAATCCCGAAAAACTGATTTTCTGAGTTGGCAAACCTAATATGAACTCACTCTGGAATTGCGATATAATCCTGTTGAAGAGTTGAAAAAAAGATAAAATTAAAAGATAAAAAAAATATTTAGAGGGAAAGGCCCCCATTGATATTAGGAGCGCATGTAGTATATTTTAAAACCATACACTTTTTCTTTTATTAAAGTTTAATTTTACTTACTGTTTTCTCATAATATAGATTTTCTCACTTACACACATATACACCGAATACATTAATTTTGATTTACATAAATATTGGTGCAATAAAATTGATTATCTTTTTTATTTCTAGCTTTGTTGGAAAAGAAAATTGACTGTAACATCGTTTCGTTCGACTACACGGAACTAGTGAAAAATGAGAACTATTTTACTTATTTATTCTCTGCTTTTAACGTGTCCATGATAGGACAAACATTTGGCGATTTTTTTAAAGCCTATATACCTGCCAAACAATCTAATAATTTAATTAGACTCATTTCTCATAGTTTGGGCTCTCAAATTATGGCCAAAACTGCACAAGCTTATGGATTAGGAGAATTTGAACATCTTACAGGTGAGGAACAAAAGTTATTCATGGTTCAAGTGAGTAAAGACATTTTTTATATATATACGGACAGACATTAAAAGAATGATTTCGTTGACAGTTATTAGGCAACAAACTGACTTTCACTGACTCCAGCGGAGAAAATATTATTTTGTTGCTTAGGAACTATCAATAAAATCATTTATATTTGATTTTACATAGCAACGTCGATGAAAATAATATTTAAAATATACAAGGGCTGTCCAAAATATATAGAAAAGCACTAGTGACCTGAGGAAATTTTTCCTCCTGTTTAAAACGACTGGTCCAGTTGCTCTCTAGGGCGAACAGTTTGGCAGTAGCAGCCGTTTGCGATGAAACATTTCTTTTCCTCTTCCGCCATATTGAGATCCGCTCGATCATTCGTTTTCTGCATGGGTCTATTGTGAATGCGGATCACTACTGTAAAATCCTAAAGAAACGTCTAAGGGCGATTCATAAACGAAGGCAGGAATTGTTGACTCGCGGCGTGTGTTTGCTTCACGCATTTCCTCACAGCTGCACACAGTGCGAATCACCAAAGCTTTACTGAACAATTTTGGTTGGGATATTGTGAACCATCCAATATACAGCCCCGATCTTGCACCGTCTGATTTTCATCTCTTATTTCATTTATAAAAGAATCTGACGAGAACAAAGTTTAAAGACGAAGATGAGGTACAAGAGAAAGTGCAACATTGAATTAAGGAGCAGGCGGTAATCTTGTTCGACACTAGCATAAAAATATCGTGCCCCCCCTACATAAGGTGAATGAAAATAACGGGGACTGTGTAGAAAAATAGTCGAGATGTATACCTACACATCCCCGTAAGCATTTTGAAAATAATTCGTTTTTTCGATTTTTGCTAGCCTATGTATCCTTAATTTTTGGACGGCTTTCGTAGAAAATAATTATAAAACTGACAAAAAAAATTAAAATGAGAAAAAGTATAACAAATAACTATTTCCGTTACTTATATTTTTTTAAACTGGAGAAAATATTTTTTTTCCATGACATTTTTTTAGAAAATCTATCGTAAAAAAATCATCGCGGGGATAATATATCGCAAAAGAAAAATCACTTAAAGTAACATTATCTAACAGATTTCTTTAATAATATACCATTATATTGTTGAGCATGCGACTTTTATAAATGCTGGGGTTCGCAGAATTTTTGAGCAATTATTTTAAGGAGTAATATTTTAGGGTTAAATTACGTACGCAAAACAATGTTTTAAGAAAGCTATATTATGCTGGGCGGTGTTTAGTACAGCCAAACATAGGACTTAACATGTAACATTATACTTTCGTAATTTTCTGCTTCCCTAATTATTTTAGATAAAAAAGTTCAAATAAGAGTTGTACAACGTAATATTCTACGTTTCAATCAGTAAGCAAAATTAATTTTGCATGCTTTGTAACGGTATAATTTTGTTATGAAATATTGAAAATTGCCCCAAAAATAGCGATAGCCATGGAATTTAACAAAATGAATGAACGATTTATATGTCAAGTTAATTTATTTTTATTATTATTTGTAATTTCTGTTCAAGTAAACACTTATCTGTTTAAATTAATAGATAATTATACACTTAAACAGAAATTATAAATAAGAAATAACACATAAAAATAAACTACTTAAGTTGACAGATAAATCGTTAAACATTTGTTAATTTTTCTATCATATTCCATGGCTATCGCTATTTTTGGGGCAATTTTTGACATTTTGGTACAATGTAAAATTGATGCTGGACAACTTTTATTTGAAGCTTTTTTACCGAAAATAATTAGGGAAGCAGGAAATTGCGAAAGTGTGATTTTACATATTAAAGTTCAGTTGCCATGCCATATTGCATTCCGACAAGTATTAGTCGATTTATTTATACGCAACTGTTTTTTACAAATAATTTTATTTAATCAATAAATACAAATTTGACCCCGACCCTAGGGGAAGGGGATATCATGACTGCAGCTTCGGAGCAACCTCCCGCCCCTCGTAGTCGACGCCTACGCCGTTAAAAGCATTTATCAAGCGTTACCTGACGAGCGGAGCGAGTATCGCAGGTGTCATTATCGTGCTTCAGTGCTAAAGACTGGAAAATTGGAAAGAATTCTCAAGTTTTAAGTTTGATTTTAAAAAAGTAAATGAAGCACAAATAATAGAAATGATTCATATCAACCTTCAGTTTTTATTAACATTCATACCCGTTTCTTTCCAAATGACCAAACTATCTCAACTTACTTATATTTATATATATTTTTTTCTTTGTCTATAGGTTTGGATCCTGCAGGTCCTTTATTCAACCTTCCATTTGTGGAACATCTTGATGAAACGTATGGAAAGTTTGTGGACACAATCCACACTGATGGATATGTATTTGGGTATGGTAGTTCTGTCGGAACGGTGGATTTCTTTCCAAATGGAGGAATAAGAGTGCAACCTGGATGTGATGATAATCTATTCAACCCTCTTAGTAAGTATGATGATGAATAGATTTTCACTGGTGATTTGGGAGGCCATCTTTTACGTGCTTTTTTTAAAATGTTCTGCAAGTTGATTTTTTATTATTGATCTAAATTTATAATATATTTATTATAAAAGGTGCTCGTTTTCGACCTTCACTATTGCGATCCCGATAGTCTTAAGAAGTCGGTGAGAATCCAGTGGGGAGGGTCGAAAAATGGACACCTATAATGTATAGTGGTGTAAGAAAATACTTTTTATTCTTAATTTTCTAGATATAACACAAACATATGATTTTTAAATGGAACCTATACAGGTGTCCGTTTTTCGAAGCTCACCATTGGGATCATGGAAACTATAAGAGATACAAAGTCGGTTAAATTAGGGCAAAGTTGCCCAATTAGAAGATCACTTGAAAGATGAATTTATTTTTCTTCAAAAATTCATAGGTCACTAGATAATTTCAAAATTCTAATTTTGCTGATTTTTATTTTTACAAATAACTTTCAAATATGAAATAATACGGAATTTTGGTTTCGAGTTATGAAGTCAAAGTTATAATTTTTATATAGACGCTATATTGGACAGTTACATAATTGAAAAGAGATTTTTTTTAGCCTTCCAACGAATAAATAATTATATCACCACGGTGTATTACCCATTTCTGGGTGTGCCAATGTGCTGTGTACACGCAGATATCGGTAATGATGAAATATTTGTACCGTGCGGGCGCTTAACAGGCATCACCTCACGGGCACTCATTGGTGGCGTGGAGAGTGCATCACAGGGGTCAATTTTGTGCCGATAAAATTGGAAGTACTTTTTTCCGTCGGTCGGGTCCCCAGATTCGCGACCAGACACTCAAGCATACGGCCACGACACCCAACGATTGACGTTCATTTGTTTCAAACAGAAAAATGCAACAATTATTAATTTGTAGGGTAAAAAAACAATTATTATGGCAATGAAAACATGATTATATATTATAATTTGTTTATTTTCATTGCTAATTTCCTAGTTTCATTCTCAAAATTTCATTCAGTTTAATTAGTTTTAACATGGCTGACCTCATGGAAAACGAAATTGTTTTAGACCTGAATAAGTTAAAAATATTAGTGAAAATGAAGAAAATAAACAAATATCAATATTTAATTATTTAAAATAAATAAAATAAATATTTCATCACGGCATATTACCCATTGCTGGGTGTGCCAATCTGCTTCGTACACAGATATCGGTAATGATGGAATATTTGTACCGTGTGGGCGCTTACCAGGCGTCACCTCACGGGCACTCATTATTTCATTTGCTTTATTGCCATAATAATTGTTTTTACCTTCCGTCACCTTGTAAGGAAGGTATTGTCATTTGACAAAAACAAAATACTTAAAAACTAGTAGTTGTCACATCATTGAGGACTTGGAATGTGATGGCGGCCTAGTTTTTAAGTATTTTGTTTTTTAAAATATTGTACTAATAAATCTTATAACTTTAAATGTCATAAATTATTTCTTGTTTACTGAAGATGGGAGTTGTCCAACTCCCGAAACGTTCAAATAAATTTTTTTAAATGAAAGTTAAGTTTTGGTGATCCAAATCTCCTTTCTCTTTATTACCTCCAGTAGGCGGAAAGAAAGTACTCTTCCATACAAAAATAAATTGATTATAATCGTTGTTGGATTTAGACGGAAAACTAATAGGCTACAGGCGGCAAAATCGTTAATCCGCCACTGAAAATGGCAAGTAGAAGAAGAGGGTATTACTCAAAAGTAGAATTAATTAAGCAGCAGTGGCTACATAGTGTAATATTTACAGACTACCACTTCTGATTAAATCAATTATTTTTCTTTTGAAAATCTATATATTTTCACACGCCATCCATTTTTATATCTTTTTAAATAATTTTTAATTATCACGGCAGTCTTCTGATTGAGAGGTATATAGTAGTACTTATAATTGTTTTTTGTTGTTACTAATTATCACTAGCAAATATCTCTTTTATTAGGTTCTACTAAGTTATACTAGTACTAATTTTACTTTATGAGCGCAAATAATTTAATAGTGCGTAGTTGCGATCATTAGTAGTAATACTAATATTTAGTAAAAGGTTATGAGCTTTGTTAAGTGTTTCACTCGATGAGTACTACCACTGGTTAAATTTAATGTACTTATTTCTGTTATACCAGTATAAAATCTTTTGCAAGAAAAATTATGTACGGAATTTGTACAAAATACCACATAATTGACGGAAGGTAATATGCTGGCCAAATTAGATTTTTACCCTATAAAATTAATAAACGTTGCATTTTTACTGTTTGAAAGAAATGAATATCAATAAATTATCCATCGCTGAAAAGATAAAAAAATCCAGTTTTCAATGATGTAAACTTTTCAATATGGGGTCTATATTAAAATCGTAACTTTGACTTCATAACCTAAAATAAGTGAGCATCGTTCTTCGAAAGAAAATAAAATAGTGTCCTAACGTAGTGCAAACTAAAATTCCATATTATTTCATATTTAGAAGTTATTTGTAAAAATAAAAATCTGATGTGGACAACACAAAACCTCCCGCCATTTAATTTTTATTAATGTAAATACATACAGTAAAAATTTTGAAAGATGTCCGATCAAAGTTGTCTACGAATTGTATGAATTCAGATTTTTGCTCCGCCCATCATGACAAATTCAGTAGTGTCGTTTGCTTAGTTTTTATGAGGGTACGTAAGATACTACTGTTATTTTATTATTATAAAAATATATATTACAGGAAAAGCATTCAAAATTCAAAAATAAGTCAACTAGTAAGTTTATAAGCAAATGTAAAACCAAATATGTTAAAAATAAGATACTGACACAATATCACTGTCAGTGAATCTGACAGAATATAACGTTATACGTACGGCTATGAATCCAGGTAATGTATCCGAATTAATAAATAAACTTACGTTACAGCGAAAGTATTATCAACAACGAGCATCGTTTATAAATGGAATGTCCTAACTTAGTGGAAACAATATGAATTTTTGAAAGATAAGCGTGTTATATCCATCCTTATCACACACTCTTACAGCCTTTGCAAAAGAAAGAGATAAATGTATGCCTAATTGTTAATTCGTTCGTGATACAGGTGCCCTTGATCGGTCATCTTTCAAAAATTTTACTATACCTACATATTTATTAATGGCTGGTATGATTTTTTTTGACAGTGACATTTATCTGTTAGTTTTTCAGTTACATACATTTGAGATCTGAATTGTATAGCCATGGAGTTATGTTTAAAGCGCTCCGGAATTTGAATTATATATAATTTTATAAATTTATCCATAAAATATATAGAAAAAAGTATCAATGTAAACCTGTAGAAAATTTAATAATCTTTAATTTTTATATCATAAATCTGGAAAATCAACATTTATAGGTATTTTTCGAAGAAACACTATTTTGAGCTTCAAGGAAAGTGCCATTTCCGGTTATCTGATTTACACCAAAATCTACTGGCTTCTTTCCATATTAGAATAAGATAGAAATACAAGGTTTCAAAATCTTCTGAACAATAGTATTTGAGTTAGAGGGTAAAGAGGATCAACAGACATCATCGTGAAAATGTTATAATTGAATTCTAGTGTCTTTAAAACGTGGTCATTTACCAAAATCTCGATATTCGATTTTAACACGATCCCTATACCTCCCTTAGTAAGGGTAGCGGGAGGTAAATATCAGCAAAATTTTAATTTTTGTATGTATCTAGTGACCTATGAATTTTTCAGGAAAAGTAAGTTCATTTTTAAATAGTCTACTAACGGGGTAAGTTTGCTCCATTTTAACCGATTTCGTATCTCTTATAGTTTCTGAGAACCTAATGCTGAGCCTCAGAAAACGGACATCTGTATTTGGTTTTCAAAAAAAATTTTTTTCTTCATTAATAAAGAGTTATTATAATGTAAATTTATTTTATATTAAATTTTTAAATTTATTATTCTGAAGTAACGATGAGCTACAGAGGGCTAACATATGTAATCTAATATGTCTGAGATAATTTTATTTTTTGTAGCATTTTGTAGTCATGTGAGATCATATCATCTGTATGCCGAATCTATAATAAATCCTAAAGCTTTCCCTGCCAAAAAATGCTGCAGATTTCTATTTTCAGATCATATTTTTTGCAACGATACTGATATAGCTTATATGGGATACTTTGTTGATACAAGGTATAATGAAACAATAACATATTAAATAATTATATAATATTAAAATAATTTTCAGTATAAGTGGAGCATATTTTTTCAATACAAATTCAAAACCTCCATATAGCCAAGGCGAGAAAGGAATTGACATTTAAAATGGAGATTTGATTAAATAAAAAATTGTTACAGATAATTGTTTATTGATATGCAGTACTGAAATAAATAAACTAATATTTGTAAAAACGATTAATTTGTTACTGAATACTACTATCACTCACTAAAAAGGGAGTTGTATTTTACGGACCTGAATCTTCTTGTGTGCTCTTGAAAGGGTATATAAAGAAGGAAATTAAAAACAGAGTCAGCCTCATATTTGAGGCTTATAAGTTTGAACATTATTTTTTTTTAATAAATGAATTTACTGAAAGTTTTGCAATATTTAATAATTATTTGTTTCATAAGCAACAAAATTAAAAACATTAAATAAATAGGGCCGTGTTCTTGCATAAGGTGCAACTTTTTTCGGACACCTAGCATTAGGTTTTGGAAGGAATTTACATCGATTCCTAAGACATTCCTGTATATTTTCTTTCGAAGTTCCTCCTTATTTTGGGCTTTCCATCCTCTATCGCATACTTTTCGAGATGAATGAGCCCAAAAATCTCCTATGGGACGAGCCTGGGGAAAATTTGGGGATTGTAATTTTACGGAAAATATGGTACGTTTTGGTCTGTAAGCCAATTTTGAGATTGTCTTGATATAAAATCTGCCATGTTCTTCTTCAATAAAATTAACCAATTTCGTTAGACAATAATTACCGATGTAGTTTTGACTATCCAGGGCTTCACCTCTTACTCGGCTCCCATATTATAACGCAACATACTTTACCTGCAAATGTCATCCAAAACCCAATACTAAGTGTCCTTAGAAAGTTGCGCCTTGTGGAAAATCAATGCTCCTTTTATTTAGCTAAAGGTCATTGTTTTGTTGCTAATGAAACTGTTAATTATTAAGTATTAAAAAAACAATAAGTAAACGATTTTTTTTAATTATTTTTTTTGTTGAAATATGTTACAATATTTATGGGACATAAATATTGTTAGTTTTTAGCAAGAACTTTAGAACTATGGCAGGTATCCTTTCTGCTTATTGTCCTCTGAAATACCACTGATTAACCCTTAAATTCCGGTGCCTTAAAATCAACATTATTTCCGAAGGGTGGTCCTGAATGGATCCCAGGTTTTTAAAAGATTTATTAATAATATATTTAAATATAATATATAATCAGAGGATAGAAACTACAATAAGAAATAATCTAATAAAGCTTTAAATATTTTAATAATAATAAAAAATATACGTAGGTATAAAAAAATCTAGAAAAAATAAATTTAAAAAATCTGTTATGGCCAGCAAATACCTGTATGTAAAAATTCTATACATAAATTTTCTTGCAAAAGATTCAAAATTTCCAGTAAAATTATTTCATAAACAAACTACGCAAATTGCAATTGACACAAACATCTTCTTCTTCTTTAGCTTTCCCCATTTTTTAGGGGTCGCTATTTTTTATTTCTCCTCATGACATTTTCAAACCAATGTAATCATCCCTCTTGTATCTTTCTAGAAACTTGTAACACGAGAGTTATTTTCTTACCTATCTTTCAGTGTCTTCCCCAACATCTACTTCAACATCCTCATCTCTGCCACAAATTACTAGTTTCAATATTTAGCATAACTCTATATCTATTGAATATGAAGTATAAAATGCAATCAAATCGTATAGAGAATAATATATTCTTTAAATTATAATAACGTTAAATGTCAATAAATCAAATTATCTGTTAAATCTTCAAATGAGGCTACTTCCGGTTCTCCAATTATAACCAAAATCTAATCAGTTGTTCTTCTGGATGCAAACTTGAGGAATACGAAAAAAATATAATTTTTGGAATCGGGGTATTGAAGTTATGCGATCCGAAACTTTTGTCACACACACACACACACACAGACACACAACGTATTCTTTGAAGAACCAGAAGCATATATATAACAACACGATTGAAAAATAATCGATTATACGAAACGTGTTGCCTGGTATTTCCAATAGGCAACTCGTTGAGTATGTCGAGAATTTTCTATTGACGAGTTGTAAACAAGTAGACTATATCATGAATAAAAAATAAATTAAAAAGTAAATAGTAAATTAAACGTAGGCCTGTAGTCTATTTTCTTTTGACAGAAACGTCAAACTATATACTACATAACCTTTTTTTACCTTCCGTCACCTCTAGGTAAGGAAGGTATTGTCTTTGGTCAAAAAATTCGGTGGTGAGTTTTCATTGAATAAACACGTTTTAGGGTCTTTACAATACGATTTTACTATTTTTTCGATGATGTCTGTATGTGTGTGTGTGTGTGTGTGTGTTCGTGTGTGCGTGTGTGTGTATGTGTGTGTGTGTGTGTGTGTGTGTGTGTGTGTGTGTGTGTGTGTGTGTGTGTGTGTGTGACCGCGTTTTCGGGCACGATATCTCCAATACTAGAATTCCAAAAATTACAATTCTTGCGTATTCCTCTTCCTTACAACCATATGCAGACCTGTTTAGATTTTGGTTATAATTGGTCAACCGGAAGTACCCTCATTTGAAGATTTTAACAGTTTTTCTTGAAAAAATCAGTTAAATGTTATTATAACTTAAAGAATATATTATTGTCTATACGATCTGATTGCATTTTATATTTGATATTCAACAGATATAGAGTTAAAGAAGAATAACGATAATAAATTTTATATAAATTTCATAATTCAGCCAGCTATGCTAACTTAACCATGGAAACTGCTAATATATTCAGGTAATTCAAATTGACAGATGTCAGTATCAATAAAATGAAATCAATGAAAGAATAAGGGAAGTAACTCTAGTGTTAGAAGTTTCTAGATATAAGAGAGACGATTACATATTGGTTTGAACATGTCATGAGGAGAGATGAATATATTAATAGAAGGTGGAAGAAACATAGGAAGACCAAATATAAGATGAAAAGACTGTATTGTAGAAGACTTGAGAGAAAAGGAACTGAATGAGGACGACACGCAAAACAAAAATGAGTGGAAGAAGAAAATAAAAAATAGCGATCCCCTAACGAATGGGAAAAACTAAAGAAGAAGATGTCAGTGTCAAGTGCAATTTGCATAGTTTGTTAATGAAATAACTTTACTGGAAATATAGGATCTTTTGCAAGAAAATTTATGTATGGGGCGCGTGCAGTAACATGACTTTGATCCGTGTCAAAATGACAGCAATTAATTATGTCCATAACTGACAAGTGTTATAATTTTTCAATCAAAATTTCATAATTTTCTTATTTCATGTGGTTTGTTTGTTATCAGGAGTATGGAATTCAGTTGCCGAGAAAGGGAATCACATAATACCAAAAATTTATAATCTTTTGCAAGAAAATTTATGTATGGAATTTGTACATAATACACAGGAATGACGGAAGGTATTGTGCTGGCCACATCAGATATTTTATTATTTATTATTATATTACATTATTTATTATTATATTACATTGAAATGTTCGTATTTCAAATAAACAAGCAACAATGCAGTTTCTAGACGTGTGATCCAAATAATTATTTGTTTAATTGTCAAATTTTTACTTCAATAATCCCTTCTTGTCAAATAATAGGTGCATTCAATTATTTGTTTGGAGCTGTCAGTGTCATTTACGATGTCTATTTATAGCATACAAAGCACGATTTTCCTCCTTAAAGTATAACTACAGATTCATTTATGTACTCTATAATGTGTTCGAAGGAAAAAGATCATACTTAAATAAATAAATATTTCATCACGGCATATTACCCATTGCTGGGTGTGCCAATCTGCTTTGTATACAGATATCGGTAATGATTGAATATTTGTACCGTGTGGGCGCTTACCAAGCGTCACCTCACGGGCACTCATAGCTGGCGTGGAGAGTGCACCACAGGGGTCAATTTTGTGCCATTAAAATAGATCATACTTTATGCTCCGTAAATATAATTAAAACTGACATTGCCAGTTCTGAGTACATTGAACAAAATAACCTAACGCACCTAATAACTAAATATACGAAGGTAAGTATATTAGAATATTCAAAGGTTCGTATATTCGTTCCCCATGGTTACTTAATAATAACCGCTGTAATAAGTGGTAACTTACGAACATCACGCATTCTTATTGGTTTACAATTTAATGAATGATATAGTCATTATAATATCTAGATTTAGTATAAAAACACTGTTCGAATCAGAACTTATCATTAAAAAAATCAGAAATAGAAGCAAGAGAAGCTGAAGTGAATACAATCGAATTATTTTTGATTATTTGTATTAGGAATAAATATTTTGTCGCCGCTTATAAAATTGAAAAACTCAGCACAAGAAATTATTAATAAATTATAAATAAATAAATAAATAAATATTTCATCACGGCATATTACCCATTGCTGGGTGTGCCAATCTGCTTCATACACAGATATCGGTAATGATGGAATATTTGTACCGTATGGGCGCTTACCAGGCGTCACCTCACGGGCACTCAATGTCGGCGTGGAGAGTGCGCCACAGGGGTCAATTTTGTGCCATTAAAATTCGATGTAATTTTTGGCGTCGGTCGGGATCGAACCCGGGTCCCCAGATTCGCGACCAGACACTCAGGCACACGGCCACGAGACAATAAATTATATTGTTTATTAGTTCCAGATGTAGCAACGAGAAGACTGCTTTGTGTCACTTGGAAAGGCGAAAGGCTTTCCGTAATGATAAGGTAGAAATTTTCGAAAGACTACGTTCTTTGCCCTTTTAGTATATCTGGCAAACGTATAATTATCTTTTTGCTTTAATCCAGTTTAAAAAAATTGATATTCTTTTAATATTTACATGTGTATTATAAATGAATATAGAAATAAATAAAAAATGAATAAAAATATTTGATAAAATATGTATTTATTTATAAAATATTAATTTAAGGTAGGTAATGTACAAAAATTCGCAAAAAGTACGATGTTGTTAAAACAGAATATTTAAACGAATGTATGTGTATGTAATATAATTTTATGTTTAAGAATCTGTAAGGTCTTACATGTAAGTGTGAAAAATGTTAATGTTGTAAGAAATAAATTAATTTTGAATATTTGTAGACCCTGATGAAGGTACACGTATATACTGAAATGTCTGTTTTATTAGAATAAATGCTGTATGACTGAGATTTCGAGTATTTGTTAACACCTAATCTGCACAACCTTCGAGAAATATATCCACACTTATATTTTTTTAATTGGAACTCATATTTGAAGTTCATCTATTGTTGGATTTAGCCTGAAAGCTTCGGGGAAGAGTAAATGTTTACGATTTGATGAGTAAGATCTTTTGATCGCTGGTATTTTAATTTTGGTCAATATAGCCTTGCTAACCTTATGAGAGGTAGAAATTTTGATCAGTTACCTTCCGATCATTTATCTTTTTGTCTGGGTGCTCCAAATTGCCTATATGGAGAGTGCGTAAAATGTTGATTTTTGTCACTAGAAGCCTTGCTAGGGGCTATAAATAGTTGATTCTGCACATGATTTGTATTTTGATAACCAAGAACCTTATTGGAGGCTTGACTGTGCTCTCGGCTCGAATTGTGATGGCCGGAAGCATTGTTGTACGCTTGCTACCTCCTCTAAGGTAGAATTTTGTTAGGTGGAAGCTTCGCCACAGACCATAGGCTTGTGTAAATCGTCCATTCATGCAAAAATAATTCGTATCTTGTAATAGAACAGTTATTGTATATTACCAAATATAAGCTTAAGTATACCCCATAGCTTCAATTACCGGACTTACATGTTAAACCCAATTAAGCACATATGGGAAATTCTTGGAAGAAACAAAAATATATTGGTTACACTAAAATAAAAGACGAATTAGAAAATAAATTACAAAAAGAGTGACACAATACAGCGGAATCAGGCATTGGTGAGCAAAAATTTAGTAGATTTAATGCTCAGCTGCTGTTATAAAACCAAGGAAAACCCAACAAAATATATTATGTATAATTTGATCATTATTTTAATGTTTTGGTTATCATACAAAGACTTTTTGGTAATAAAATCATGAATTATTTCAATTCAATATTTATTCTGTAAAATAGATAAAATAATTTTATCTTCGTTATTATTTTATGCATGTTATATGTGTATGTGTATGTGTATGTATGTATTTGTTTCGGGATTTTCAACCCTTACAGGTTATATCCCTAGGATGGTCTCACACACAACATCTATTTTTATTAATTTTTTTACAATTGCCACGAAGTTTCTTACGTAGATGTCATGTGTGTTGCCCACCCGCGCAAGCCCTTGTTACAACCAACAGCCGGTGCCAGAATAGCTTAGTGATTGCCAAGTTAATTGTATCCCAATTTGGAAAGGTAACGGGAGTAGATACCGATCAAGATCAGTCGAGAAAAATTCGACCTGTCCCGGATTCGAACCTACGACCTCTGAGTCAAGAGGCTAGCACTCTACCACTGTGCTATCCCGCCGTCTATGCATGTTATATAAAATTAAACTTTTCATTATGAATTAAAAAAAAAACTTAAATATATACATACATAAGTACATAGTCCTGTATGAAGTAAATATAAAAAAAATCCGTTGTGGCCAGCACAATACCTCTCGCCACTTGGTTACATAAGATAGGGCGCGAGCAGTCATGTGACATTGTTGGCCTTGATAAGCAGATATGAGGACCGTGTCAGAATGACAATTAGTAATTTTGTACATAGATGTCAAATGTCAGAATTTTTCATAAAAAAATTCAAAATTTTCTAAACTCACGTAGATAATTTGTCACCAGGAGTCTGAAATTTACTTGTTGAGGAAAATAAACCACAGGGAATTGGAAAATCATTAAATTTAGAATGAAAAATTATGATATTTGACATCTATGTACATACATACTAGCTATCATTCTGACACGGGTCTCCATATCTGCTTGTCTGTCAAGGCCAACAAAGTGACATGATTGCTCCGCGCCGTATTGTATTTAACATTTCTTGTATACCTACACTCTACACCAAAATTCTACTTACATTTATTCTTATTTAAATTTTAAATTCATTCTATGAAGAAATATTGTCCTCTTCTAATTTTTCGAAATGTTTCCAATTCATTGTAGGAATTGACAATATTTTTGAAGGGTATATGTAATATACCTATAATTTTAAATATTTAACTATTAATACAGTAAGAAATAATGTAATGTATGTACTTCCCAGAAAAAAACTTCTGTCAGTTACAAACATTTTTATTTTTCAATGGGTTTCTATGACATTATTTGGGCTGTGAGATTTATTACAACAGATTATTATATACCTTATATTTCTTTATTTCTAAATCTAAAAAATATATAATAAAATATTTACATGTATCAGCTAGAGAATTTACTCTTCTTTAATACAAGCAAGAACAAAAATTTTCTAAAAAATAATATTTAGAAGATTTTTTTAAGAATCTGCTACTTCCGGTTGTCCAATTATTACCAAAACCTTTTCAGCTCTTCCCAGTAATGTCCGATTGAGAAATACGTAGTTAAACAAATATTAAATATGATAGATTTTGAGAAATCTTCCTTCCAACCGACTCACATATACACATACACACACACACACACACACACACATACACACACACACACACACACACACATACACACAGAGAGAGACATCATCGTAAAAATATTAAAATCGGATTTTAGCGGCCTTAAAACGTGTTTAATCATTAAAATCTGGATATGCATGACTCCAATACTTCTATTAGCGAGAGGTAAAATGAATACCTACGTCACATTTTAATTGTATTTTGTATTTACAACTTTCCTCTAAGATTAATAGGTACGTACCTAACTATTATTCCGCGTAGTAATAAAACTTGTTTATTACAATACATCATACGTTAAATTATGCTCAGCGCAGAGCGCAGTAACTACAATGTAGCAAATACATTATATTAAAATTTGATCTTACAAGAAATAAGTAACATCGCCATGTTAACTCCAAGTTCTGCAGGTGTTCAAAAGTTATATCTCAGTCAGTGCCGGATTACCCAATAGGCAGACTAGGCAATTGCCTATGGGCCCCGCACCTTTTATGGGCCCCGCGCCCCGCTACATTAGATTAAAATAATAATTTATCACTACAAACAAAGAAATCCTTAAATTTTGATTACAACAAAGACATGTTTATTTACAATAATGGAATCTTGATTACAATAATAAAAAATGTCAATCAATCAAGACCCTACTGTTACAACTCGATTTTTATAATACAGTAGAGCGTCAATAATCCGGATTAATTGGGACCGGACCCCATCCGGATTTTTGACGTGTCCGGATTTTCGAGATGAACCAATAAAATACTTTTTGGATGTCTTCAACACAATATATTACCTGCAATCGATCATAAATTACTGTGAGGTTTAGAGAATAGGAGCGGATAAATGAAACTATTCATTTTTAATAAAAATTTACATGTTTTAGTCGTTTTTGTTACATTGTTCCTTTACAAGAAAAAATTTTTTCGCCAGAATCGAATCCGGATTATCGATCGTCCGGATTTTTGACGTCCGGATTATTGACGCTCTACTGTACCAAATACTATTGTTTACCAGTTTATGTTGATTTTCGTAATAATTCTTTTGCATAACGATTAACAATGCCATAATATTTTTGTATTTACAATAAATGAAGAGCTTATTGAAATATGCCACAAAACAAAAAAATCGTAGTAATAGAGTTTAAAGTTTTTCAACTTAAAACCATTTTTAAAAAGTGTTGTAGGTAGATTACTAACACGTATACATACTTTACTAGAGGCAGAAAAACAACGAAAAACCTTTAAAAAATATTTATTTCAAAATAAATTTATTAAAAAAAAACTATGTACTTTAAAATTGAGAAAACTGAATGTTTATATATATTTTATATTAATTTGTTTAAAAGTATGTTAATTTTTTTTTATAATAAAACTATTTTATTAAAATTGTTTGGGGTAAAATCGTAAACTAATTAGGAGGGGGGGGGGGGGTGAGATTTTGATTGCCTAAGGGCCTCCACATGGATTAATCCGGCACTGATCTCAGTCCATGAAATTTTCCTTAAATCCACAGTATGTGAACACATTGAACACATTATCTACACATATTTCTATTCTCTAGAATTGCAACTATTAAAACGACAAAATTAATCTATATAATATATTTAGGCACTAGTTAAAGTAATTAATTTCTTTAACAGACAGATTAAAAAACAAATTGATAAGAATGAATCGGCGTGTATCTTTTACGTAGAGTTGCCTCTAGGGTGTTTCTAAGGTGGTGCGAAGTGTCAGATGAACGCCTCAAATCCCCTCCTTACAATCATACAAATTAATATTTTGTCATAAACAATATAAATATAAAATCTCATCATATTACAAAAAGAAACAAATACTTTAATAATATTTATACTCAAAATAATATTAAATGGGCACTTGCGAATTTCTGAATTAAGTCAAAGTATGGTGTAAATCAGAAGTGGGGAATCTGAGGCCCGCGAGCCGCATGCGGCCCGCAACGTAATTTTGTGCGGCCTGTGTTACAATGGTTTGACGGCTTGTTTAATTTTTAATACCAATAAAAAATAGTGAAACATCATTTTCCCTGAACTTTCGTATCCTTTAAATACCATTTTGTGTATTATAATATGAGTAAGATTTTTATTTTTACTTCTCACTAAGAGAGGAATTGGAATCATGCAAAAAATCGCATATCCAGATTTTAGTGAATAAGCACGTTTTAAGGTCCCTAGAATCCGATAATAGATACATAGATAGATAGATAGATAGATGTATTTATTTGTTATAAGAAATTAATTTTCTATACAAATTTGATTAACAACATTAATTCTTATAAATACTAGATACTGTCTGTAATACTAATAATAGTACAAATATAAGTTGCTAACTAATACATAGTGTGAAGATTAAATTTGTCAATGGAAAATTAAAAGAATACATTAGCCAATATATGTTAAATACATACCCAAAGATTTTTTTTTAGTAATTTTAACAATTAAATAATAAAAAATAAGAATCGATAATAACATTTTGACGATGATGTCTGTGTGTGTGGATGTGTGTGTGTGTGTGTGTGTGTGTGTGTGTGTGTGTGTGTTAGGTTGTTGGAGGTACGATTTCTCAAATTCTATAAGAATAAAGACCTGTGTAATTACGGATTCATCAATCTAACAATAATGGGAAGAGTTGAATAGATTCTGGTAACAATTGGATAGCCGGAAGTAAAATCTTCTAAATATTATTTTTTGAATATTTATGTTATTACAAATATTAAAAAACAAAATTCTCTATCCGACACATTTAATTTTTACCTCTCGCTGAGGTATTGGATTCATGCTAAAAATCGTATATCCAGATTTTATTGAATAAGCACGATTTAAGGTCCATAGAATCCGATTTTAACATTTTTACAATGATCTCTGTGTGTGTTTGTGTGTGTGTGTGTGTGTGTGTGTGTGTGTGTGTGTGTGTGTGTGTGTGTGTGTGTGTGTGTGTGTGTGTGTGTGTGTGTGTGTGTGTGTGTGTGTGTGTGTGTGTGTGTGTGTGTGTGTGTGTGTGTGTGTGTGTGTGGATGTGTGTAAGGTTGTTGGAGACACGATTTCTCAAATTCTATAAAACTTAAGACCTGTTTGACTACGGATTCCTCAATCTAACAGTAATGGGAAGAGTTGAATAGGTTCTGGTAACAATTATTGGACAACCAGAAGTGGTAGTTTCTAAAAAAAAATTCTAAATATTATTTTTTGAAAATTTGTTACTACAAATATTAAAGATAATTAAATTATTATTTATTATATCTCGTATAGGTTTGGAGATATATAATAATATAGAATAATTTGTTGTAATAAATCTCGTTGCTCGAAAAACAGTTGCGATATTTAAATTTTTGTAATTGACAAATAAATGCAAAATGTCAGTGTCAGATTTTTCTGGGAGGTATGAGTACATTTAATATATATTTTTGTATTACATATAATATTCTTTATTGAATTTCAAGTCTTACAACTTATTACAAATGTGATTTAATGGGGATGAGTCAGTTTTTGGCGTTGTATTCATTGCGATGATGGAGATGAGACGATGAAAAGACACACACAAACATTCAAGCCCATGATGGGAAGAATCCACGACCCCAGGATCCGAGCGGTGATGGTCGCTTTGAGCGCTGTCGCATCGCAGTACGCTGTCGCATCGCAGCACGCTGCCTCAACATGCACGGCCACCGAGGCAGCTTATATATTTTTGTATTATTAATTAATTATGTATTTAAATTACAGGTATGTTAATATTACATGTATCCTTTAGAAATACCGCTAATACCGTCAATGAATTTGAAGAATTATGAACATATTAAAATAGTAGGATAAAATTTCTCATAGAACGAACGAAGAGAAACAATTTCAATTATTTGTGTGTACTTACAGGGCGCGAGCAGTCATGTGACTTTGTTGGCCTTGGCAAGTAGATATGAGAATCCGTGTCCGAATGACGGCTAGTTGTTATTTACATGGATGTCACAATTGTCATGTCATAATTTCTCATTCAAAATTTCAAAATATTCTGATGTTTATTTGTCATCCATTAGTATGCAATATACTTGTGGAGGAAAATAATCCACTTAGATTTGGAAAATCATAATGTTTCGAATGAAAACTTATGATATTTGATACCTATGTATATTACGAGCTCTCATTCTGACACAGGCCCCCACATCTGCTTGCCAAGGCCAACAAAGTCACATAACTGCTCGCGCCCTATGCAAATAACATGAAAATGGCGAGAGGTATTGTGCTAGCCACAACAATTTTTTTTTATTATACTTTAGATATAGATATATAATCTATAAAATAATCTGCTGTAGTAAATCCCACAACCTTCTCACAGCCCAAACATCTCCATGGTAACTACTTGAGAAATTAAAATGTCTGTAATTGACAGATAAATGTTACTAATATCAGTGTAAAACATTCAGAGATAGTACTGAAGGAAACGATATTTTTTATTTATTATTGAATTATTAATTATAATTTTTAATTATTGGTATATTACATGAACCTTTCAGAAATAACGCCAATCCCGTTAATCAATTGGAAAAACCTCGATAATTTAGAAGATATGGAGAAAACTTTTCTTCAGGAGACCTAATCTTAGTGTAAATGTTACAGAAGTACATAGTGAGATGATACGCACATTGCCCGGCAATTGTAGAAATTCGCTCATAATTGTTTTTGGTTGCAATTCAACCTCACCTAAAGTACGAAACTCGCCTCAAGTTTTCCAAGAGTGACTTTTTGTGCGTTATGTGAGATTGTTGTGTTTGGTTGAACTGCAAGCGAATGTAGTTTTGGACAAGTCTCTACTTTTACGACAATGTGCACATCATTTCACTATATGTACTTTTACTGGAACATAGACACTGAGAAAACTTGCTTTTGATAGGGACAGGGATAGTTAGAAGAATACAAAGAGCAGTCCATATATTGGGGAAATTATCCTGCCAATTATTGTCCTTTATAATTTACAGGATTGTGTATGGTTCTCCTTGATCTTCTAAAAACGTGTTCAAGCACCACAAATTTATATATGCTTTTGTGGATGGCGCCCCGGATGCTCTAGGGTAGTGCGTTCGCATCTTCCTTAACACCCTAGAGCTAACCCTGCTTTTACGGTTATTAATAAAATATACCGAAAGTAGGTATTAGTTGTTAACATCCGAATCTTATGTAAAAACTAAGTAAACGACACTTCTGAATTTGATAAAATGGACGGAGAGAAAATCTTAATTTATATAATTAGTAGATGACCTTGATCGGACATCTTTAAAGGCGATTTCGGGCGTCATACCCGTTCACTTGCTAGAATTACTCACGGTCAGTTACGGTATAATATGATCAGTGGTGGCGCCAAAAATCATCTGGTTCATTTATTGGCACCGTGCTTGGTGATTATGTATATTCTGGCTAAAGGCGACACGCAATAGAATTAAATTGCTGAATCTTCAACATACTTGGCGTTAAACATAATATCGACTATAAGCATAAGCCCGAATGGTCTACTAGTATTGAAGATGTTTGGATATCGATTCATTTGAAAACAGGGAAATTAAATATATGTTGTGTTTATATTCCCCCTGACTGTCCTCCACATCTATATATTTTTATGAATAATTTAATACAACTAATAGATTCAGCGCCGAATGATAAATTCATAATATGTGGAAACTTTAACTTGCCCCTTTTACAATGGCGATTATCTAAAAATGGTTATGTTGCCGACAATATCTACAACACACTATCATCCGATTTCGTAGATAATATATCTTACTGTAATTTAAAACAATTCAATGGCGTTTTAAATCACAATAACCGATGTTTAGATTTAATTTTGTCTAATATCGAATGCATAAACACTGTTGAATGTAGAACTCCTCTCACTAAAATAGACCTGCATCATCCACCGCTTGTTACTTATTATCAATGTGAACTGCAATCGACATTGAAACAAAACAACAGGGAGGTGTTATTATTTAAAAAGGCTGACTACAACGCCATAAATGATCACTTATCAAAAATAAACTGGGCTGAACAATTTTATGGTTTGAATTCAGAGAATTCAATTAATAAATTCTATGATATTTTAAATAAAACTATTGAATCATATGTCCCCAAAAAAATTATTCCCAGGAATTCATACCCTTCCTGGTTCTCCTCTGAACTCATACATTTAATCAAAAAGAAAAGCAAAGCTCATAGCAAATTTAAAAGATTCCACAATGCCTCGGATTATATAATTTTTTCTTCACTCAGGAGACAAGTTAAAGATTTATCCACAACATGCTACAATAATTATTTAAAAAATATAGAACATGAAATCCCCGGGAATATTAAAAAGTTTTGGAGTTATGTTTCCTCTGTAAAAAAACACAGTATTCCATCAAATATGTCGTATAACAATTGCAGCTCCAGTAATGGCTATGAAATAAGTAACATGTTTGCTGATTATTTTCAATCAGTCTTTTTAAATAATAATAATACGCCCTTTTGTAACTATAATGCATTGGCAAATAACAATATAAGTATTGGTCGAATTATTGCAAATGAGAATGAAGTATTTGATGTATTGTCTAACCTTGATACAAACAAAGGAGCTGGTTCAGATGGGATTCCCTCTTTATTCGTAAAATCATGCTCGTCATCTCTTTGCCATCCTCTAACATTAATCTATAATAAATCGCTAAGTGAAGGTTATTGTCCCAGTATTTGGAAAAAGGCACAAATTACACCAGTTTTTAAGTCTGGTAATAGAAACTCCGTTGAAAATTATCGACCTATTTCAAAATTATGCATTTTCGAAAAGGTTCTAGAAAAAATAATTTATAAACACTTATTTTCATCTTTTAAACATATTATAAACTTTGAACAACATGGTTTCTTTAAAGGTCGTTCTGTAGATACTAACATGGTAGAGTATACTAACTTCATTCTGGAACACATAAATGAAAGGACACAAGTCGACGCAGTGTATACTGATTTTAGTAAAGCGTTCGATAAAATTAACCACTCCATTTTATTGTCGAAATTAGAGATGTATGGCATACATGGTAATATGCTCCAGTGGTTCACATCTTACTTGTCAGATAGGTACCAATGTGTTTCATTCAAGGGTTTTACATCTAATTATCTTCCCGTGACCTCTGGAGTACCACAGGGATCCCATCTAGGGCCACTTCTTTTTATCATTTTTATCAATGATATAAATACATGTTTTGTAAACAGTAATTTCAGTATGTACGCGGATGATCTTAAGATCTATAAAGCTGTCTCGACTAATTCTGATGCCTCAGCCCTTCAGGCCGATCTTGACAGACTTAGTTCTTATTTAATAAATAATGACTTATTGTTGAATATTAGCAAATGTTCCTGCATAACCTTTACCCGTAATAGAAATGTGTTTTAATACAATTATTATATTGATCAAAATCCCGTTAATCGAGTCACGCACATCAAAGATCTTGGCGTCATTCTCGATACTAAATTATTATTTGATATCCATATTGACAAAATTGTAAAAAAGGCTTACAACATGGTGGGATTCATCCTGCGAATTGGCAAGCTCTTTTGTAACTATAAGACTTTTATTAATCTATATTATACTTTAGTCCGATCGCAGCTTGAATTCGCATCAGTTTGTTGGTCTCCCCAATATCAAATATATGTCAGTAGAATTGAACGAGTGCAACGAAAATTTATCTCTTTCCTGAACTGGAAATTTCCTCAGGTCCACACCAGCCTCATGACGTTACAAAATAGACGTACAGTTCTAGATTTAATATTTTTGTACAAAATATTTAATAACTTTTTCGATAGCCCTTTTCTCGTTGGCAAGTTCTACTTCAAGATATCTGTTCGTTCCACTCGTTCATGTAACTTGATCTTTATAAAAAATATTAAAACCAATTCTGAAATGAACTCACCTATAATTAGGTTATCTATGTCCTATAATAATTTATTGTCTCATATTAATGAAATAGATATATTTTCCTTCAATTTAATGAAATTTAAGAGGATTGTTAATAACCATATCCTAGCAATCAATTCGTAACTTCTACATACTCATTTATGCGATAAACTGTATTATATATTTATCTTATTTCATATTCATATCATAATATTTAATTAAAATTGTTCACTACAACTTTCATATTATTTTCATTGTATCTGTAAATTAGTGCTGTACTATAATTGGGACTAGTTCCTGTTGTATGGCCTATTATAAAATAAATAAATAAATAAATAAATAAATACTTCATTATTCCTAGAGGTTTTACATAATACATTTTATAGCATAAGTATTATCTACAAACAAATCCTTATTATTTTGATTCATTTTTAAAACTTTATTCTGTATTTACATTTTCGTAACAAATTCGTTACTGTACCTAGCGCCCGAAGGTGTGAACGCACCTGAACGCAACATACCGCAAGTAAGCGGATATTTTCCCATAAAACTTTTATTCAACTACATAACGCCAAAATCACACCCTTAGGTTTTGATCGGATATTTCCAATAATCAGACTAAAAGTCGCTAAATGTGACATCTATTAAGGGAAAGAAGTACATATTAATAATTATAGGACGTGTTTGCCATCCGAGTGAAACGAAAAGTGGTAATTACGTTCGAGACTGGTCAAAAACAAAATACCTATCTCGCGAGTTGCGTATGAGATTTTTTCAATTCCTGATGATTTATTTTTCCCTGTTCAATTTTAATGCTAGAAATGTCAAAGAATACCTTTGAAACAAAATTAAAGAAAAAGACGCTGTTAGATTTGACAAGTAAATGTAACCTTTAAATAGAAATATTCATGAAATGGGGACAATTTGAAAGAACTTCAAGTCAAAATCATAAATTATAAGAATAATCAAATATTTCACACAAATTAAAAATATCTAATTGTTGGAATTTCACAAATTCTGGGCATACGAGAGCTGCACAGGTATGTAATGGAGATATTATGTCCCGTCGTCAATAGAAACTGATACCTTAACAATAGAATGAACATTCCTCTGTACAAACAACATCCTAATAGCCTTCTTCGGGAGTAGGAAAAACATATTTTATAAATTGTAAACTTTATAAACCAGCCTTTTGCTGTTCAAATGCTTCAAGTTCACTTTCAAACATAATACAGTTTCATTTTTATGTACGTATGTAAATTATATAAAAAATAAAGTTGCCCCTACTAAATTCTCTCCTAGTTAAATCACATCTAACTTTTCCCCTGCAGAGTAGAAGTTCCTGTGAAGTTCTGCGCTCAGAAATAAAATTCTTTTTGGTGTTCATGCGTTCACGAAGTTACGACTTTGAAACGGTGAGAATGACGGCGAATTTGCGAATCTTCTCGCACTAAACTCGCATTTCGCGCTAAACTATACTGCACGGGAATTTATGCTGATGAATACAAGCAAAAAGAAAAAGAATGGAAAAAGTTGTCAATAAAATGGAAGGAAGAGAAAAAGTTCTGGGAATAGGAATGGGTTTCAAAATTTAAAAAAAATTTAAGTAATAGATACTTTTTGAGGATATAATTTTATGGTCGTTTAAATTTAGAGAGAGCAAATCAGCAATAACACTAATGTTATTTAAGAAATGAACCAAAAATTAATTATAGTATACAGTGCCGAATTAAACGTTGAATGAAAAAAAATTACAGCTAGGCTAATTTCTAAAATATTAATTATTTTTTCATGTAAATGTAACGGAATTCTAAAAATAACCTTGTGCCTATCTGGATGTGAGTCGTTGAAAATTATGTTTTTCGTACTTCGTCCCGCAATCTTATGTTTATTGCGAAAAAAACTATTATTTTTCAACTAAACGCATAATTTTGCATATTTGCATTGCCTATCGTTGTAGTAAGTAATATATTATGAGATGCCATTATTGCACATGTGCAATGGTAAATATCAGTAAATATAAATATAATAAATTTTAATGACTATATCATTCATTAAGTTATAAACCAATAAGAATGCCTGATTTTTCTTAGTTGCCACGTATTACAGGGGTTATTTTTAAGTAACGAGGGTGAACGAATATACGAACCTTGGTATAGTCGAATATAAATATCAACATTCATATATTTAGTTGTTGTTGCGTTTGGTTATTCTGTTCTATGTACTCAGAACTCTCAATGTCATTTTAAATTCTAATTACAGATTGTAGTACAATCTTTTTCCTTCGAACACAATATCGATTACATAAATGAATCTAGTTTGACTTTGAGGAGAAAAATCATGCTTGTGTGCTTTAAGGAGATGCCTGAATTGACATTGATGGCTCCGAATGCACCGAAATGAATAATTGAACGCACGTATTATTTGACAGCAAGGCATTGTTGAAATAAAAATTTATAAACAAATTATTTTATTATTATTCACAATCGGTTAGTAAGTAATATGATTATTTCTGATTTTTGAAAAGTTGGGAAGTTAGTTAATTAGTTATTGTTAACCTTATTTTCCAAGCGGTTAGAAAGTATAGCGTAAGTATAGCTGGGGTTGGAAAGTTGACACTTTACAACCTCTGCTATATTCACGCTGTACTTTTCACGGAGAGTAGAAAGTTGGTAGGCAGATAACACATCCCATCATCCCAACTTCATGGCTATTTCCCATTCTCACTTTGAGAGATCAGTGATAGGTATTTACATCTAAACAAAGTTTCTTCACATTTTATATGTAAAGAAACGAAAAAAATTGTAAATAATATAAATGAGTGTACATAAATGTGAAATCAAAATTTCAAGTTAGAAATCAAACTGACAGTTCGTGCGACAAATGATCCAACTCAGACCATTAGTTCATTTATTTTTAATAATATAATAATAATACTTTATTGACTGCTATGTTAATGGGCTGTTTTTCCACCTAACCTAACCAATACATTTATAATTACAAATAACCACCAGTTTACAATGTCAATGAAATACAAAAAAGAAAAAATAAAAACCAAAATGCAGAATCCGAATATGTACCTACATAAAAAATCTGTTGTGGCCGTCACAATACCTCTCGCCCTTTCCATTGTGGGATATATCGGTATTGTATATCACATTTCTTGTACATACGAAAAATTCTAATTACACCTAATCTTTATATTTGGAATTTTTCTATAATTTTAAATTCATCCTATGAGCAAGTTTTCTCCAACTCGTCTAAATGTTCGAGGTTCTTCCAATTCATTGACACCCCGTCAAGCGGTATTTCTGAAGGGTGTATATAATATACATATATAAAACAATAAGAAGAAAGGAATATTAAATATCGTTCCTAGAAAAAGCCTTCAGTACAATCTCCAAAATTTTGACACTGGCATTAGCGACATCTATCTATCAATTACAGAAATTTTAGTTTCTCAACTAGTTACCATGGAGATGTTTGGGCTGTGAGATTTACTACAACATATTATTTTATATATTATATATCTTTATCTTTAAATCTATATAGAAGATATAAATAAGAAAAAATTAAAAAAATATTTCATCACGGCATATTACCCATTGCTGACACACTCTATAGAAGATATAATAAAAAAATTAAATTTGTCGGATAGAGAATTTTGTTATTTAATATTTTTAATAACATAAATTTTCAAAAAAATAATATTTAGAAGTTTTTTGTTAAAATACTACAACTTACGGTTATCCAAATGTTACCAGAATCTATTCAACTCTTCACATTACTGTTAGATTGAGGAATCCGTAGTTACACAGGTCTTTAGTCTTATAAAATTTAAGAAATAAAAATTCCAACATCCCCACACACGCACACACACACACACACTTAGCGAGAAGTAAAAACAATAACATGTTACCAACATTCATGGGGATTATTGTAAGAGACCCAACACATATAAATAAACAAATAAAAAATAGAAGTACAGATAATTTATAATAATAGTCAAATAGGAGAAAAAACATTTAAATTTTGATTTCTTGTAGGTTGGTATTTCATATAAATCCTTACCTCTAAGACCATAATTATACGGCTTTAAGTTTAATTTTTCATATAAGTATGACGGACTACCTGTTATTTTACCCTTATGAGTTAAAATAAGGTAAGCACGCCGTACATGGTCGTTAATGTCTTGCATTTTTGCAAGCGTTCTGTATTCACTAATGTGGTCATATCTACACAAATCGTAAACATCCTGAGACAAGAGTTCTGTAATACCCTTATTCTGTTCTTGTCTGTTTGTATCAAATTGGGCACATAAACACATGAACAATAGTCTAATATGGAGAGTACAAGCAGAGGCGGATTAACCAACAAGTAATAGAAGCTAGCGCTTTGGTCGCCAAAATTATAGTAGAGACCTTTTACTCCGACTTCATGTTAATCCGAATATTCAGTAATTCGAACATTGAGTAGAAATAAGGTAAACCGAACAAAAACTGTTTAATCCTAACTGCAGGATAAAAATTCTCCGAGCGCAAGAATAAGCACGTGGATTCGTGGAAAAACCTATCAAATTTTGCTTTAGTTGCCACCCCTGGAAATGGCGGGATGTGATAATAATTTCACTCTGAGATTGCAACTGATGAATATTAAATAATTAATAATACATAATACTTTGGAGATGGCGATCAAAGCCGGAATTATCGCCAAAAAACAAACATTTAAGTTTCTTTCAGAATTATTTATTACTCACCAGGACGCTTGCACCTTAATTATAGAATATTTCATAGCAATAAGAAGAGGTAATGTGAATAATATACACGAAAAAAATTAAAACTAAAAAAAAAATAAGATAATAATTATGATTTTTGTTTCTATTTTTTAATTTCAGAGTTATTTTTCCTCTGAAATACTGTAATAAATTGACGTTATTTACACTCATGCAAACAACCTCAGTAATATGAACAAATCGTTAATCCGAATACCCCCTTATATTTAGCAATTCGGATTAAAAGGTCTCTACTGTATTTAGTTTTAAATTATTTGATCATATTTATACACGTCAGCAATATGCCCCATGAGGTGATGTCTGGTAAGCGCCCAAACGGTACAAATATTTGATAATTTCCGAACCCAGCAATGAGTACAAGTGTGTTCACAAGCTTCAAGCTTTAATTCTGATGATAGAAAGTGGCGGAATTGATACAAATGACGTAGTTTTATTTTTGCTGACTTCATTTTATTTAGAAGGTGTATTCGAAACTTAAGACCCTCATCATTATGCATACCCAAAATCTTTGTAACAGTGGTACGCTTTATAACTTCCCCATCGAGTATAATATCTGGTACTGTAGAGTTATAACCGAATACCATCATGGAAGATTTTTCAGAATTTATTTTGAGGCCATTACTCTTCACCCACACTGCTAAATTATTAAGATCCGAATTTATTGAAGAACACATTTCGTATAATCTATCCGGTTTGACTGAAATTAACAATTGGGTATCATCAGCATATTAATGCATGTCGCAACTAACCATAGATTTTGGAAGATCAGAAATGTAGAGTAAAAAGAATAATGGTCCCAAAATTGATCCTTGTGGTACTCCATGATTAAGGACAAACGCACTAGAGTTAATTGTTTAACCATTATGGTATATACCGACGTAGAAGTTTCTGTTGATTAAATAGTTCTTGCACCATTGTAAGGCACAATCTGAAAATCCATAATATTTCATCTTAGCAAGTTTATGTTAGGTTATTATTATTATTTTATAAATATCAATTACTCATTATTAATTTGCGATTGTGAATAAAATAGTATACAATTCGATGAAAAATTTCATTATGTCTCGGGCTATAGTAAACCTCGGCACTTCGCGTCTTGGTTAGCTATCAGCGCCCTCGACAGTAATGAAACACTTTCTACCTCGGTTAGTAATATACTAATACTTACAAGTCCAGAAAATGCACTGTTATTGCTAGTACGACTTTATTTTGAAATACGAGCATTTCATATATTTAAAAAAAATTGGTTATATAGATGCGGCATACAATTTGACGCTTCACGCAGAAAAAAGAATGCAAACCTACTTTAAATTTACTGTTTACTTTTTAATTTATTTTTACCTCCCGCTACCCTTGCTAAGGGAGGTATAAGGATCGTGCTAAAAATCGCATTTCGAGATTTTGATAAATGACCACGGTCAAGGTCCATAGAATCCGATTTTAACATTTTCACAATGATGACTGTGGGTGTGTATTTGTGTGTATATGTGTGTGTGAGTGTGGATCTTCTGGTCACTCTAGCTCAAATACTATCAATCGCAAACCTTGTATTTAGACCTTATTCTAATATGGAAAGAAGCCATTAGATTTTGGTATAAATTGGATAACAGGAAAGAAGAAGCTCAAAATAATTTTTCTTCCAAAAATACCTTCAAATGTCATTTTTCGCGATTATATTATAAAAATTAAAGATTATTGAATTTTTTATAGGCATGCATTAACAATTTTTCGACATTTTATAGATAAATTAATAAAATAATCAATTTTTTAAATCCCGGAGGCTGTTTTAAAGATAAACACAATTTCTTAGTTACACAGTCACTGTCAAAAAAATAATTATTTCAAATTAATAATAGTAACGTTTTGAAAAAGAAAATTGCAAATAGAACCATAGGTATATAGAAAGGAACTTATTATACATAGTTTCCAACATTAGTAAATATACAGATATGTAGTTGTATACAGATTTCGGTAATGATGATGACATAATAATTGTATCTTGCGGGCATTTACCAAGCGTCGCCTCTGGTTCCCCAGATTTGCGACCAGACTTTCAGGCACGCGGCCCCGTGACCCCATAGGTATATGTATTTAAATAACTAAAAATAAAATAGCGGGAGGTATTGTTTTTTTCACATCAGATATTTTATTCTTGTTGCCTATAGGAAATAAAACTCAATTTCCGGTCTCGTGGTCTTTCTAGGTAACACGTATCGTATAATCGAGAATTTTCAATCGTCTTGTAGAATAATATATGATAATATGAAAAGGCAAACTGTTTTTCAAAACCAAAATTGTATCGATCTAAAGATTTTATTTTTAAACTAGGAAACTTTTCTTGTAACCGTTCATAATGACATAATATTATATGATTGAAGAGTCGATGAACCATTTAATCTTTCCTTTTATTTTCGTTTCATTACTCATCACCTCTACATCAGACAGAATCAATATTCATTCACAGAGATGAAACCACAAACCGAAAGCATCACATATACGATGTCTGGTGGAGGCAATAAAAAACTGATCATCCGTCGGCGTCGCGTCAAGCTCAACGGCTGATCGGTTAAACACACGGCGTCCCGACGCTTTTTCGTCAAAGAAAGGTCAGTAACCTTGACACTATCAGAGAGAAACATTTTCTCTTTTATATATGAATATCTTGCCCCGAACCTGGGGTTCCGAGATGGATTCTAACTGACGCCAAAATAATTTCGAATTTTTAAATCGCACAATAGGACCCTTGTGATGCACCCTCCGCGCCAGGAATGAATGCCCGTGAGATGACGCCCGGTAAATGTCCATACGGTACGAATATGTCATCATTACCAATATCTGCGTACAAAACAGATTTCGGTAGTGATGATATGTATATGTACCATTGAGATCACCAAGGTCATTTTACGGGTTCTTAAATCTGTAGGAGAGTGAGAACATCACCGTCACAATAGCTCTCGCCACTTCCTTTTTTTGGTTACATAAGTATAGGGCGCGAACAGTCATGTTACATTGTTGGCCTTGACAAGTAGATGTGGGGGCCCGTTTCAGAATGATAATCAGTAATTATGTACATAGATGTCAAATGTCAGAATTTTTCATTAAAAATTTCAAGATTTTCTAAATTCACGTAGTTAATTTGTCATCAGGAGGGTGGAATTTACTTGTCGAGGAAAATAAACCACCTGGAATTGGAAAATCACTAAATTTAGAATGAGAAATTATGATATTTGACATCCAAATACATAATTACTAGTTATCATTCTGATATGGGCCCCCATATCTGCTTGTCAAGGCTAACAATGTCACATGACTGCTCGCGCCCTAATGTATTTAATATTTATTGTATACCTACACTCTACACCAACAATTCTACTTATATCTATTCCTTATATTTAGATTTTTTAATTTAAATTCATTCTATGAAGAAATTTTGTCCTACTCTTCTAATTTTTCGAGATGTTTCCAATTCATTGTCGGGAGTAACAGTATTTATGAAGGGTATGTGTAATATACCTATAACACTAAATATTTAACTATTAATACATTAAGAAATAATATAATGTATGTACTTCCCAGATAAAGTCTTCAGTAATGTTTCCGGATTTCTGACACTGATATTTATCTGTCAGTTACAAACAATTTAAATTTTCAAATATTTTCCATGGCATTCTTTCGGATGTAAAATTTATTACAACAGATTATTTTATATAATATATTTCTTTTATCTGTAAATCTATAGAATATATAATAAAATATTTAAATGTATCAGATAGAAAATTTAATTTTCTTTAATATTACCAAGAAAAAATTTCAAAAAAGAATATTTAGAAGATTTTTTTTCAAGAATCTTCTACTTCCGGTTGTCCAATTGTTACCAAAGCCTTTTCAGATCTTCCCATGAATGTCCGATTGGAAAATACGTAGTTAAACAAATATAAAGTCTTATAGTTTTTAAGTAATCGGCCTTCCAACATCCCACATACACACACACACATCCACACACACACACACACACACACACATACACACACACATACACACACACACACACACACACACACACACAGAGAGAGAGAAATCATCGTACAAATATTAAAATCGAATTGTAGGGACCTTAAAACGTGCTAATTCAATAAAATCTGGATATGCGATTTTTAGCATGAATCCAATACCACTCTTAGCGAGAGGTAAAAACCAATTGTGGTAACGGTAATGGGATGACATATATTTTTAGCCCATTCGATAGAGTATTTTTCTGAATTTAACCATGTATGTAATATTTTTTTTATCCTTACATAACAAAAATGGCGAGGACAATGCAATTGAAATTTAAATCAATTTTATTATTATAGTTATTTTTTAATCGGCTATGTACGAAAAACAATTATTGAGCTTAAATTAAAACGAAACTAGTATTTCTTATAACTTTAGTGTTCTCTCTGCAACAATAAGAATTATGCATTAACGTCCGAATTCACCTTTTAATCATAAGTTTGAATCAATCCAGTTCACTTTTAAAAATCAAGCTAATCTACTAATCAAAATCAATGCTCAAATTCGTCATAATCCATTAATCAAGGACTGACCACATCTTTAAATTCTAATTTGAACAATTTATAGTTATGTCTGGATTCTGGCTTTTGTGCTCATTTGTAGCTTTGTCTAATGCTTCTTCTTTATCTTTATTTAAAACCGCATTGGTTTTTTTTTTACTCTCAGATATACTTCTATATCTTTTATTTTCATTATATTTAATAACACTCCTTTATTAGAATGAGTGTAATATTTTCTACCTATATCAAAATAAAAAATCTGTTGTGGCCAGCACAATACCTTCCGTCAATCCTGTGTATTATGTAGAAATTCCATACATAATTTTTCTTGTAGAAGATTCTAAATTTCCAGTAAAATTATTTCATAAACAAACTATTCAAATTGCACTTGACACTGACATCTTCTTCCTCTTTAGCTTTTCCCATTCGTTAGGAGTCGATATTTTTGCGTGTCGTTCTCATTCGGTTCTTTTTCTCTCTTCTGCAATACAGTCCTTCCATCTTATCTTTGGTCTTTCTCTTCTTCTTCAACCTCCCATTACTAAACTACTCATTCTTGTTCAAATATAATTCTTCATTTCTCCTCATGACATGTTCAAACCAATGTAATCGTCTTTCTTGTATTTTTCTAGAAAATTGTAACACTAGAGTTATTTTCTTACCGTATCTTTCCGTGTTTCCCCAACATCTACTTCAACATCCTCATCTCTGCCACATTAATTTACTTTTTACTCATACTGACATCTGTCAATTTGAATTATATGAATATATTAGCAGTTTCCATGTTTAGCATAGCTGGCTGAATTACAAAATTTAATTTCTTTAAAATTCTTTAACTCTGTATCTATTAAATATGAAGTATAAAATTTAATCAAATCGTATAGAGAATATATTCTTTAAGTTATAATAATATTAAATGTCAATATATCAAATTTAACTGTTAAATCTTTAAATGTGGCAACTTCCGGTTCACCAATTATAACCAAAATCTAATCACTTGTTCTTTTGGATGTAAACTTGAGGAATACGAAAAAATTATAATTTTTGGAATCGTGGTATTGAAGTTATGGGATCCGGAACTTTTGTCACACACACACAGACACACAGACACACACACAGACACACATGCATACATACATACATACATACATACATACATACAGACATCATCGTAGAAATGGTAAAATCGTATTATAGGGAACCTAAAACATGCTTATTCAGTAAAAACTCATCACTGAATTTTTTGACCAAAGACAATACCTTCCTTACCTAAAGGTGACGGAAGGTAAAAATCTGATATGGCCAGCACATTACCTTCCCTCAATTCTACATATTTTGTATAAATTCCACACAGAATTTTGTTGAAAACGATTACATAGGTGCTATCTTTTTAGGGGAGAACTGATCTTACTTCGTACTGAACTGACCTACTCCTAAGAAGACCAGTATGTTTCTTATAATAAGAAGTAGAAAATAAAAACATATATAGCATTATATTTACAACATAATAATCTGTTGAATAGGCTTGTGGCTATAATCTGTTGTATTACCATATGTTATTTGTTTTTGCCACATCAAATTATTTTACATTTTTATATTTCCAGTAAAATAATTTCGCAAATATATTATGTATATTTTATATGACACTGACATCTGTCAATTGAATATTCTGTTTCTATGGTGCAGCTTTTTAGCAGCATATATTGCAAGATATTGTATTATAATTTTATCTCTAAATTCATTGAATATTTAGAAAAAAATATAATTAAATCGAAGAGAATAAAATATTCTTTAATATTTATAATAACAAAATGTCAAAAAATGATATATAACGGCATTTTTTGAAAAAAAAAAAACTGTTAAAATCTTCAAATTAGTGTTCTTCCGGTTAACTAATTGTAACCAAAATCTAATCAACTCTTATAATTATAAAAAAAATAAAAAAAAATATTTCATCACGGCATATTACCCATTCCTGGGTGTGCCAATCTGCTTCATACACAGATATCGATAATGATGGAATATTTGTACCGTGCGGGCGAAAGAGAAATTTTTGTCACATACACACACATATACACTCAACACACACATACATACAGACGTCATCGTAAAAATAGCAAATTAGTATTCTAGGGACCCCAACATGCCCCAACATGCTTATTCATTGAAAACTCACCATCGTTTTTTTTTTATCAAAGACAATACCTTCATTACACAAAGATGACGGAAGGTAGGAAAATTATAAAATATATTTTATACATATATTAAAAACTTACATTTTAATACCTTTTTGACGGAAAGTACAATTACCACGAATAAAATTACATGACAATTACATTAACAGTCAAAAACCAAAACTGTGAATCTGTTGTTCATGATTCCTTAATTTAGAAATCAAGTGGGTGAATTAGACCCTACGTTGATCTATATATTAGCTTCATTCCTTAATCAACGTATTAATGGTGAATTCGGTCATAAATAATTCATATTTACAGTTTTTGTGTTTTATGCATAGCCTACTAAAAATAACTATAAAAATCAAATTTATTTAAATTTAAATTGAATGTTTCTCAATATTTTTTATGTAAGGATATTAAATGATTACATGAAAAAATACTATATCGAATGGGCCTAAAAAATATAAGCCATCCTGTTTAAATATTTGTACTTATGTAACTTGAGAACCGCTTGTTTAAGAATATATTTTCTTCTAATCGGATGTCCTATAAAATTGTCTTATAGTATTTTATTGTATCTTTAATAATATAGAAATTATTTGAGACAGCTAGTTTAGCTGATACACCCTATATTTCGTTTTTGTCACAAACAGGTAACTATCATTCAATAATGTTCAAATATATCTCAATTCTAGCTTAGCTCATTTTTACTACTTCTTTCAGTGTTATTTTAAAACAACAACTGACAATTTGGATACAACAAAATATACATGAACGCAAATGCAACCTTCCACTCAGAGTAACATAATAGTAATTAACCTTAGTTTATTTGACGTTGCATTAAGCGCATGCAATTGCAAGAGGACTATACGTAATTGATGATCCATAGATGCAGCGTAGTATGTTCAAAGCCTGATATATCCAAATTATGTTGTGTGTGGATGGCCCTAATCTGTAATGCTGTAATACACAAAACCCTAACAGTATTATGAGAAGTACTGAATTACCCCCAAGCCAACTAAATTATCTTTCATAATAAGATTAATGTACAAACAGAATGAGTTTGAAATCATTATACGCCTGTATATGATATAAGCAAACGCATAATCTCTATACACATAACTATAAGTGTATTTACAATCGATTTTAGTAAATGCATAACCTAAATTGTAAAATATACAGAGTGAACACTAGAAATCGCGACATAGGAAAAACAGTTTTTCCGTAATATTACCAGTCCCAAAAAAACATTATGTAGATAAAGATTTATGCCCGTATTCATAACTATCCGTAACAAGGATAATGTATTGATATATCAAAAACGTCTGTAAAAGACACAATTTTTTATTCATATCCATAATCTATCGTAATATGTAACGACTTGAATTTCGGCCGTAATACATACAGTGTGCGATTAAAGTGTGGAATATCAAAAAAAAAGCCGAACTCAGCCGGTTTTTATAAAAACGCTGAAACACGTCGATTTTAATTTTTAAAAATACACATTAATATGTACGATTCATCTTCCGACTTTCATTTGTTTTTCAGTTATGACGTCATCACAAAAAAATTTAAATGACAACATAGATTTTTAGTAGTGAAATCCGATAGTGTTTTTTCTTCTCTTTATGATCATGTAAATAAATCATAACGTTGCATAACAAAAATTCTGAGAAAAATCGAGTTGAACATTTAATAATAATGAATAATCAAGATACCTACCTCAATTAAAAATTTTAAATGTAGCAAACTGTTTCATTCAATTATTCTGTCAATCTTCAACTCTCTAGACATAAATATTGTAGTTTACTGGTGAATTTTAATAATATTCTTCTAAATTATCAAGGCCATGGCGAATTTAACAATAAGGCAACGAATAGAAATTTTAATTTTTCTTGGTTGTGGGAACCTTACAAGATCCCAGCAAGAAGTGTGTGATATGTTTAATGCAAAATATCCAAATCGACCTATTACATTCATTTAATTTAATAGTGTTAATTTTGTTTGCTTTATTTTTCATTTTTCAGTTTTAAACTTTTCGTTTTTCATTTTTTATAAGTTATAAGTTCCATAATCAACTTTTAAATGTTTTTATCAGGGTATCTTGATTATTCATTATTATTAAATGTTCAACTCGATTTTTCTCAGAATTTTTGTTATGCAACGTTATGATTTATTTACATAATCGTAAAGAGAAGAAAAAACACTATCGGATTTCACTACTAAAAATCTATGTTGTCATTTAAATTTTTTTGTGATGACGTCATAACTGAAAAACAAATGAAAGTCGGAAGATGAATCGTACACATTAATGTGTATTTTTAAAAATTAAAATCGACGTGTTTCAGCGTTTTTATAAAAATCGGCTGAATTCGGCTTTTTTTTTATATTCCACACTTTAATCGCACACTGTATAACAGCTCGTTAGATAAGAATATTTTCATTTGTTTATATTCGGTGCATGTAATTTTGATATTTTCATGTCAAGTGTAAATTTTAATTTATTTAAAATTACACAAATACATTTTATATTTTGAGAATGTTATCATCTGCTTCTTCAATATTTCACTCAGGTGCAATAAAAACGGGTCATTATTTATTTTTATATTTGTTAATTGTCTCGACAACTATAACAGCTACGAAGTTAATTACAGAAAAGTTGTCCTATATTAGAATGCCATTTTTATTCAGACGAAATTCGTAGGTCACTAGATACAGACAAATATGTAAATTTTGAAATTTTTACCTTCCGTCACCTTTTGGTCAAACAATTAGATGTTGAGTTCTTAATGAATAAGCATATTTAAAGTCCCTAGAATACAATTTTACTATTTCTACGATGATGTCTGTATGTGTGTAACAATAGATAACTTCTTTCACTGAATAAATGTAATATTTACAAATTAATATAGAATATACAATCCAATAAGATACATATTTTTATTGTTAACAAGCAAATTTTATCTTGATCCAGGTTTGGTTTATTTACCAGAGATGATACTTAAATTTATTCAATAGCATTTTCAATTTTTGCAATAATAAAGGCTCATTCATACTCTTAAATGTTTTTAAATTAATCGAGCACAATGTCTAAACTAGTTAATTCATAAATGTAAATTACATACATGTAAGTAAATTTTTTGGCTATTACTCCAAAATATCATATTTCCTCTTTTCGAAGTCAATAATAGCATTAATTAATGTAATATAAATTGTATTTATAATTATTCACAATTTAAATAATATTTTAAAAATTATTGTTTCCGTAACAAGTAGCTCAGTTTTTATTCAGATTACAATATTTCAAAACAATTATTGTTTTGTATACAATACAATTTTGGTCATCTGAATATAAAAAAATTTATAGTTTGCAATAAATTCTTGACAATGCTATAATTGTTTTCTATACAATATTGTTTCAGAATCAATGTTCACGTGAACTTCAAAATGAAAGTTTTTGTTTACCAAACAATAATTGTTTTGATTACAATATTGTTTTCTAAACAAGTGTCACGAGAATTAGACTGATTGTTTCTAATTTTTATGAATACTCTGTTAAATTCAACGATCGTTTTATAACGAATCGTTATATTGACATTTATGAATATGGATACTACAGATTTTCAGATTTTTTGGATAATAAAATATTTAAATTTACACTTTTCGTGACCAAGTAAACGTAATTTAACGACGTGGTAAAAATGGATTTAGGGCTGGTTCATCAATAAAAGAACCAAGTAAGATAACTTTATATGATTGTTTATCAATATGAAACTATTTGTCAAATTTAACATATCTTTTTTAATCTGAAATTTGAATACGTACCTTCTATAGTATTAGTAAACATGATTTTCTGTTCAAATTTCTGTATATATTAAACATAATAGCAATTTAAAAGTATACTGTTTGAATTGGCGCCAAATTACACTGCCTATGAAGTCCAATATATACTAGCTAATGACAGAACTGAAAAGATGACAATTAAAAAATATTTAATATATCTTATTTAATTATAAAAATATTAACTGCTTAATTACGTATGGTCGGCTGATTCCTTTGTATTCGATGGAAAAATGTAGAACTCTCTAGAAAAGGATGCCGAAATGTCCGTCAGGGAGGACAGCCGGCACATTCTGATATAGACAAGCATCGTGAAATGAACAGTTGGTGATATAAATAATTACCTTAGTCTACGAGTGAACATTAAAAAAATATAGTTATATAAATAAATAGTGTAATGAATATTGTTTAAATAAAATTAACATATTCCTGAAACCCTGAAACATTCTGGATATCAATTCATTTTTTTGTTATTATATATTTTTATAAAAAATAAGCCCCCTATATATTCCACTATATCACTAACACATTTTTACTTCCTTGTACGTAAGTAAAGGAAGTATTGTAATCGCGAAAAATTTCGGTTTTCAGATTTCAGCGGAAATATCCATTTTGATCATCCCTGAATCCATTTTGACTAATTTCGTCGTGACGTCGGTACGTACGTCCGTACGTATCTCGCATAACTCAAAAACGGTAAGCCGTAGAAAGTTGAAATTTTGTATTTAGGACTCCTATAACATCTAGTTGTGCACCTCCGTTTCTGGTTATTACACAATTTCCAGAAGTGGTACTTTACATGAAGCCTATAATAGATTTTAATGAAAAACTATTTTAAAATATAATCCAAAATTTGGTATTCAAGACTTTTATGTCAATCGAAATAACATAATAGATTTTGGTTAAAATAGGCTAACCGGAAGTGGTACATTACTTGAAGTTGTTAACAGTTTTTCTTGAATAAAATGATTTTATTTTTATTTTAGAAATAAATGCTTCAAATAAAAGTTTTAGAGAATTAATTTCTAGCACATCAAGTATTATTAAATTAGCCCTTTGTATAAGCGAGATATGTAAATTTAAAAATTATATACTTTTTTGTTTTTGTAATAAAGCTTGCTATGGATTAGGACAAAAAAATAAAAAAAATATTCATGTCAAATTACGTTAAATACGTGCAATTTTATGATTCGTACAATAACAAATATTACATTTTTATTGTGAAATTAGTTATATTCATTGTTGTAATCAAATATTTCTTTGTTGTAATCAAAACTCTCTTTAAAAACTCCCTTTATAGTCGCTATATATCTTACGGTTTTGAAGTTAAAATTAATATTTTGTAATTTATTTATTAAAAAAATCTGTATAGTTTAATAATCGTACAAGGATGTCGTGTGGTGTCCACATCAGATTTTTTGTTTTTGTAAGAAAGCTAGCTATGGATTAGGACAAAAACAAAAAAAAATGTTCATGTCAAATTACGTTAAATACGTGCAATTTTATGATTCGTACAATAACAAATATATTTTTATTGTGAAATTAGTCATATTCATTGTTGTAATCAAATATTTCTTTGTTGTAATCAAAACTCTCTTTAAAAAGAACCGGGTTAGATTATGGTCGCTATATATCTTACTGTTTTGAAGTTAAAAATAATATTTTGTAATTTATTTATTAAAAAAATATGTATAGTTTAATAATCGTAGAAGGAAGTCGTGTGGTGTCCACATCAGATTTTTTTCCTTATATCGTTGGCTTACATTTTCTACTTCCTGGATTTGTACCGTAATATAAGCAAATAAAACCACTCGACACATCCACGTGTATCCCACGCGACGAAGTCGAGTCGATATCAAATTTTTTCCATAGAGACGCAGGCGTCCTGATGCGGAATAAAATGAGTAGGTGCATGCGTTGGCGATTTAGATATACGGAAGAGATGGAAGTATGAAAATGTGGGTGAACCTAATGAAAACATCAAGGCAGGAATACAGATAGTCTCAAATAACCCGCTCTGTATAGAGATATCAAAAAATTTAAAAGATACGAAGTCGCTTAAATTAGTCAAAATTTAATAATTTATCGTCATCTAGAAAAAATACGTACAGGCAATCTACGAATTGTATGAATTAAGATTTTAGCTCCGGCCATTTTGTCAAATTCAGTCGTATCGTTTACTTAGTATTTATGAGGGCACATAAGACACTACTGTTATTTTATTATTATAAAAATATATGTTACAGTAAAAGCATTCAAAATTCAAAACTAAGTTAACTGATAAGTTTATTAGCAAGTGTAAAACGGATTGCAAACCAAACTCTTTACGATCGTTAGAATGACGTTGCCAATTTTTTTTATCCCTGTTGAATATTGAGTTCTGATGTCAAAGGTGTGATATTTATACGGATGCCACAGTGAAAAGTTACACCATTGAAAAGAGAACGATATATAAAATATCGTCCAGTATGAGTACGTTTATTTTTCTAAACAGCAAAAATGCAACAATTATTAAATTTATAGTGCAAAAACGATGGTTGTTAACATCTCAAGTACTTTCAAAAAATTTGGAGAGGTAAAATAACGGAGATTCAGTCCTTGGTTAAACTAACAATACCTATTGTTTTTTTAAATAAAAAATTTTAACCAAGGACTGAATCTCCGTTATTTTACCTCTCCAAATCATCATTACCAGTCGATTAAAACTTATTGCAACTTCCAAAAAATGTTTATTTAGGATATTATTTCGTTGTAAAAATAAAGAATTTCATATTTTGTTTAAGAAATTATAATAATTGCAGAACAAAATTGGTATATGTAAGAAATTTGATCCGCCAAAGTTAGAAAATTCATGGCAAAATTAACATCTCGAACGACAAATTTTAATATAGCTTGACACGCAGTATTCGTTGGCGGCGCTGTGAGCGCATCTGTCAGATTTGTTTACAGTTTATCCGAGTGTGCTTTCTGAGACAAAAAATGAGTCTCAGGATGCGCGACAAAATTGATAACTTTGTATATTAATATTCTTACACTTATCTTGTAATTGGTGTATCCGAAGATTAACTGTCACTTTTGTTCTTAAAAATACTATATTTTAAAAAATTATCACCTTAATAAGACATTAAACAACTTATAAAGAAACTAAAATTAGACGTTTGTAGATTGACGTGTACGAAGGATAGATTAAACGAAAGGTTATGTTTATCTCATGTGTTACGTGCGCACTGGCTTGCCATATCTCAGCGGCAGTTTGGGTGCTGGAATGGGGAAAAGTAGTAATGCTAGGTCCTAATTGAGAGGTCTGAATTCTAAGTCTGAATTCCTTAGCTGTTCAACCTCCTATAATAAGTTGTCACATCAAAAATGTTGACAATTCAACTAAAGACGATTTTTAAGTTTGTTCAATTGAATCTTTCATCAAGTTACAATGGTTGAAGTAAGTCAAAAATTCAAGATTAATTACTAAACGAGCTACCTCTAATAATTTCTATATTATTAAAGATACAATAAAACACTATATGATAATCTTATAGAAAACCAAGGGGGACATCCGATTAGAGAAGAAAATAGTTTCTTAAACCAGTGATTCTCAACTTACAAAACAAAGTTATATTTTTTTAAATGGGGCGGTATATATATTTTAAATGGGTTGGTATATAATTTCAGGCCCATTCGATGGATTATTTCTTTTAATTGAAATTTAAATAAATTTGATTTTCATAGCCATTTATCAGTAGGCCATGTACGAAAAACAAAAGCTGCTATTTGCCAATTTGCATAATGTAGGATGGATATCAATTAAAATACTATTTAAAAAGTTATTAACACATATTTATGTTTCGTTTTAATTTAAGCTCAATTTTTTCATACATCGCCTACTGAAAAATAACTACAAAAATCAATTTTATTTAAATTTCAATTGAATATTTCTCAATATTTTTGTTAAGTAAGGATATAATAATAATAATTCTTTATTGTATTTTTAGATTTTACATCTTACAATGATGATATATGGGGGTAAGTTAATTGTTGCATTTTTGTAACTTTCACGGTGTATAAATTGCATAGATGAAGATGGGATGATGAAAGGGACACTCACTGACATCCAAGCCCATAGTGGGCATCGAACCCACGAATCCAGGGTCCGAGCGGTGAAGTCGCTTTGAGCGCTGCCAGGCAAACTGCTTCAACACGCTCGACCACCGAGGCCGTGTATGTAAGGATATAAAATGATCATATTGTTAAATTCACTCTATCGAATGAGTCCAAAAAATCTATATCTTCTCATTTTAAAAATTATAACTTTGTGTTGTCAGTTGAGAACCACTGGTATAAAAAAATATTTTCTTCTATAATCAGATGTTCCCCTTGTTCTACTATAAAATTGTCTTATATAGGAATTCTTTGAGGAAGCTCGTTTAGCTGTTACATCCTGTATACTCTATACAGTATGAAAAGGAACAAAAAAAATCTGTTGTGGCCATCACAATACCTCTAGCCCTTTCCATTGTGGTATATATATATATATATATATATATATATATATATATATATATATATATATATATATATATATATAACCCCAACAATCCCCCCCCCCCCCACACACACACACATCCACCTTATTCAATAAAATCTGGATATGCGATTTTTAGCATGAATCCAATACCTCTCTTACCGAGAGGTAAAAAACTATAAATTTTATTATCATTTTATCGTTCACTTACATTTTATCCCGTTAGAAGTTAGAACAAATATTATGATATTCAGTTGTCTTTTTTGTCGTTATTTTAATGTTTGTCGGGCTGCTTTATATTTTCCTGATGTTAAGAATGTTAATGACGTGTATTATCCTAATTTTGCTAGATTGAAAAATAGCATTATCAGAATCAAGATTAATATATGAAAATTTTTTGAAAATTCAATTTAGTCTTATTCTTATATCGGAACACTATATTTTCCTCGTTTAAATTTATACAAATTTTTCTAAACATATCAGTTAAAATAAACTATGAAATCATTGTATATTAATTTCATATTTTTGTTTAAAAATGAGTACACTAATTAATAGATTATATCTGACTAAAACTTTACAATAATGTTCATACATATTCATTAATGCTCCCTATATGAATATGTTAATATAAATGACATATTTTAGTTTTGCTCTATTTCCTCGTAAAATCAATGCGATAGTGTGTGTTTAGCAAACAGGAGAGGAGTGCCGTGCCGATCACTAATTAATGTGGACATGGGAGGTTATGATATAATTATATTAGTTCAGCATAACATCCTCGTCCTGGGCCGGACTCGTCTCTACAAGGATAACAGACTTCACGGGTAAATGTAAATATTCAACAAAGTGGACTAGAACGACGCACAAATTTTATTTACTACAGTGGGGTTAAATACATGAGACACTAACTAGAACATACGTTCATGTCACAGAAAATAATTTTAGTATAACAATACGAGGGAGTACTAAAAAGGTTCGCAGGAGGTTGGAGAAACAAATGCAGATATGCCAAAAAATTAAAAAATCTGTTGTCGGCGCATTGACAGGAGGTCAATTGTATTTTATTTTTAATAAGTATAGTATTATACTGTACATTTTAAATGGCCATCATTGGAGTCCGTGAAGTTGGAGTTACAACATCACAATGCCACATCTTGCTTCACATAGTAATATTTTGCTCATTTTTTGCTGTATAGCACTAATTATTTGCTGAATCCATTCTTAAGGTATAAACAAATTAAAAATGTAACTCCATCTTCACGTTGGAGTTACAACTAACTTAAATCAAGAATGTTTTGGTACCATCATATTTTGCTCATTTTTGCTATATACGAGTAGCATGATTTTTTTACTTAATCCATTTTTAAGTTATAAACAAATTGAAAATGTAACTCCAACTTCCCGTTGGAGTTACAACTATCTTAAATCAAATATGTTTTGGCACTACCATATTTTGCTTATTTTTTGTTATTTTATGCTATATATAGCATGAATTTTTTTCTTTATCCATTTTTAAGTTATAAACAAATTAAAAATGTAACTCCTTCACATCGGAGTTACCTGGTGTTACAATTAAGTTAAATCAAGAATATTTTAACAGCATTATTTTATCTTAAATTTTTGCTGCATAATTTAATTTTTTTGCTATAGGCGAAGGGAAATGAGCAATATGATATCTGGTGGTATTTTCGCAACTATAGTTGCCGGGATAAATTATACACGTGACATTTTCTTAATTGTATAAACACAAGTCTTATCTATTATGTTTATAATATTTACGTTTACATTATGTAATATCTCTTAATATTATACACTTATTGCATAAATACAATTAGTAAATGTCAAATTATCCCGTTAACATTAGTTTCACTTTGGCGCTGCGATCTTATTTTCCATCGCCTATAGTTAATCTCAAGTTATAAATAAATAAAACCAATGTTTGTAACTCCAACTTCATATCTGTGTTATAGCAACTAACTTAAATAGAAATATAGCCGCTATAATATCTTGTTAAATTCGTATTTGGATGAAAGGTGAAGAATACCAAGCGCAGTAATCAATTTGTAATAATATTTAAAAAGAATACGTATATTTGAATAGCTAATTAATGGTAAAAAAGTGCTTAAGGTAGTTCACTCGAGTGTACCTATTCAAAAACTTGTTCTATGTAAATAAAAAATTAAGCTAATGCAGTTTATATTTGCAATAACTTATATTTTCTAACATTATTTATATACACAGATTGCATCAAAATAGTTAAAAGCTAATATCAAACACTGTAACAGATGAATTTTCTTTATTTTTTCGTAGAAAAGTTTTTTTTTTAACTGTACCACTCGCACTAACACATACACAAGTGACGTATTTCAATGTTGAAGAATAACTGTGCCATCGTCGCACCTAGACATTTATTGGTACATTCGGGTATAAAAGTAATAAGATATTTTAAGATATAATACTAATTCTAACCTACAAATGGAAACTGTAAAACAAATTAATGTATTTCTTTCTTAAAATTACAAAAGTAGTATTATACTGTTTAAAGTGTTCATGCTTTTCACGTAAAATACCAATTTTAAAATATTTCTTTCGAATGTACGTCTGAAATTCCTTTAACCAAAGATCACCTTTTATTCGCTAATACCAAGCGGGTGTTAACTTAACTGATACTCCATCTGGAATGCTTGTACATAGTTGTCAAGTGGAATTCTACATATTTATCGTATCTTCAGATTATAATTTTCTAGAGGTAATAAAATTAAATCTGGGTGGTAAATAATTTTCAAATTTTTACATAAAATCCGATAATTAGTTTTCTATAACATACTAGTTTTTCGATTAAATGTCATTATTTATATAAAAGTTATAATTTAAAATGTTGTGTTTATTTTGCCATTTCCTATTCTTCACGTGTTAAAAAGGCCAAATTTAATTGCAAATATCTTAAGTACCGCGTGGTCAATTGTTTTAAAACTTGGAGAGCAGGTAGTTTATACTTCAGTTGAGATGTATTTAAAATTTCAATTAATTCTGATATAATGGTTTCGCGATATAATTATCTTAATACAGTATGCACTTTTTTCCATTGTCAAGAATGTAGAATAAGGTTCATAGATGAATATTTTGACGCTAAATGGGATCATGTTTCCTGTAAAATATAATAGATGGCGGTACCAATTACGCGCCAAAATGGTAAAGATAACTAGTTTTCCTAGTCTATTTCAGCCAAAATTATTTTTCGCTTTACAACTTTTCAAAATATTTCTAAACGTAAGATAACATAACGCAGAGAAGTCAATCCGGTGAAAGTCGAGCCGTTGTATAAGGAAGATATCCTATCTTCTACCATATATTTTCCTTAATGTATAGGTCAATCTTTTTTAAATACATAGCTTTTTGGCGTTCCCCTAATTTTGCCGGTGTGTGTATTATTTAACTCATAACAAATGAATTTTTAACAAATGATCAATTGATGTGGAATTGGACCCACATTTCTAGTAACGAACTTTTCATAAGTACACTTAAGGAAGGAGTATGAACTTCATAAAACTTATTTCAGTTCTTTTTATGTTTTCGTTTCGCTATTATTTATTTGGCACAATCTGATGATAATGACGGTGATGATGACACGAGGAATGACTTTTCTCGCAGGCAGTAAAAGAGAAATATATGTTCGTTTTATGATGTGGAAAAAATAGTGCGAGCTGAGATAGAAATGTACACGAAACTCCAGGCTACCGCTAAATTTAACTCGAAAACGTTTCCTACCTTGTCAATATATGAATTGATGATATGACTTACCAAATAAATTTTATTTGTTATGACACAAGATAATAAATGATGAAAAATAGGTAATAAATAACAGGAAATCAAAATAAGTTCTAAATAAATTTGATTTTGATGATGAATAGAAAATTAAAAATAAAGATTTGATTCATGTACGTTTGAATATACAGTGTGTTAATTAAAAAGCGGGATATACGCGATTATGGGAATTCAATTTTCCTTGAGCAAAACCTCCCAATTAGTTTTAGAGAAAATATTTCGAATAAAATTTGTAGATAATATTTAAATTTTACACCTAAAACGTTAATCAGATTTTATAATACTCGTTTTGAATATAAAATCAAATTTGAAGTTTTTTAAATATTTTGTGGCCAGCACAATACCTCTCACCACTTCCTTTTTTGGTTACATAAGTATAGGGCGCAAACAGTCATGTTAAATTGTTGACCTTGACAAGCAGATGTGGGGGCCCGTTTCAGAATGATAATCAGTAATTATGTACATAGATATCAAATGTCAGAAATTTTCATTACAAATTTCAAGATTTTCTAAATTCACGTAGTTAATTTGTCATTAGGAGGTTGGAATTTACTTGTCGAGGAAAATAAACCACATGGAATTGGAAAATCACTAAATTTAGAATGAGAAATTATGATATTTGACATCCATATACATAATTACTAGTTATCATTCTGATATGGGCCCCCATATCTGCTTGTCAAGGCCAACAAAGTCACATGACTGCTCGCGCCCTATTATATTTAACATTTCTGGTATACCTACACTCTACACCAAAAATTCTACTTTTATCTATTCCTTATATTTAGATTGTTTAATTTTAAATTCATTTTATGAAGAAATTTTGTCCTCTTCTAATTTTTCGAAATGTTTCCAATTCATTGTCAGGATTTAAATATTATATTTAACTATTAATAAAATAAGAAATAAAATGTATGTACTTCCCAAAAAAAATATTCAGTAATGTCTCCGGATTTCTGACACTAATATTTATCTGTCATTTACAAACATTTTCAACTATTTTCCATGGCATTCTTTCGGCTGTAAAATTTATTACAACAGATTATTTTATATATTATATATCTTTTATCTCTAAATCTATAGAATATATAATAAAATATTTAAATAATATCAGATAGAGAATTTAATTTTCTTTAATATTACCAAGAAAATTTTTCAAAAATTATTATTATTTAGAAGATTTGGTTCAAGAATATTTTACTTCCAATACCTCTCTTAGCGAGAGGTAATAACTGCATAACATTTGAACTGTTATAGAAAACAGTTTCTATCTTTTGCGTTCATAATGAAATCATTACGAATCCCCAATTGCATATTTCGATACGAATTTTTCTTTTTAGAAGGTTAGTATTGGTACTAGATGACATTTACCTATATATTTTCAAACGTCATTAATCAGAATTTAGATGAAGTATCAAATAATCGAATAAATGTTGCCAACTACAACAATCACATACGAATTTCCCTAATTCAACTCGGTTTAATATAACAGTTTTTTACTTTCCGTCACCTTTAGGTAAGGAAGTTATTGTCTGGTCAAAAAATTCAATGATGAGTTTCTAGTGAATAAACACGTTTTAGGGTCCATATAATGCGATTTTACTATTTTTACGATGATATCTGTATGTATGTGTGTCTATGTGTGTGTGTGTGTGTGTGTGTGTGTGTGTGTGTGTGTGTGTGTGTGTGTGTGTGTGTGTGTGTATGTGTGTGACGAAAGTTTCGGATCGTATAATTTCAATACCAAAAATTATATTTTTTCGTATTCCTCAAGTTTACATCCAGAAGAAGAGATGATGGATTTTGGTTATAATTGGTCAACCGGAAGTATCCTCATTTGAAGATTTTAACAGTTAAATATAATTTATTGACATTTAACGTTATTATAAATTAAAGAATATATTATTCTCCATACTATTTGATTGCATTTTATACTTCATATTCAATACATATAGAGTTAAAGAATTATAAAGATATTAAAATTCATAAATCAGCCAGCTATGCTAACTATGGAAACTGTTAATATATTCAGATAATTCAAATTGACAGATGTCAGTATCAATGAAACGTAAATGAATGTAGCAGAGATGAGGATGTTGAGACAGATTTTAGGCCAGACACGGAAAGATACGGTAAGGAATGAAAGAATAAGGGAAATAACTCTAGTGTTAAAAGTTTCTAGAAAGATACAAAAGAGACGATTACAATGGTTTGATCATGTCATGAAGAGAGATGAAGAATATATTGGAAGAAAAAAAATAGCGATCCCTAACGAATGGGAAAGGCTACAGAAGAAAAAGAAGACATCAGTGTCAAGTGCAATTTGTATAGTTTGATTATGAAATAATTTTACTGGAAATTTAGAAACTTTGGCAATAAAATTTAAGTATGGGATTTATACATAATACACCGTATTGACGGAAGGTATTGTGCTGGCCACATTTTGTCAAATATTTTAGTATGTATATAAAAGACACAAAATATAAAAAAATAATATGAAGGACTCATTTTATAACTTATTTTTCGCACTTTTTATTCAGAAACATGTCTTGTAAAACTCGTTCTTTCCATTATTAACTTTGTTACTCTCTTCTAAGTGTGTTATAAAAACAGAATTCTTATATAGCAAATTACCGTTTAATGTGTTTTGGTTAAAAAATGGAACGTTTTTGTCACAGTTCAAATTCAAATGTTATATATCTATCTGTAATTTTATTTCAATTTCATGGCTAATATTACAAATAAGCAATATTTATAAAATTTGAAAGGTTACAAATACGAAAATTTCATTTATTAATAATTTCACTAAACTGTTTTCTTTGTGTTTATTCCGCTTTCAGTATTTTTTTGTACAGATGCATGTTTCAAAGCTGATAACTTAATTAAAACACCGAGTGTACGTATTAATTAAGACTTTAAGTGGTGCTTATTTCAGCAAAAAACGAAGCTAATAATGTTACAAATTACTACTATTTTAATTAAATATAAGTGCCAAGCGATACTTACTGGAATAAACATAAATAGAGCATAATCTGCTTATCATCTTATCTGCAAAATTAATATTCTGAAAACCTGAAAATGTTCAATTTCGAAAATTTGAACTAGTTTCTCATATGCAGAATTAAAATATGTTATATTGCGTTAGATATGTTTTACATTATTAATTTTTTGAGTATGTACACGTTTATAAATATAATATTAATATATTAAAATTTATCAGTTAGCACATAATACTAACAATATACAAAAAACAGAATAATTAGTAATAAATTGACTTACAATATCTGCATCTTCATTATTTGGTTGTGATTGTTTAATTTTTACTACCACTAACAATGAAAGTTACAACGTAATTTACACTTAATATACATTAATTAATAACACTATTAATAAAAATAAAAATAGTTAATAACATTTAAGACACATTGAAAATGTTGTTTACACGGACAGAGATACCGATAAACTAAAATTAAACACGATTCAATGCTGGAATAAACGAACAGACCTGTTAGAACAAAAAGTGGCGCCTAGTGCAAGCTTATTCAATGAATTTTATTTGAAATAAATCATTTGGTTTTTACCTTCCGTCACCTCTAGGTGAGGAATGTATTGTCTTTGGTTAAAAAAATCGGTGGTGAGTTTTCAATGAATAAGCACGTTTTAGGGTCTCTACAATAAGATTTTACTATTTTTACGACGATGTCTGCATGTGTGTGTGCGTGTGTGTGTGTATGTGTGTGTGTGTGTGTGTGTGTGTGTGTGTGTGTGTGTGTGACCACGGTTTCGGCCGAGATATCTTCCAAAAATTACAATTCTTACGTATTCCTCTTCCTTATATCCATATGCAGACTTGATTAGATTTTGGTTATAATTGGTCAATCGAAAGTACCTTCATTTGAAGATTTTAACAGTTTTTCTAGAAAAAATACTGTTAAATATTATTTACACATTTAATGTTATTATAAATATTAAAGAATATTCTATTATCTATACGAATTGATTGCATTTTATATTTCATATTCAATGGATAGAGTTAAAGAATTATATAAACAATTTAAATTTTATAAATCATCCAGCTATGCTGTAACCATGGAAACAGCTACTATATTAAGAAAATAATAACTGACAGATGTCAGTGTAAAGATTATGAAATTGAATGTGTCAGGGATGAGGATATTGAGATAGATGTTGGGGAAGATACGGAAATATACGGTAAGGAATAAAAGAATAAGAGAAATATAAGTATTAAAATTTTCCGACCGATGTAAAAATTATAACACTTGTCAGTTATGGACATAATTAATTACTGTCACTTTGACACGGGTCCCCATATCTGTTTGCCAAAGTCAGCAAAGTCATGTCACTGCACGCGCCCTATACATATTTTTTTGCAAAAGATCCCAGTAAAGTTATTTCATAAACAAACTATGCAAATTGCACTTGACACTGACATCTTCTTCTTTTTTAGTTTTTCCCATTCGCTAGGGGGTCGCTATTTTTTATTTTCTTTTTCCACTCATTTTTGTTTTGCGTGTCGTCCTCATTCAGTTCCTTTTCTCTCAAGTCTTCTGCAATACAGTCTTTTCATCTTATATTTGGTCTTCCTATGTTTCTTCCACCTTCTATTAATATATTCATCTCTCCTCATGACATGTTCAAACCAATGTAATCGTCTCTCTTATATCTAGAAACTTATAACACTAGCGTTATTCTTTCATTCAATTACTTGCTTTTTATTGATACTGACATCTGTCAATTTGAATTACCTGAATATATTAGCAGTTTCCATGGTTAAGTTAGAATAGCTGGCTGAATTATGAAATTTATATGAATTTTTTTATCTTTATTATTCTTTAACTCTATATCTGTTGAATATGAAATATAAAATGCAATCAAATCGTATAGACAATAATATATTCTTTAAGTTATAATAACATTTAACTGAGTTTTTCAAGAAAAACTGTTAAAATCTTCAAATGAGGGTACTTCCGGTTGACCAATTATAACCAAAATCTAATCAAATCTGCATATGGTTGTAAGGAAGGGGAATACGCAAGAATTGTAATTTTTGGAATTCTAGTATTGGAGATATCGTTGACGACCCGGCGGTCACATACACACATACACATATACACACACACGCACACACTAACACACACACACATACAGACATCATCGTAAAAATAGTAAAATCGTACTGTAAAGACCCTAAAACGTGCTTATTCAATGAAAACTCACCACCGAATTTTTTGACCAAAGACAATACCTTCCTTACCGTAATAATATGTAAAATATATCATTGTCATTATCATCGCTTTATATACAAATGTAATGAAAAAGCGTAATAAATATTATTATTATTATTATTAAAAGTTTCTAGAAAGATACAAGAGAGACAATTACATTGGTTTGAACATGTCGTGAGGATATATAAAGAATTATATTGGAAGAAGAATAAACAGCTTAGTAATAGAAGGTGAAAGAAACAGAGGAAGACCAAAGATAAGATGGAAGTACGGTATTGCGGAAGACTTCAGAGAAAAGCAACCGAATGAGAACGACCCGCAAAACAGAAATGAGTGGATGAACAAAATAAAAAATAGCCAGCCCTTACGAATGGGAAAAACTAAAGAAGAAGAAAAAGATGTCAGTGTCAAGTGTCATTTGCATAGTTTGTTTATAAAATAATTTTACTGGAAATTTAGAATCTTTTGCAAGAAAATTAATATATAGAATTTGAACATAATACACAGGTTTGTGCTGGCCACATCAGATTTTTTTGTTATTGCAGTATAATACAAAATTTTGAGTGTAATTTTTTTATTGTGAGCTTGAGAAGGTTTCGAATTATATAAGTATAAACTTCATTCCTCAGTTTTAGTAGTAGTGCTCTCCATGTAGACTCTGAAACATTGTCTAATGCCCGGTTTCATCAACATCAAATAAAACTTTGAATAGCTTATTCGTTGAATAAGTGAAAAATATCGCATCAAAATATGGCAGCTAGAATAAATATTGTCATTTGTGTTATGGTTTGGATGCGATATTTCTATATGATTCGACAAATAAGCTATTTAGATATTGGTGAAACCGGCCATAAAAATAAAATTCATTGTTACATACTTTACTTGTGTATATAAACGTTTTCCCACCCCCTTTCATATTTGTCAATATTTCAAATTTTCTTTTTCCTCTTCCCCTTCACCCTTATATGTATTTTCTCACCAATTGCAATTTTGTGATATCTGTGCAGATTGGCATACCCAGCGTTAGAGAAATTAATTCCGATACAATGACATTCATCTGTGTCTTCTTGTTTAAAATGTGGGACGCGTACCATGGTACGAGTCCTATTGTTGGTATGAAAACATCCAGTAGGTGGTATGCGGCCGTATTTACGAGAAATTTTGTTCTAAATATTTCTAAATTAGCCGACTACCGTATTTGAAGGAATATACATTCCAGAGCCAGACGCAACCAAAGATTGGAGTAGGAATCCATTTACAAATATTTCCTAAATTAATAGTTTAGACCTTTCATCTGGAGAGTATGATATGTTCGTAGACTTAGGGCCGAGTACTCAATTTTCACTGGAGTGATATGCAGTGAAAATTTTCCATTTTTCACTTGGATTTATTCTCAATTACGCAAAGTGATCTGATATAAATGAGTGAGAAAGTGTGATATTGTGCATATTTACCGTGTGTTGACAATATTCGTTGCGCATAATAAAAAATCTGTTGTGGCCAGCACAATACCTCTCGCCACTTCCTTTTTTTGGTTACATAAGTATAGTGCGCGAACAGTAATGTTACATTTTTGGGCTTGACAAGCATATGTGTGGGCCCGTTTCAGAATGTTAATTAGTAATTATGTACATAGATGTCAAATGTCAAAATTTTTCCTTAAAAATTTCAAGATTTTCTAAATTTACGTAGTTAATTTATCACCAGGAGTTTAAAATTTACTTGTCGTATGCCTTAGATATTTAACATTTAATTCTGCTCCACATGGAATTGGAAAATCACTAAATTTAGAATAAGAAATTATGATATTTGACATCTACATATATATACAGGGTGGAAACGAACTTAATGTCATAAATTTAAGGGTGAGTAGTATGACATATGTAGATTACGAAACAGAAAGATTTTTTTTAAAATTCGCTTATTTAAGGGTAGTTTTCATGAAACCAACATTTTGGGTACCACTGGACCACTGGCAACGCATTTGCATTATTTTATCTATTACACAATTATTTTCGTTAAAAATGCTATTTAATTTAATTATTAAGAATAATACCTTATACAACTAATTTTGAATGTATTTTTGATAACCATATTTCTAATGAAATATGAATTAAAACAGCAGTAAAAAAAAGTTTCCTTAAGAAAAGTCGAATTTTCGTTTTTCGAATTTTAAAAAAAATCTTTCAGTTTCGTAATCTACACATGTCATACCACTCACCCTTAAATTTATGACATAAAGTTCGTTTCCACCCTGTATATATATATATATATATATATATATATATATATATATATAATTACTAGCTATCACCTTATCTACTTGTCAAGACCAACAAAGTCACATGACTGATCGCGCCCTATTGCATTTAACATTTCTTGTATACCAACACTCTACACCAATAATTCTACTTACATTTATTCCTTATATTTAAATTGTTTAATTTTAAATTGTTAAAGGCAGTCAAAAGTATATATTCTAACACAAAAAATTACATACGAACAGGAAACGAGATATCAAAAGAATTTATAACCACACAAGGACTGAGACAAGGAGGCGCTCTGAGCCCACTACTGTTCACTATATTCCTGGACAACGTGCTTAAAAACATAAATAACAAAACAAAAAAAATGGAGATTGGATACTACAGAATGGAAAAAGTAAAGATAGCGAAGTGTGAATTTGCAGATGATATAGCAGTGATAACTAAAAGCGAAGAAGATATGCAACACAATCTGAACATATGGAACGAAGAGCTCACAAAACACAACATGACTATAAATATAGAGAAGACAAAGGTAATGGCGATCACAAAAAAAGAGGTGGAAACCAATATAACAATAAATGGAAAACAAATAGAACAGATAGAAACATTTAAATATCTTGGAAGCATAAATAAATAACAAAGGAAGCCAAGAACAAGAAATAAATAACAGAATACAGACAGCAAATAAAAGCTACCATACATGGAATAAAATAATACTAAATAACAAACAAATATCAAGTAAAACAAAAACAACTCTATTTAAAACAGTATACAGACCAGCGCTAACGTATGGATGTGAAACATGGGTAATGAATCAGAAAACAAAGTCAAAAATACAAGCAGCCGAAATGAAGTTTCTACGACGAATAGAAGGGGTCACAAGATTAGACAAAATTAGAAATGAGGACATAAGAACAAAGCTACAGCTAGAAAGCACGCAAAAAACAATAGAGAAAAGACAGCTAGCCTGGTATGGACATCTAGTAAGGATGCCTGAAGACAAACAAGCAAAAATAGTCTGGAACGCTAGAGAAAGGATTAAAAAGAAAAGAGGAAGACCAGCGAAGAATTGGGAAAGAAACATAGAAGAAATTCTAAATAAGAACAACTTAAACCTTCAAGAAGCAAACAGGAAAGCTAGGAACAGGACAGAATGGAAAGGCTTTATAAATAATATAGTGTAAAAAAAAATTATATTCTCTACACCCGTAAGGGTAGAGTGAGATTTAAAAAGATAATAATAATAATTTTAAATTCATTTTATGAAGAAATTGTCCTCTTCTATTTTTTCGAAATGTTTCCAAATCATTGTCAGGATTGACAGTATTTTTGAAGGATATATGTAATATACCTATAATATTAAATATTTAGCTATCAATACTTTAAGAAATAATATAATGTATGTACTTCCCAGAAAAAGTCTTCAGTAATGTCTCCGGATTTCTGACACTGAAATCTATCTGTCAGTTACAAACAATTTAAATTTTCAATTTCGGCTGTAAAATTTATTATAACAGATTATTTTACATATTATATTTCTTGTATCTCTAAATCTATAGAATATATAATAAAATATTTAAATGTATCAGATAGAGAATTTAATTTTCTTTAATATTATCAAGAAAAAATTTCAAAAAATATTATTTAGAAGATTTTTTTTCAAGAATCTTCTACTTCCGGTTGTCCAATTGTTACTAAAACCTTTTCAGATCTTCCCAGGAATGTCCGATTGGGAAATACGTAGTTAAACAAATTTAAAGTCTTATAGTTTTTGAGTAATCGTCCTTCCAACATCCCACACACACACACACACACACATACACACACACATCCACACACACACACAGACATCATCGTAAAAATGTTAAAATCGGATTGTAGGGACCTTAAAACGTGCTTATTCAATAAAATCTGGATATGCGATTTTTAGCATGAATCCATTACCTGTCTTAGCGAGAGGTAAAAAATACGAATTTGGTACATGTGCTTCTTCACACTTGACAAATGATATTGACAAGTAATATGATCATATCACAATGGTAAATATTGAGAATTAAGCCCTTAGAAATATACCAGTTTGATATCGTAGACGTTTGGGGATGAAATTAAACCAATGGTTACGGGTACCGTTTAGGGGGGTCAGTTTCCCGTCCTTGGAAGTATCAACGATTTTTTTTTTTCAGAAACAATTTTAGATTTACGCTATAATGGGCCCAAAGTCGACTCTCTTACAATACAGGGTGTAACAGAAATAAGAACATTAAATTTAACCAGTGATAGAACTCGTCGAGTGTAACAATATTTCTTAATAACTTTTTCTTGTAAACCTTCTATTGAGTTAAATTCTTCAAAGTTTTGTCACAAATTTTATTACCCACCTATGGTCGAATAAAATAACATCTGAATGTCGGAAAAGTAGAGCGCGTTGCATAATGGCAAAATTCAAAATGGGACTATTCTGCGTGTGCTCTTTTTGATTTGTTCCCGTTGTGACTTGTGACCTTGTTACTGAATACAATAAAAGAATGAATTTCAACACGAAATACTAGAAACTGGTTAATAAATTGACAGATACACCAGAAGATGAAACTATACACAAATTAAGGAAGCTAAAAATAAGAGTAGAATAGAATACCTCGATTAAGGTAACAAAAAAATCTTACATCAAATTGTTATGTTACAACAGGGTGTGCATTCCAAACATGAGGATATTTATAGGATGCAGTCCACCAGGAACAACTCTATAATTGACGGAACAAGAAAACGCATAAAGATGATTAAAAGTGATGCAAGCATAGATGACATCACACTGAAGGCGTCGATGAAATGATGTAACTGTTGTTCTGTCAATATCCTCCAAATTGTCATATGTGACACCTGTGTTGAAGTGCTATTCTTCGACTACTACACCCTGGCGTTCAGCATCATTTTCAATATTCTCTGTGTGAACAGGACGTGTTCTACCACGATCTTCAGCAGCAGGCTTAAAGGACTCATGATCTCGGACATGTACAAAGGTAAAAATGCTAAAAAAATGAGATTTAGGCCCGGTATTTTCACTTCCGAATAAAGTTTCGAATAAGTATTCGTTAAATAAATTTATTCTATATATTTATCCAACGAATAACTCCATTGAGTCTTTTCACACATTACACAAAAACAAATAGCTATCTGTCGAACAATTTTAACATTCGTGAATTGGTAACCTTGCAGAGTGAATTTATGTCAGTAGAGAAGGATGGAGTTTTACATAACCACGTTAAGCAGACAAGGATGAAATGTGTTAATTTTTTTTGAATCTGTACTTGTCAAAATTTTGTTTGACATCCTTAATGTCATCTATATCCTTCTGCATTTTTAGCCCCGGGAGAGTGTAGTTTAACAAGTAATATATTGCAGTAATCATACGCGGTAAACGAAATCATATGTATATTGTAAAATTGTCCTTATAATTTTTGTATATTCCTTTCAGTTCGAGGTAAATGAATATTGTATAAAAGTATTCAAAATCCGAAAATATTTTACCAGCATCAAATGTCAGAATCTATATAATGATTTACCCAAGGAGGGATTTACCTATGTATGCACTGTTTGAGATTAAATACGAACCGTAATTTGTAATAATAAAAGAACAGTTTGTTTTCATAATCGGAATCTGTCAAAAAATTCCTTGGTGTGTGTGTTTAGGTCGCTATCTAATCGTGCGTTTTCGATTTCTCGCATTATTTATTCATTCATAGTTCAAACAATCATCAGAATCATTAAAAATATTTAATATATCCACTTTGTTAATAATCTGCACTATGTACAAATGTACTGTACTTACGAATAAACCCTTTATTCGCTACCCAACTAGCGAATAACTTATTCCGGGAATAACAGATGTTATTCTTTCGAATAAATTTACTTGTAAGTGAAAAGACAACAAAAACATTTATCCGAAGGTTAAATTTATCTTTAGCTTTATTCGGAAGTGAAAATACCGGCCCTTAGAAAAAAAGTTATTAAAAAATATTCTTCTATCACTGGTTAAATTTAATGTTTTATTTCTGTTTCACCTGTATATGAATTCTAATTCTTCTATATTTTGTATATGCCATTACAGGCGGTATATGAATATTTAGTTTAATACGAGCATTTATTAGTATGCAATATGCAAGTGCACGAAATAAACAGTTAGGGTTCAAACATAATACGAGTACAGTAAATATTTTGAAAGATGTCCGATCAAGGTTATTTGTATCATGAACGAATTAACAAATTGGCATACATTTATCCCCCTCCTTTACAAAGGCTTTAAGCGTGTGCGATAAGGATGGATATAACACGCTTGTCTTTCAAAAATTCGTATTGTTTCGACTAATTTAGGACATTCCATTTTAAAACGATGCTCGTTGTTGATAATACTTTCGCTGTAACGTAAGTTTATACATTAATTCAGATACATTACCTCGATTCATAGCCGTACGAATAACGTTATTTTCTGTTAGTGTCACTGACACTGACATTGTGTCAGAATCTTAATTTTCATATATTTGGTTTTACATTTGCTAATAAACTTACCAGTTGATTTATTTTTGAATTTTGAATGCTTTTACTGTAATATATATTTTTGTAATAATAAAATAACAGTAGTTTCTTAACGTATCCTCACAAAAACTAAGCAAACGACACTACTGAATTTGTCAGAATGGGCGGAGTAAAAATCTGAATTCATACAATTCGTAGACGACCTTGATCGGACATCTTTCAAAAATTTTACTGTATGTATTTGTTTTGGAGATTTTTCTAATATTTCATGTTTGTCCCCACTTGGATTTTGGGATAATGGCGCCTATGCCAGTGGTTCTTAAACTTTATGCAGCCCAAAGATACTCTCTTCAACAATTTTTTTCTTGCAAATATCTTGCGCTAAAACAATTATCGTTAGGAAATTGTGCTGCTATTATTTAAATAATTCTATTCTCTCTTATCTTTCCCAATTTGTGTATAGTGTCATCTTCTGATATATCTATCAACTATTCACCAGTTTGTAATCATTCTTTCATTGTATTCAGTCACAGTCACAAGTCACAACGGAAACAAACTAGAAACAGCTGTTCGTAGACGTACGCCATACGAACGCGCAGAATTTTGGCATTATACAACGCGCTCTAGTGATCAGACATGCAGTTATTTTATTCAACCATAGGCGGGTAATGAAATTTGTGATAAAACTCTGAAGAATTTTAATTCAATATCTAGACGGTTTACAAGAAAAAGTTATTAAGAAATATTGTTGCACTCGACGAATTCTATCACTGGATAAATTTAATGTACTTATTTCTGTTACATTCTGTATAATATTTTCGCATAACTCAATTTGAGGAAATCTGCTCTCTAAGTACCAGTAATATCATGAAGTTCGAATATGAAAAATAAAATGAAGCTTGATGAACGACGTGCATTAGCTCGCTCGTTATAATCTAATTATTTGCTTTAATTACGTGCTTTGAAAGTAATTCGCGTTCACAAACGCTGCATATTAGTGTTTGATGTTCTTACATCCATTTCATCCAATTACCACTTCTATAGATTCGTTTCTCACAAGACAAGGGAAATTTCAACTATTACACTCACTTTCACGCAATTACTCTCCGATAGTTATCGGGAGGAAAGGAAGGAAATTGGAAAAGGTGAAATATCCTCTATAGCACTCACAGAATTGAAGATATAAAAAGTTTTCTCTTAAAATTGACTTTCAAGGGTTAAGGATATTAACTTCGCGTTTGTCAGATTATTGGTTTAATATGTATCAACTCCGGATTTTATTTTTGAGTATGCGTTTGGTATAAGTAGTTTTACTGTTTTACATGTATATATATATATATATATATATATATATATATATATATATATATATATATATATATATATATATATATATACTATATTACTATATTACACAAGAACGATTTTTGCATGGCGCAAATGTTTAAATATTTTCCAAATTTTATATATAAGAAAATTTACACAAAATTGAAAAAAAATCCCTGAATCCCTGATAATACTTAAAACATTTAGGATTAATATGATTTTATTTACTGAAAATATAATCATTTATAATATTATACAGACGAGTACAACGACGGCGCGCCGGTAGTTTAAATAATGGAGGCGGCGGCGTGGAGCGGCGGCGCACAGGTCTATTCTACGGGCACTTATTATAGACGACCAAGTTGCTATTTTTGGGGGATTTTCGGTATTTTCATACCTATTTTCAGCAATTTCAAAGTACGCAAAATTAATTTTTCTTATTGATTCAGAAACAGAATTTATGCTCTACAAGGATTTTTATTTAAAATAATTAGGGAAGAAGGAAATTAGGAAAGTATGATTTTACATGTTGAAGTCCTAAGTTCGGAAGTTTCAGTCACCAGCCAGTTCCCGGAATAGGGTTAATGTATTATCAAATAATCTTAGAAATATGAACTGCGGGGTCCCTTTGACCGCGGGGCCTCGGGCAAAATCCCGAAAAGCCGACCTCTGAGCCGGCCCTGCTTCGGATCAAACCGAAAGCGCTACCATCATGCCAAATACCATGATTTGCGCGCCCTTAAACCTAGTTTACAAATATTTAAATAGAATTAAAAAATAATTTATAATAAAAAAGGTATATTGCGTGACCCGTTTTTCATTGTCATCCTGTATATTGATATAATAAAATAGTAAATTTAACAAAAAGTCAAGTTTGCCAGGAAGGCATTTTGTGTCTCTAAACTTCAAACTAAGCTTTAACTAACGCTGCTCTGAGCTTTATCGAGCAAGAGGAAGCTTTGTAGCTTCTAACGTTTACCGGATGTTTGAACAAGCTTCCGATAGGTACCTACACGAAAATTGGGTAAATATTATTAACACTATAGTGCAGGTTCGAAGTTATATAATATGATTCAGAAATTCTCCAAACTCCAAAAAAATTAGTGAAATAAGTTAATTTTGGAGAAGGTAAATTTCAAAAGATGATAAATTCGAAGTAGAATCAATCTGAGAATAAATGTAAGAATTGTGTGTACTCAAATAAATAAATAAGGTACGTACACATAACTTTGAAGCAAAATATATGAAATCATAAAATTTTTAAAATAAATATTTTCATATTCAGGATTTCTGTAGGAAGGAAATAAGATTTTCATTTTATAATACTTTGATGTATATTTATTTTTAAAAATACAGGAGGTAATCTTACTAAATCAACATTTAAAATTTTATTAAAACTTATGCTATAAATATAAAATTGAAGTACATTTTTGATGCTGGAAACCCCGGAAAAAAATTATACTATCTTTATATTGAAAACTATTCCATAATATAGTGAAACTTTTTTTGAAGCTTCAAATAAAGGTAGTTTCTTTATTCATTTTTTTTATTTAATGACGGTCATGGTTATGATCATTATCAAGTAGAGTCTTTGGAAAAAAAATAATGTTTACAATACTCAATACAGAATTTTAGTTACTTACCAACAGTTGGAAATATTAAAAAGAAAATATTACATTTTTGTGTAAATAATAAGAATCTGATGTGGCCAGCACAATACCTTCCGTCAATCCTGTGTTTTTTGTATAAATTCCATACATAAATTTTCTTGCAAAAGGGTTCTAAATTTCCAGTATAATTATTTCATAAACAAACTATGCAAATTTTACTTGACACTGACATCTTCTTCTTCTTCTTCTCTAGCTTTTATATTAGCAGTTTCCATGGTTAGCATAGCTAGCTGATTTATGAAATTTAATATCTTTATAATTCTTTAACTCTATATCTATTGAATATGATGTATAAAATGCAATCAAATCGTATAGAGAATAATATATTCTTTTATTTATAATAACGTTAAATGTCAATAAATCATATTTAACTCTTAAAATCTTTAAATGAGGGTAATTTCGGTTGACCAATTATAACCAAAATCTAATCAGTTGTTCTTCTGGATGTAAACTTGAGGAATATGAAAAAAATATAATTTTTGGAATCGTGGTATTGAAGTTATGCGATCCGAAACTTTCGTCACACACACAGTAAAAATGGTAAAATCGTATTATAGGGACCTCAAAACGTGCTTATTCATTAGAAACTCATTATCGAATTTTTTGACCAAAGACAATACCTTCCTTACCTAAAGATGACAGAAGGTAAAAATTAACACTTTCTCAGCCTATACAGGTTGAAGAGTCAAGTTTGAATTCAAATTTACATAGTTATCACATGACTGTGACTATACAGAATTCAGAGGGAGTGACAACTGTCCACTACAAGAACCTGAGTGACAATAACACCTTCATGGTTCCACTAGTAATTACAATGCTCCATATGTAGGTACCACTGACAGATACGTCAAAATCAGAATGGATGAACATTGCAGATCATTACAAAATAACAGGGCAAACAAATGCAACGTGATTTTTCCATTCAGAGACATTACTAAAGATTTTTTCTGCGATGTACATACATTATATTATTTATTATTGTATTAATAGTTAAATATTTAAAATTATAGGAATATTACATATGCCCTTCAAAAATATTGTTAATCCCGACAATGAATAGGAAATATTTCGAAAAATTAGAAGAGGATAAAATTAATTCATAAAATGAATTTAAAATTAAAAAATCTAATTGTAAAGAATAAATGTAAGTAGAATTTTTAGTATAGAGTATAGGTATACAAGATATGTTAAATACAATAGGGCACGAGCAGTCATGTTACATTGTTGGCCTTGACAAGGAGATATGGGGGCTCGTGTCAGAAATGATAGGTAGTAATTACGTACATAGATGTCAAATATCATAACTTTTCATTCTAAATTTAGTGATTTTCCAAATCCATGTGGTTTATTATCTCGACAAGTAAATTCCACACTCCTGGTAACTTAATTACTAATTATACTTATGTGACCAAAAACGAAAGTGGCGAAAAGTATTGTGCTGGCCACAACATTTTTTTTTTAACACAGAGTTATGAAAATATCCGTTTATTTATAATAGGCCTAGTTGTTTTCAAATAAACGATTTGTTGGATATTTCTCTAAAAGTATCTTACCTACCTAACCTAACTTACAAAATTCGACACGAGTTTTTCATACGTGAGTTTCGTGCATCAGCCATTAATATGCGGTGGTCCAATTCGAATGTAAGCCGAAATATTTGTCTTATTGCTGAAACATTTGTTTATTGTTCAAATATTTGTCTTACTACTACTGCTAATAGGTAATATAATAAACTGCTCAAACAAATTTTAGTGTTTAAGAATCTATAAAATCTTAATTACAAGTGTGATAATGCTCATTCTATATGTACTAAATTGTTTTTGAATATTTGTAGACCCTGATGAAGGTCTAAGTACATGTTGTAATGTCGGTTTTGTAAGAATAAGCGAATGCGTATTCCTGATATTTCAAGCAATTATTAACACATAATATACACCATATTTCAAAATGAGTCTTACTTAAATGTGTAGAAAAACTAAATAATCGTAATGAAGTTGGCTTTCAATTATACTGTTTTTGAATAAAAGACATCTGTCGGCAATATTGATGGATATAACACAGGACTTTGATTTAATTTATATTCATTAAAAGCCGTAACTCGTAAAAAAGGTCCACCGAGCATTTTTAAATTGATTCCTACAATCCGAGTAAATTCATTGTTTTAAATTACCAGTGTCCCCAATCATTTACTCTGAATAACGAGGTTTCAAAATCAATAAACCAATTATTCATAAAATGATATTTTTCAGTGATTTGTTACTCAAGTTATTATTTACATTTAAATAGATTACAATGGAATTTAATTTTTCATTTTTTTGCCAATTAAGAGAACAATTAAGTATGCCGAAAAAGCACCAAATTGGAAATAAAACAACTTTTTTGTGTACTGAACTGATAAGAACAACTATCTACTGGGTTAGCAACCCCTCCGGTAAGTAAATCTTTACGGCCCAGGTCGATAGCAATAAGTAACACCACGTTTTTATTAGAATTTAGATTTTATTATAATATTAATGATCTGTAAAATACATTTAATTATTTAATATTGTCTATAGCTGGATTCATAATTTACATCTACATTAGCAGAACATAATATAACGAAAATATAAATACACACTATTCGCGAGTGAAGAAGAGGTGGAGCTTAGCGTGTGACGTAACAATATGACCGGCCTAAAGTAAATGCTTCGCTTCCCGCAACTGTCTATTCTCATATGTTGCGGCCTTTGAAGTACAAAGTAATATTAATAATATAGGTAATATTACATAAAAATACTGTTTTTTGCGAACTCCTCCGTTTCTTCTAGAATTTATGTTTAACATTCTCTCGAGTTTTGATTTTACATGATTAGAGTTTGTGCTTTCTTGAATCTAGTACTGGATTATTTACAGTCTTTGGAAGATTAATGGATAGATTATCATTACGATTTGATTTTCTTCTTTGTGCAGGCCGTGCCCACAGGTTCAAATATCATTACAAAGTATTTTAATGAAGGCACGCAGTAATTATTATCAATTTCATGCAGTTATATCTGGAAAATGTAATCTTGCTTCACAAAATGCAAGGAGCACACAAGCATATTTTGCTCGGTTCCTTTCGCATTTTTATCAGATGAATCCATAACTTTCGCCACATTCGTCTATCAACTAAATCAAAGTCTTATTAAATTTTTCCATAAAATTTTGGCTCCTGCTTTCGGGAAATTATGGAATCTAATTTCTGAACTTGTGCGTGCTACTGACATACTCGTATATCCGTTTACGCACAAAAGCGTGTTGAAGTTTTATATTTTGTTATTAGTGCTAGATATTTCATTCCACCCATGATTTATTTGTCAAATAAGTGACAGAAACGTTGCGTTCGCCGCTACTTCGACTTGGACTTACCACCATGCACTAGTACATATTTTCGTCGCTAGACGTCATGTTGCTCTATTTTAGTAGCGAATACATACTTACATAGCATGACATAAATAAATGACTATATTCAATTTTTTATGCAATGCTATGTTCCTTCTTTACTGTTTTCCCCTCTATTGTTTTTATATAATTTTGAAGGTAATTATCCAAAATTACATGCAAATTTAAATTTATTTAAAACGATAATGGTTATTTTGATCTAATTTTATAATTATTATTTATGTTTGAATAAAATTAAATTAATTTGAAGTAATGAAATAAATTTAATTTTAAAGAAGCTGAAATTATAGATAAAGATAATAATTATAATGCTAGATTACTTAAAGAAACTTTCTATATTAATTTAAATAAAAATTCCAATATAAATTATCAAACAGATTTTAAAAACACTAAATTCATAAATAATTTCATAAACAATTTTAAGTTTCAGTAAAGTTATTTTTTTACAGTTATCTTTTTAGTTGGTAGCGCCGCTGGTATATTTCATATTTTTTGTCTTGTTTTGTGTTAAAAAAAAATTGTCACTGCTTGTCAAGATATTGAAGTGGGCAGCCGCTGGCAAATTTGTTGTCGATGTGGGTGGCCATGTTGGCAAATATAGTTCATAGTTCTTAATTAAAAAAATCTGTTGTGGCCAGCACAATACCTCTCGCCACTTCCTTTTTTTGGTTACATAAGTATAGGGCGCGAACAGTAATGTTACATTTTTGAGCTTGACAAGCAGATGTGTGGGCCCGTTTCAGAATGATAATTAGTAATTATGTACATAGATGTCAAATGTTAGAATTTTTCATTAAAAATTTCAAGATTTTCTAAATTTACGTAGTTAATTTATCACCAGGAGTTTAAAGTTTACTTGTATGCCTTAGATATTTAACATTTAATTCTGCTCCACATGGAATTGGAAAATCACTAAATTTAGAATGAGAAATTATGATATTTGACATCTATATACATAATTATTAGCTATCATTCTGACATGGGCCCCCATATCTGCTTGTCAAGGCCAACAAAATCATATGACTGCTCGCTCCCTATTGTATTTAACATTTCTTGTATACCTACACTCTACACCAAAAATTTTACTTACGCATATATCTATTCCACATATGTTTAGATTGTTTAATTTTAAATTCATTTTTGATGAAGAAATTTTGTCCTCTTCTAATTTTTCGAAATGTTTCCAATTCTATTAATACATTAAGAAATAATATAATGTATGTACTTCCCAGAAAAAGTCTTCAGTAATGTCTTCGGATTTCTGACACTGACATTTATCTGTCAGTTAGAAAAAAATTAAATTTTCAACTATTTTCCATGGCCATTCTTTCGGCTGTAAAATTTATTATAACAGATTATTTTACATATTATATTTCTTTTATCTCTAAATCTATAGAATATATTGTAAAATATTTAAATGTATCAGAATGAGAATTTATTTTTCTTTAATATTATCAAGATAAAATTTCAAAAAATATTATTTAAAAGATTTTCTTTCAAGAATCTTCTACTTCCGGTTGTTCAATTGTTACCAAAACCTTTTCAGATCTTCCCATGAATGTCCGATTGGGAAATACGTAGTTAAAAAAATTTAAAGTCTTATAGTTTTTGAGTAACCGTCCTTCCAACATCCCACACACATACACACATACACACACACACACACACACACACACACACACATCCACACACACACACACACAGACATCATTGTAAAAATGTTAAAATCGGATTGTAGGGACCTTAAAACGTGCTTATTCAATAAAATCTGGATATGCGATTTTTAGCATGAATGCAATACCTCTCTAGCGAGAGGTAAAAAGCAAATTTCAATTTTCACATGTATATTCTAAAAATTTTTCCTGTATTTCTTAATTGGTAAGTGATGATCTAAATATCTATTGATTGGTTCATTATTTTTAAAATTGTTTTATAGTCTGATGATGGATACATATAGTATCCGAAACGTCACGTTCTTGTATATGTAACAAATAAAGTGTTATACAAATTCATGAGGATTACTAAGGCCCCAAATTCACCAAAAGAAACCATACTAGGATCCTTCAACATTCAAGAATCAACATTCAAGAAATAATAAAATATGGATATTTAATAGGTAAAAAGTTGGTTTACCGAATGTAGTAATAATTTAACACTATGAATACTGTTCGGAATGATTTTTGTTCAAAAAATAACAAAATTTTAAACTATAGAACCTTAAAAATCTCTTATGTTATACTACGTTAGGTAACTATGAGCCTTAATTTACAATGGACATAAGCATAATATAAAGGTTAAAGATAAATAATTGGAGTTGCAGTCTTGGTGAAAAATGTTTATTAGGATTTCATCTATTTAACACTCCGACGTTTCGATTCCAACTATCCCTGATGATGATTCATTTGGAATCGAAACGTCGGAATGTTAAATAGATGAAATCTTAATAAACATTTTTCACCAAGATTGCAACTCCTATTATTTATCTTTAACCTTTACATCATACCAACAGTCAAGAAATACCAAGAAATTTATAAGCATAATAATTACATAAGAGTAAGCATAAAGTATAGGTTTTCCATGGACATGTTCACAATGCTGTTCACTATTTCATATGCTTACGTAGCTACATAACATTTCCATAATAAAGTTGAAATCATAAAATCACTCCAACTTTATGTTTTTCTTATGTAGGAAATGTGAAACTACACATGTCTGCATTGTATGTTATTATTAGTTATTTTTGTTTGTGTAATAGGGTAATAGCAACCGAAGTTATAGGTTATATTTATATTTCTTTTCATTGTACATATATAATTACAATTTCATTTAATTAGATCCTCTGAATAATATAACTTACAAAGTTACGTCTAGTTTCACTAGTTTACGAACTTCTGAGTCAGATCTTCATGGAGCCATCGTCAGAAGTCGGCCTGCACAACAAGTAACTACAGACGCTTTTCGCACTTAGTGCTCTTCAGTGTGGTGTAACCTGTGGTCTCTGTCCGGTCCACTGTGAGTGGACTCCTGAAGCAGAGACAATAATCGCATAATAGACTTATTTTTACTGCGAGTTTATGTTAGGATTCTGGCTTTTATTATTTTCAAATATATATCTTTCATTTTCACTATTTTTATAAACACTCCTTTATTGGGATTAGTGTAATTTCTACCTATATCAAAATAAAAATATAATATTGTTAACTGTCAAAAACCAAAACAAAACTGTGAATCTGTTGATGATGATCCTTGATTGAGAAATGAAGTTGGTGAATTAGAATATACGTTGATCTACAGATCAGCTAGATTCCTAAATCAGCTGATTATTAATCAACGGATTACATATCTGTAAATCTATAAAAAACTAATAAAAACACATCTAGTTTTGTTGATTAATATAAAATTATACATAAGAGTGGCAGGTTTCGTTGCGATTTTGTTTGTTATTTACAGATCTATAGATCTGTAACACTTACAGGCTTGTTCAGAATAGAGCCATATATTGGGGTGCTTAAGGGTGCTTTGGATACCTGTTACTATTAAATTAATGTTATTATTACCTATATATGTATGTTTCACTTTGTAACATATTTAATTGGAGCAATAGACCGTGTAACAAATTTATTACGGAGCTTTCAAAGAAAAATTCTTGTGGAAGAGAAAACAAATGAAGTGCGAAACAATCTCCAATTTAGAAACATAAAAAAGCTCTTGGGGCGGATTGTTTAAATATATGAGGGGAGGGCGTTGTTCATTATTTTCTTTTGTTTGAGCGAGCTGTGTGGACTTCAGGCTTCTACGTTTAATGAAAATCTGAGAAAAATTCTGCCCGTTTGCCGTTTATTTTTATTCGCTTTTTGTGATTCAATCAATATCCTGTTTGACGAGAGGAGAGCCAAGGAAATATTAAAATTGCCAAAGCGGAGACGAACCCACAGAAATAAGAAGCGGGAGGTAAATGGAGTAGAACTAACTCTTTTACTTCTTCTTTTCAATTAATATAAATTCTCATAGAATTGAATTGAAATACTACTAGACACGAAACGGGTTTCGTCATGCCACTTTAAGCTAGAGAAATGAAATGAAAAATTGTTCGCGAGATAAAAAAAAACATTTGTTGAAGAATATACTATTTTTTATTATTTCTGATATTGTGTGGATGAAAATAAAATTTCAATCACAGTTTAGGACGATATTTTCAGACTCTTTCTGTATTTGTCAGGAGTGACATGCTTGGGTTGATAATCCGCCAAAAAATATTGTCTTTGATGATAATTTAAGCAGCCACTATTTATCTGCTCTAATAACTATTTAGTTATAAAAAAAATATGATTTGGCCCGCACATTATAGTGGTCATGTCAGTTTTTAGTTTATGTAGACTCATGCTTAATAACAATGTCCTATGTCATTTTTAAACACGTTACCATTTAACTCTATCTTTTTTACCTCTCGATAAGAGAAGTATTGGATTCATGCTAAAAATCGCATATCCAGATTTTAATGATTAAGCACGTTTTAAGGTCCCTACAATCCGATTTAAATATTTTTACGATGATGTCTGTGTGTGTGGATGTGTGTGTGTGGATGTATGTGTGTGTGTATGTGTGTGGGACGTTGCAAGGACGAAATTTTCAAAAACTATAATGCTTAATATCTGTTTAACTACGTATTTCTCATTCGGACATTCCTAGGAAGAGCTGAAAAGATTTTGGTAATACTTGGATAACTGGAAGTAGCAAATTCTTAAAAAAAAAACTTCTAAATATTATTTTATGAAAATTTTTGTTCTTGCTTATTAAAGAAGAGTAAATTCTCTATCTGATACATATAAATATTTTATTATATCTTTTATAGATTTAGAGATAAAGAAATATATGTTATATCATAATCTGCTGTAATAAATCTCACTGCCCAAATAATGTCATGGAAACCAATTGAAATATTAAAATGTTTGTAACTGAAAGCTAAATGTCATTGTCAACAATCCAGAGACATTATTGAAGATTTTTTCTGGAAAATACATACATTATATTATTTCTTATTGTATTAATAGTTAAATATTTAAAATTAGAGGTATATTACATATACCCTTCAAAAATACTGTTAATCCCTACAATGAATTGGAAACATTTCGAAAAATTAGAAGAGGACAAAATTTCTTCATAGAATGAATTTAAAATTAAAAAATCTAAAAATAAGGAATAGATATAAGTAGATTTTTTTATGTAGATTGTAGGTATACAAGAAATGTTAAATACAATAGAGCGAGAGCAGTCATGTCACTTTGTTGGCCTTGACAAGCAGATATGGGGGCCCGTGTCTGAATGATAGCTAGTAATTATGTACATAGATGCCAAATATCATAATTTTTCAATCAAAATTTAGTGATTTTTCAATTCCATGTGGTTTATTTTCCTCAACAAGTAAATTCCACACAAATTAACAACAAAGTCTTGAAATTTTTAATGAAAAATTCTGACATTTAACATCTATGTATATAATTACTAATTGTCATTTTGACACGGGCCCCCATATCTGCTTGTCAAGGCCAACAATGTCAGATAGTGCACGCGCCCTTTACTTATGTAACCAAAAACGGAAGTGGCGAGAGGTACTGTGCTGGCCACAACAGATTTAATGTGATATCAATTTCGGCTATACAGCTATAAGCGTTGGATACTGCTAAAGCATGAAATACCAAATCTTTAAAAATGGATTATTTATAAATTTATATTCGAACCTATTTAACACTCCGTTACCCGTTTGGTGTCTGTCAGACCCCACTCCATCAAATATTGTTCATAACTTACTTAAGTAGTGAGGCAGAGTTTTCGAGCCACATATCTTCCTAATTCGCCCTTTTCTATTGTTTATTCAATCTGCAGTGAAATCATAAGAGGTTTAGAGGCGTTTTGTTTGCCTCGACATCATGTCTTACGTGTTTTAATTAGATTTACGCCCACATAGATATATATTTTATTGTTCGTTTTATTTTATTTATATTATTGAAACATAGGGATACATTCGGCCTGGGCGGGGCCGGACTTTGGATCGACTCGGCCTGAAAAATAAAATTAGCCAGCCCTGCTCGAAAATTAACTCGAAATGCGCCGACTAAAGCTCGAAACTGAGTGTATCCGGTGTTTCTAACTTTGATTTTGATATGAGGAGAAATGTTTAACTTTTTTCGTGTCAAAACTCTACATTCTTAGATAAGTTGTTAAAATGAGACGTTTCTAGTGTAAGCTTGTTATAAAAATTACAGACTACGAGTATTTAACATTTTACAGAAGGTGTTCGAAATTTTACATATTTTTTTTTAACAAATCTTATACGATATTTGACGTAGGGTTGACTATGATTAGACAAATATAAACACTAATTTAAGACTAAGAATATTCTTAAATACTTAAATACTAAAATTATTTAAACAATTTTTATTTCACTATTTATTTATGTTTACTATTCGTCGACTAACTGTAGACTATTTATTTATATCACCAACTATTCATTTCACGATGCGTGTCTATATCAGAATGCCTGGCTGTCTTCCCTGACGGGGTTTATATAGTCCAGCGTCATTTTCTAGAATGTTCTCCAACATTCTATGCGATAATGACATCGAATATAAAGGATTAGGCGACTGTAAGTAATTAAACAAGTCGAGACTTATTTGTTTACTCCCGCCGGTGTTCGCGATGATTACGCCATCGACAAGTTTAGACGCTTGCTCAGAGCGGCGGTCGTGTCACCGGTACACATCTTTATGATGGAACAAAAACTATTTTTATGAAGTATACGAGTAGGAACAATAATAATAAATGAAATATGATGTGGCCAGCACATTAACTTCCGTCAATCCTGTGTATTATGTACAAACTCTATAGGGCGCGAGCATTCACGTAACTTTTCTGACCTTGGCAATCAGATATGGGGGCCCGTATCAGATTGCAGCTATTAATTATGTCCATAACTGACAAATGTCATAATTTTTCATTCAAAATTTTATTTTTTTCTATTGTTTAATTTTGTTCTCTCCACACTCCTGATAACAAATAAATCACATGAAATAAGAAAATCATAAAATTTTGACAATGTTAGTTTCTTAAAATTTGCGGAATAATATTATTTTTTATTTAGTTCATTTTTCAAAATACCTAGTTGAGAATTGATCTCTATTACATGTAATATTTATGCCTGTAGGTTACAGGGTGAAAATCAAAGCAGACTCGTGATGTCTAGTAACAGTAGCAACAGGCTTTCCTCTCACGGTCGTCCTTGGCACGAGTGCAGGAGCAGGGCAGCGACCTTGCAACGTGCTGCTGTGTGGCGTGTGGGACGACGAAAAAGTTTCCATCCACGCCATAATACTGCAGGATTAAGATTAAAGATGAAAGTCAGGAAGAAATGACTAACAAACCATTTTATTTTGTCCACTATTACTATCTCGAGAACTACTAAAAGAACTACGAGGTCGGTTAAATTAAAAAACAATTTCTATTTTACACGACTATTACAATACGCAAAATTTTTTTTTTCTACCATTGGTTCTCAAAATACGGGATGCAATTTTCTTATTTTAAATGAGAACCTATTTTTTATTCACTTATTCGATTTATTATTTTTTTCTGAATTCAATGATATCCATATATGCTGCCCTAAAATTAAAAAAAAAAATTGTTGTGGCCAGCACAATACCTTCCGTGAATCCTGTGTATTATGTATAAATTCCATATATAAATTTTCTTGCAAAAGATTCTAAATTTCCTGTAAAATTATTTCATAAACAAACTATGCAAATTGCATTTGACACTAACATATTCTTCTTCTTTAGCTTTGCCCATTCGTTAGGGGTCGTTATTTTTTATTTTATTTTTCCACTAATTTATTTTTTCGTGTGTTTCTCATTCAGTTCCTTTTCTCTCAAGTCTTCCGCAATACAGTCCTTCCATCTTATCTTTGGTCTTTCTCTGTTTCTTCAACCTTCTATTACTAAGCTATTCATTCTTCATCCAATATATTCTTCATTTCTCCTCATGACATTTCAAACCATCATCATCTTGTATCTTTCTAGAAATTTGTAACGCTAGATTTATTTCCTTACCTATCTTTCCGTGTCTTCCCCAACATCTACATCAACATCCTCATCTCTGCCACATTAATTTACTTTTTATTGATACTGCCATCTGTAAATTTGAATTATATGAATATATTAGTAGTTTCCATGTTTTGCATAGCTGGCTGATTTATAAAATTCAATTTCATTAAATTTCTTTAACTCTATATCTATTGAATATGAAGTATAAAATAATAATAATAATAATAATAATAATAATAATAATAATAATATATTTGGTTGTAAAGCTTACACTTTTTACCAAAGATTGGCAATATATACATACTTACATAGTATTGATACAAACTTACAAAAATACATGAATAAGTTGATTTTATCGTTGACAAAAATCATACTTAAGTATATACATACATACAGATAAATATATAGTATTGATATACACACAAATATATAATATAGGAAATTTTATCTATAAGCAAAATACTTACTTGTTAGATAATAGCAAATATAAAACAAGAAAAAAAAATGCAAAAGTTAGCCCAGGTGTAATCTAAAAGTCTAAAAACAATATAGATTTTTAATTTAATAATGAACCCTCTAAAGGCTGTTATTTGATATACACACAAAAATATAATATAGGAAATTTTACTAAAAGCAAAATACATACTTGTTAGATAATAACGAATATAAAATAAAAAAAAAAAAAAAAAAAATGCAAAAATTAGCCCAGGTGTAATCTAAAAGTCTAAAGACAATATAGATTTTTAATTTAATAATGAACCGTCTAAAAGTTGTTATTTTTATAAATGGAATAAATATAGAGTATATACATACATACAGACAGATAATCAGATAAATATGTACTATTGGTACAAAAATATATAATGTAATATAGAAAATTATGGAAAATAGTAACCAATAAGCAATACCCTTTATAATGAATATTAAAATGTTTGCAAAACATAAATGGAAGTAAAATAATTGAGGGTTAATGAAATAAAGCTTGTGCACTGACGATTTTTACTATTCGTTAAGGAAGAAGCTACGTAATTTGAGAACTGCAACGGTATAATAAAACAAATTATTTATTTTTTCCACCGTTAGGTCCGTGAAAAGAGTATATAATGTTTGTTTATCGATGTTTTTGATATTATATTTTGTAATATATTGTGATCGAAAACAATTGTAAATGGGGCATTCCACAAAAAGATGTAGTAGGTTTTCGGGCTTGTAGAGGTTGCATATAGTGCAGAAGTTTTCACCTTCAAACTGATATTTAATTCCCTTGTAAAGGGTCCGCCAAATAACTTTTTTTTTTAAAAAAATGCTATAAAAAAAAACTACTGAATATTTTCTCAAATTTCTTTTTTTATTTGAAAGTACAATCCTTCCGGTTAATAATGGAAAATAATTTCATTCAAATGGCTGCCTCGGCTGGCCATGCAGTAGCGTACACGTTCGGTCCAATTTTTAAGCACATTATCGATTGTGTGCAGCTGTATTTCACCAATGGCTTCACGAATATTGTCCTTTAAAGCGTCAATTGTCTCTGGCTTGTCGGCGTAACACTTATCTTTGATGGCACCCCACAAAAAATAGTCCAACGGTGTCAAATCGCAGCTCCGAGGTGGCCAAACGACATCAGCTCTGCGGCTGATAATGCGATCTTCACAAACAGGGCGCAAAACATCGAGTGTAGCTTCGGCTGTGTGGCACGTAGCGCCGTCCTGTTGAAACCAAATGTTGCCAATATCCTCCTCTTCAATTTTTGTGAACAAAAATTCGTTCAACATGGCCCGATAACGATCGCCATTGACTGTAACGGCCACTCCTTGCTCATTTTCGAAGAAAAATGGCCCAATTATGCCTCTGGACCAAAATCCACACCAAACAGTGACTCGTTTTGGGTGCGTCGGCTTTTCAATGTATTCGTGCGGGTTTTCTGTGCCCCAAATGCGACAATTTTGCTTGTTTACATACCCGCCAAGATGAAAATGAGCTTCATCTGAAAAGATGATTTTTTTGGCAAAATCGGCATCTTCTGTAAGTCGATCACAGGCCCACTCAGCGAAGCGAAAACGCATTGGATGGTCAGTTGGCTTCAACTCCTGAACCAATTGGACTTTGTATGCCGTCATACCAAGGTCTTTATGCAAAACTCGTCTCAATGATGTCTCCGAAATGTTCAATTGTTGAGAACGACGGTGAATTGATGTTGATGGCACTTCACGCACACTTTCTGCCACAGCAGCAATATTCTCGGGTGTACGCACTGTTTTTGGCTTTTCACGCTTTGGTTTATCGATGAGGATGCCAGTTTCTTTCACTTTTTTCACAAGATAACGAACATACGGAGCTGACGGTGCATCTCTTCTTCCAAAATCCGTACGCAATTTTCGCACACATTCTGCAACATTACCATGATTTTCAAAGTAATGTCGCAATATTTCCCAGCGTTGTTCAAGCGTATACACAACCATATTCGTTCAGCGGAAGAATAAAACTAATTATCTGTCAAATCAAACATGAGCTAAATGTTACCATTCACGAAATAAGCACTAGTTGAAAAAAAAAACGTTAGATGGCGGACCCTGTATATAATTCTTGGATGTTTTTTTGAAAAAAATCGTAACTGACTTATAAGTTGCTGCTTGAGAAAGCTAATACCTATGTTTAAGTATATTTCAAGATTCCAGGAGTTTTTTATTTGCTTATAATGGTCATTATATTTTGATTCAATATTTTTTTCTAAGTCCTTTTGTCGCATTACTTCTGAGAGTTTTGTCGTTATATCTGTAATTTCATTTTTTCCTATGCATTGTCTTTCCCATATATCCTTAAATCCCAGGTCCAATAAGAATTTTTTTATTTGCGTAACCCAATTATATTCAGGTTTATTAATCACGGATTTATCGAGTTCTAAAAGCCGATTGTATATTAATTTAGGGTATCGTGAGTCGTGTAATTGTAATAATTTGTACCACCAGTTCAAGGTTAATTTCCATATTTTTGTAGCTATGTGGTCTATCCCAGTTTCTAAACGAAGCATAAAGTTGGGTGTATGCAAGGGTGAACATAATATATTCTTAACATATTTAGCTTGGCATTTTTCCGCTAGTTCGCAGTAACGAGCCCCCCAAATCTCAGCGGAATACAGCAAAGTAGCATTCACTATAGAATTTAATAGTTTAGTTTTTTCATTAAAGAAATTAGACTTTCCCTTGGATAAGATAATCTTTACTTTCTGAGTAGCAATTGAAGATTTTCTTATGTTCTCTTTTACGGCTTCAAGGAAGAAACCGGAAGAAGAAAAAATTATGCCTAAATAATTGAATTTAGTTACAACTTCAATAGGCTCTTCCCCGTATTTAAATCCTTTGTTTTGGCCCTTTCTTCCTTTGTGAAATATTAATATTTTCGTTTTATTTACATTTACTGTTAAAAAGTTTTCTTTACAATAGTTTTCCAACACGGCCAATTTACGCTGTACGTCTATAGAGGAATTTGCTAAAATAACTAAGTCGTCTGCATAAGCTAAGGTTAAAACATCATCATGGCCATTGATGTTTAGCCCGGAACAATTTTTTTCTCTGAAATATTTATCTATGTCATTGATAAAGATAGAAAATAATAAGGGACTTAAAATTTCGCCCTGAAGCACACCCTCTGAGATATTTATCGGTTTAGACACATTTGTTTTATCTTTGATTTGCAAAAAAGCGTTATTATAGAGATTTTGTAAAATGCGGATTAGTTTCGTACTGAAACCTGATTGATACAGTTTTTGCCAAAGAAGACAGTGGTTAATAGAGTCGAAGGCCCTTTTATAATCAATAAATATTCCATAGACTTTGTTACGGTGCAATCTAATATGAAGATGAATAATCCCAATAAGAGAAAATATATTGTCCATAGTACCCCTACCTTTACGGAAGCCCATTTGAAATTCACTTAATATGTCATTATTCTCTGCCCACGGCTGTAACCGATTGTGTAAGATTTGGGTAAATATTTTGCATAGCGCGACAACTAACGCGATTCCTCTATAATTCAGTGGATCAGTTTTATCGCCTTTTTTATGGATCATTTTCATATTTATAGAATGCCAAGCTTGGGGAATTTGTTCAGTATTTAATATTTCATTAAACAAATTTAGTATATAATGTTCCCAGGCAGGATTTAAGTTTAAAAAGAATTCGTAAGATAATTCGTCATTTCCGGGAGCTTTATTTGGCTTACAATTTAACAAGCTAGTTTTTAATTCGTCCATTGTGATAGGGGTATCGAGGAGAGGATGCAAACAGTCAAAATGTACGATTAGTGGTTCAGGTGTTGTCTGAAATTGTGAAGCGAAAAATGATTCCCAGTTAGTTAAATTAATAGGATTTTCCGAGAAGTGTTTTGTGTTTAATTTTCGGACAGTATACCAGAAGCATCGCGAATCTTTTATATTTGAAATATTATTTCTTATTACTGCATAATATTCTTTCTTAGAATTATTTAAAGTGATTCTGTACTGTTTTTTTGCGTTCAAATATGCATGAAGATCTGTTTGACTGTTAGATCTATGAAATTGTTTTAAATTTAGCTTAGCAACACGTTTGGCTTCCATGCAGTTTGCATTAAACCATGGCCTTGCTTCTCTTAATGAGTAGTGGTTACTTGTCTTTATAATTTTGAGCATACCGGCACTGCATGCTGCTTCTTTTAATGTAAGAGTTAAGTTATCGTTTAGTAAGTCAACATTTTTACTATTGAAATAAATATTATTTGAATGATTTAAGTAATAGGTATATTTATTAGTCTTGTTCTCGTCATATTTGAAGGTACATGTATAAGTACTAGCTACTTTATTATGGGCATTGCTATGTGTATTTCGAAAACACGGGTATTTAATACATATTGAATAAAATCTGTGATCTGAGCCAGAAATTGAATCAGCGATTTCAAATTTAACTAAATGTTCGAGAAATTTTATATTAGCCCACGCAAAGTCTACAGTACTTTTTCCATTACTATTGTAAAAAGTATATTTACCCATATAGTCTCCTGTTGTGCGCCCGTTTAAGACATATAAGCCTAGACTCTCCATACTGTCGACTAGTTTCCTACCTCTACTATCAACTTCCTTAAGCAGTGATACTCTAGCTTCTGAGACATTCTCAAACGAGAATGTATTCTCAGGTGCTTGGTTTAGTTCACCAATTTTGGCGTTATAGTCTCCGGTCAATAGAAACTTGCAATCGGGAAAAGCGCCTAAAATTGATGAAATTGAGTCTTGCAACATGTTAATACATATCTCATTGTTAAGGTTAGGTTTTAAGTATAATGTGCCAATAACGTATTTTTGAGTTTTTGTTTTTAGAAGAAAAAATATCCAAAAGTCATATACTTCGATAATCTGATAATCAATGTATTTATTATTTTTTGCTAAAACAAGAAGACCTCCACTTGCCCTACCTTTATGTTTTTCTTTAATAGCGGGAACGTGACATAATTGATGAAAATCATTTAAAAATGTAGGTAACTTTAAATTATCGGCATAAGCCCAAGTTTCGCAAAAACACAATAAATCGGCATTGCACAAGTTATATTTCATTTCTGTATCTAAGTTATGTAAGGCATTTATTCCATGTATATTCCAAGAAAGTATATGAAAGTAATTACTTACGTTTTTAAAATCTAGGTCATTAAAAAAGGGTATTACTTGATGGCCGTCGTGAAGGTCTGCATGTAGCGAAGAGGGTTCATTTTTTTCTATCCTTGGGAGTTGGGCGAGTTGCGGTCTTCTGGGGAGAGCGTCTTCGGTGGCTTTGAGCTTTAGTTGAGTGGGTTTAGCTGAAGTTTTGGGATCTTCTACGTCGGCGGAGCTGGCGGGGAAAGAGTGTCTAAAAAAACTTCTTCGGCAATTTTCGAGTTGTTATTCGGTAGTGATTTCTTCTTAGGGGGGTTGGGGGATGGAGTATCTGTTGAAGAGTTTCGGTCGCTGGTGGTACGTTTATTAGAAAGGTTTTCAATTTTGGCTTTATGTGCGTGTTTTCCTTTGTGCGTTTCTCTTTCTTGGGCTGACAGATCCTCACTTACGAATATACCACTTCCCTTAAAGGATTTTTTACTTTTTAAGATGGCATATTTCGTCTTAAGAGAGGTGAGAATAAGGAGCACTGGTCGGGGTTTCTGTTGCGGGTTCAATGTCTTCTTCCCAAGACGAAAGATACTCTCAATATCGCAGTTAGATAATTTTATGTTAAGATGTTGTTGGAGGAGGAATATGATATTATTTTCTAAATCTGGAGTTGATTCATTACCTTCAGGTATCCCATATAGAATTAGATTGCGTTTTCTGCATATTTTTTCGAGTTTGGCTATAGTTGTTGCTTGACTTTCAATAATTGTTTCAAGGTTGTTAACCTTCACATCAATTTCGTTGAACTTGGATTTGAAATATTGTAAATCGTCTTTTGCTTCTGTTATATCTGTGGATATAGTGTCCAATATTTCAAGTTTTTTTAATATAATTTGAAACTGCTCTTCATTTGTAGCCATTATTTTGCAAACACGTGTTAAATATTATAGGTTATGCTGCAAAAACTTTTATTTAAATATTTGTTGTAAGATTTGTTTATATATTTATAATAACGATGATTAACTGTATTTTATTTGGTTTTTTGTATCACTTAATACATTCACAATAATAAAATAAATATAATATAATCAAAGTTACATTTTGCGGGAAAAAAAAAATACGACTGTTCACCGCGAAAGCAATGTTGCCAATCATGAAGTATAAAATACAATCAAATCGTATAGAGAATAATATATTCTTTAAGTTATAATAACGTTAAATGTCAATAAATCAAATTTAACTGTTAAATCTTCAAATGAGGCTACTTCCGGTTCACCAATAATAACCAAAATCTAATCAGTTGTTCTTCTGGATGAAAACTTGAGGAATACGAAAAAATGATAACACACACACACACACACACACACACACACACACACACACACACACACACACACACACACACACACACACACACACACACACACACACACACACACACACACACATACATACATACATACATACATACATACATAATACAGACATCATCGTAAAAATTGTAAAATCGTATTATAGGGACCCTAAAACATGCTTGTTCATTAAAAACTCATCATTGAATTTTTTGACCAAAGACGATACCTTCCTTACCTAAAGGTGACGAAAGGTAAAAATATGAGGAAAATGCAAATGAAAATTATGCTATTTAATTTAAATCTTATTATAATAAGAATGCTAAGAAGTAAATAAAATATAAACTTCATACATATCAAGCTTTTTTTCGTGAATCAAATTCATTTTATTACTGAAAGAGTATACGATTTTTTTTTGACATTAAAGTACAGCATCATATCCGGTCCACAGCGAGTGGACAGAGGCCATAGGTTACACCACACTGACAAAACTTTGTGATATTTATTACTCCTATAATGTTTATTTCACGGAGAAATTCGCAATTTGCTTTTGCAGTTTGCATTTTATTTATTGTTAATCATTGTAGTTATCTTGAGGAAGAAATAAAATAATTCCAAAAGATTGATAATAACTTACAAGTTTTATTAAAAATTTACCTTCATCCTGACTGCTTACCTGTGAACATTTCACCTACTACCTAACTCGACAATCGTGATCACAACCAACTATATTTATTTATAATATATATATATATATATATATATATATATATATATATATATATATATATATATATATATTATGTTACCGGCCAAACCCGATTTCAGGATAAACTAGTTTTGCCTAGGCTAAACTAATTCTTCCTACATGCAATAGGATAAACTGGTATAGCCTAGGCTAAACTAGTTCGTCCTAAGCCCGATAGGATAAATCAGTTTAGCCTAGGCCAAACGGTTTCTTTCCGCTTCTCTAAGTGCGTACACCATATTCGTAATTTCTTCTTGCGAGAGACTCATATTAATAAACTAATTTACTTAATCCCTCTGTTATTAATAATAACCTGGCTAATGAAAATACTATCATTACTGCAATTGTTTATTATTCAAAAAGCAGTATCCATGGTATACTAGATTTAATTTTTAGTTAAATATATAAAGTTAGAGAAAAATGGTGAAAATCTCCGAAATTATTGGTTTTAGGCATGGGATATCCTTAATAACATATGAAGATAATACAAAAATACACACAACTGAATAATAAAATATAGGGTGTTCCATTTGAAAATGACGAGTTATAGTCATTTGAAATTGAGCACATTTGATTCGCTTTATTGAGCAGCCTGTATAATTGCATTTTAAAAAAAAATATGTTAGAACATAGAGTATAATTACAGTTATACAGAAAAGAAAATTCTTAATTCTTACTATTAAAATAACTTCAGTAAGCCTTTATAAAGCAATGCGTGTATTCGGTCTTTTTTAGAGAAAAAAACGGAATAACTTGGCAACGCCGCGGAAAACTAAAACAAAATTCATATGTTCGTATAGGTGAACAAAATACAATTCAAAATATATAAAAATATATAGGGCGTTCCATTTAAAAAAAGAGAAACTATTCTCGCCGAGCCGTAATGCAACACCCTGTATATGTGAAAATAATTTTACATTATGCTCCTTAAGTAGTCGAATAAATTCTGTTAATAAACTTATGCTGTATTTCTAACGACAAGGGAGATATCGAAGACGGCGATTTCGGTGACTCACCCTGTATATATATTTATATCAAAATTCAAAGTATTTGTTTTTAGGATGATAACATAATAACTACTAGTATAAATTTTAACTTTAACCTAACTTCTAAATAACTTTTGTCAAAATAAATTAAATACAAGTATAAAGGCTGGTATTCTGAGTGCCCAACTAAGCAAGCGACTAGCTAGTCGCCCAACTGTCATAATATATACATCCATCCTCTGTACTTCTGAAGATGCCGTAACTGGCGAAATTGTACAATAAAGTTCATTATACTCTTTATTTGTGAAACGAAATCAAGTGTTTTTATTTAATAATTTACAATGTTTCACCGAGTGCCAACAGCTTCATCCACTGAATTAATATACATATACTTTAGTCGGGTGACTGGCTAGTCGATTGCTTAGTCGGGCTTAAACGCGAGCTCAGTATACTTGGCATAATGTTTAATGGAAACTTGAACTTTTTATTGTTATATTTATAATTTTTAAATATACCTAATTAAATTAAAAAGGAATTACAATACCTACAATGTAGTCGTCTCGTATTACAGTAAAAAGTCCTTTATTATACTGTTATTTAATTACATATGGGGTAGATACCCAAGATAACGAGTCTGTCAGGAATCTCGAAAACTAAGACATACAAAATGGGTTAAATTCGAGAAACATTGTTCCGTTAGGCCATTTTTTATCCGGAAAAATGTATAGGTCACTAGATATAGGCGAAAATGTAAATTTTGCTGTTTTCCATGTTTATAAATAACTTTCAAATATGAAATTCTACTGGATTTAGGTTTGTTCTTTATTAGAGCAATTTTTATATTCTTTTTTATGGCGATACTCAATTTTTTTTCATTACTGTTGAATTTCAATTTATGTTCTGACGTCAAAGTTATAATTTTTATACAGAGTGAGTCGGGAAGAAAGTTAAAGGGGCAAGGGGGGTGGGGATTTAACTTTTTTATTATAAGAAATAGAAAAAAAAATGACTCATACAAAAGTTTTATTTTAAATATACCTTTTGATGGCAGATGTAAATATGTTTTATAAAGTCAGGTTTACAAGATAGGACTATCAACTTTTATTTCTTAAATAGCAACCTATAATTATTTTACTTAAATATAAACCGTCATTTTATTTCTTTTCAACGATGTATTACTTTTTATTAATGTATTTGAGAAAAATCGAGAAAAACAAGATAATTAAGATATATGGAAAATAATTCTTGAGCGATTGTTTTTTTAACTTACCACGCCTGTTTCCACGACAGTAAGTTATGTTTACTGGTTGAACGACGGTAAGAAAAGTATATAAATTTAATAATTTATAAATTTATTTAAATAATAATAGTTCGACCGGCATTCAAAGGGGGTTTGATTACATCAAAGAAATCTTTGATTACAATAAATATACACAATGTCAGTATTTTATTTTTCATATATTAGGTTTTACAATAATTACAATTATTTTACAAATATTATTTATGTATGTTAATACTAAATGTACAATTAGAACAATACTAATGCCACTGGTTTGCCCGTTATTAGCATTATTCACAGAAAATGTTTCGGAAGTCAAAGAATTAATCTTTTGCACTGCTATTCCACCGTCGTTGTGTAGAATTTTTTGGCGAATTCTATTTTGTTCTGAAGAGAATCCTCCACGTAGCTTTCCGCTACTGTGGAAGAGCGCCACCCACCATGTCTTTTTAACCCAAGAACATCCATTACTTTATTAGCTAAAAGTGTTGCTGCAGTGCGCCGCAACGAGTGGCCAGTGTAACTATCCGGATTTTGCAAATTAAAATATTTCGCAATTTTTGACGGCCAACTCCCGATTGTACCTTTTCTCACAACTTGAACAGGACATTTTCCTCTGCGATAATTCAAAAATAAATTATCCGATTTCACGTTGCTTGGTCGAAGTTTGATATATTTACGAAAAATGTCTAGTAGTGTATCTTTTCATCTTGTTTGTTAATAACTGTAAATGTCCGTTGAATGTAGTTTTTGTATTTGGTATTTTTACAATAATGAATCCTTCACGTTCTTCTATATCTTTGATAGTCATATTGTATAATTCTTCTTTCCTACATGCACCGGATATTCCTAATATCATTCCCACCTAAAAATACACAGAACAATAATATAATTATTGTCTACATTTTACAAGTGATCTAAACATACCTTATGAATTAAAAATTCCTAGTCTGGTGCTTCATTCAAAAATTTTGTCATGTCTTCCTTAGTGAAAATACTAGATTTCTTAGGTCTATAGTCAACATTTTTTCTTTTAAAATAAGCAATAAGAATACCAAATTTTGAAATATCAATAGATCATAAAGAAAAATTGTGCTCTTTAACATACTCAGCCCATAAGCTTCCAGGTGCTTTTAGTTGCTTAGATCTTAGCTTAGTATTTTTATATCGCAGTTTGGATTTTTCTGGTATTACTGCCGAACATACGATATTCCACGATTCTTCTATATTTAAATTCTCACTCTCAGAGTCACTCATTTTAATTATTTTTCTTTGTTGAATAGTTTAAATTAAGTTTAAATAACACCGTGACTTCTTGACATTCAAACGCATAAACAAACAATTAAACCATAACTAAACAATAAAGTCATAGCGGTGGTCATAGCATACTGTAAAGCTACCTACTGTATTCAGTTTTAATAATACTTAAAATGAAAAAATTAAAATAAAATAAAAACGATCTGACAAAATTGGGACCTTCACTTCTTAATACTATTGTATTCAAATATTATAGGTATTGCGTTTACATTTTCCCACAATAAATCTATACTGCTTTTGCCCACAGGGCACTAAAATAGTCCACTAGTGTGTATAAAAATCATGTTTCGTACTATTATTTTTAATGTATGCAATCTATTCTTTTGTTGCTTCTACATTTTTAATAGGTCCCTATTATTTCATTTTACCCTTCTTTTCTTCTTCTGTGTTTTAGGAATAAAAACAGTGCCTTTGGAAAGTTTTGAAGTGAATTTAATAGGCATTTGCTCTAAGTCGAGAAGAGTGGTGTTTTGTAAACTTTTTGTTTCGTTTTGTTTGATACTTTGTTTTACGTTTGTTACTTGTAATTAACTTAACAGGAAACAATTTACTCTTGAAGTATTCTCAACTTTCATGAGTAGCTTTAACTTTTCGTCAATTATTGTTATAATGGCTCCTTCACACGTCCATGTTGTATTAGAAGGTTTAGAAGAATGAGGATAAATGGTTATTGTTATTATCTTTGCGTTTTCGTATTACCTTTATTGTACGTTTATGTGTTAATTCTGTTTTAAAATCGTCCTTTTTAATGCACAGCAAAGGGGATGATAATGAATAAATATGTATAGTGCCATTTAACACAGTCATTGAGTAAGGGTGGAAATGTGAATTTGAGCATTTAAGTTATTTTATACATAATATTGATAGCATGCAAATAATATACAGTTAATTAATAGTCGTCTGAAAAATATAAGGTGTTATTTATTGATTTCTAATAACGATTCATTAATACTTAACAAATTTCAAATTTATTATTGCCTGAAAGCATGGGTGATAATTTTTTTAACATGAGACATCTATAATCTAAATGTATTATATTATTTCATTTATAAAAATTCAAGATTTTGTTCCAAAATGAATTTTTCTAAAATGGAATTTACAAAGTTCTATATAAATAATAATTAATATTTTTTGCATGATCGGTTTTTACCTTCCGTCATCTTTAGATAAGGAAGGTATTGTCTTTTGTCAAAAATATGTGGTGAGTTTACAATGAATATGTATGTGTGTTGCGTGTGTGTGTGTGCGTGTGTGTGTGTGTGTGTGTGCGTGTGTGTGAGAGAGAGTGTGTATGTGTAGATATATATATAACAGCCAGCTATGCTACAACCATGGAAACTGCTATTATATTAAGAAAATTCTAATTGAAAGATGTCAGTCTCAAGTACAATTAGCGTACTATATTTGTATTATAATTGTATTGGACAACCCTTTGCTAGAAACTTTCTGTATGGAATTTGTACAAAATACATAGAACTGATGGAAAGTAATGTGCTAGCCACATCATATTTTTTTAAGTTTACCGATCAGGAGGCAGAGGCGGTAAGTAAAGAAACAACGATCAAAGCTTACTTTAAAAATTACAACAAGGTATTGTCTTTGGTCAAAAAATTTGGTGGTGAGTTTTCATTGAATAAGCACGTTTTAGGGTCTTTACAATACGATTTTACTATTTTTACGATGATGTCTGTATGTGTGTGTGTGTGTTCGTGTGTGTGCGTGTGTGTGTGTATGTATGTGTGTGTGTGTGTGTGGACGCCGTTTCGTGCACGAAATCTCCAATACTAGAATTCCAAAAATTACAATTCTTGCGTATTCCTCTTCCTTACAACCATATGCAGACCTGTTTTGATTTTGGTTATAATTGGTCAACCGAAAGTACCCTCATTTGAAGATTTTAACAGTTTTTCTTGAAAAAATCAATTAAATGTTATTATAACTTAAAGAATATATTATTGTCTATACGATTTGATTGCATTTTATATTTGATATTCAACAGATATAGAGTTAAAGAAGAATAACGATAATAAATTTTATATAAATTTCATAATTCAGCCAGCTATGCTAACTTAACCATGGAAACTGCTAATATATTCAGGTAATTCAAATTGACAGATGTCAGTATCAATAAAATGAAATCAATGAAAGAATAAGGGAAGTAACTCTAGTGTTAGAAGTTTCTAGATATAAGAGAGACGATTACATATTGGTTTGAACATGTCATGAGGAGAGATGAATATATTAATAGAAGAAGAAGAATGTTTTAATTGACGGGATAGCACAGTGGCGGTGTGCTGGCCACTGGACTTAGAGATCGTGGGTTCGAATTTGAGTCAGGTCGGAAATTGTTCTCGACTGGCCTTGATCGGTATATACTCCCGTTACCTTTCCAAATTGGGATACAATTAACTTGGCAATCAAAAAGCTATCGGCCACCGGTTAGTGGTTGTCACAATGGTTTGTACCGGGTGGGCAACACACATAGTATCTAAGTAAGGAATGCCGTGACAAATGTAAAAAGATAAATTAATAGATGTGTGTGGCGGGCCACCATAGAAATATAATCCATAGGGGATGAAAATCCCGGAACACCGTACATAAATACAATAAATACTTTAGAAATTTAGTATTAATTTTTTTCCGAAATTTCCCGCACGCTTTTCTGGAGACCATTTTAGTGATCAGATTCGGGTATATTGTTTACCCTATGGGTTGCTAGATACATACAGGCAAAAATATAAATTTTATAGTTTTTAATTTTTGCGAATAACATCCAAGTATGAAACAATAATGGATTTGGTTTGCAGGTATGCACTTCGTCTGTGTGAAATGAAAATAAGTAGTGTAAAAATAGATTTACTATTGTTTTTTGAACCATGTTATTAAAAAACAAAAAAATGCCGTGTAAAGAGAAAATTAGGAGCATTATTAAAAATATAGAGTGCATTAGTATAATACATTATTCTCGTTTCCATTTTTCTGTTTCTTCCACTGTGAACTTTGCACCATGACATATGCCACTCACACACGAGACTTTTAAGTAGGTTGATGTATTTTTTCTTTGCAAAACAACTAGCAACAAACATTCCTCCGCTGTCTCTGCTCTGACGTTTATCAGACATTCCCACGAATAAAAATGTGGCAATCTGGGAATGAAATTGTACGTTACTTTGCTCTCGGGTTAACATAGATAAATGGGGTGGGATTTTTTAAAATGTCACAGGAAAATATACATACTGTATTTTGTTAAGATTTTTAAAATAGTGCCATCAAAGAACTAAATTTGTTCAATGTGTTATCTATATTTAGGAGATAAATGCTAAACAAAATAATTTTTGTTCAACAGGACATTAATAACTTGTAGTCCACTACAGTGGCTCGACAAAATTCACCAAATACGATGTTGAATTGAAAAATTCGCACAGAACACTCTACACGCACAATTATTATTTGTGCGGTTATGTGAACTATTATTCCTGTATCAGTCAAGTTTTGCGTTATTCAACTAATTTGTGACTTAATTTGAATTTATTGAATTAATGTGTGCATTGACTTTCTTGGGAGTTGGTAAAACCCTATGCTTTCACTGTTCATTAATAACAAATCTGTCCATAAGCCTGCTAGGATCAGGTTATTAAAGGAGCAGTAAGTTAAACGAGGTTTGGAAGCGAACACGTTCCTTATCAACTATCAGAAACCTGGAGACCCACGACCTACTTCGTAGAAATTTTTGCCATTTCTAACTCATTGGTCAGAATATTGTAAACCCGTCCATAGGAGATGCCCACAGCCTTTGCTAATTCTCGAACTTTAGTCGCTGATCTGCTAAATGGGTGGTAATAATGAAAATAAGTAAATACTTATGGGGGGTATTAATAAAAACAAGTATATGCTTATTACTGACAGTTTTATAAGTATGTATCCGTATTAATAATGATGCTATAAGAATTTACATATACTTAAAATCAAAATGAGTAATTACTTAAAACTGTATTATATTAAATTTATAAGTGCGATATTTGTTATGCTTATGGCGGACTGAACTAAAATTTCAAAGATTATATTAATTAAAAAAAATGATGTGGGCAGCACATTACCTTCCGTCAATTCTGTGTATTATGTATAAATTCCATGTACAAATATTCTTGCAAAAGATTCCATTTTACAAGTAAATTATTTCACAAATAAACTATGTAAATTGCACTTAACACTGGTATCTTCTTCTTTAGTTTTTCCCATTCGTTAGGGGTCGCTTTTCTTGAATTTCTTCTTCCACTCATTTCTATTTTCCTTGTCGTCCTCATTCATTTCATTTTCTCTCGTCTTCCGCAATACAGTCCTTTCATCTTCTCGTTGGTCTTCCTCTGTTTCTACTACCATCTACTACTCAGCTGTTCATTCTTCTTCCAATATATTATTCATCTCTCCTTATAACGTATCCAAACCAATATAATCGTCTCTCTTGTATCTTTCTAAAAATTTATATCACTCGAGTCATTTCCCTTATCGTCTCATTCCTTATCCAACCTTTCCGTATCTTCCCCAACATCCATCTTAATATCCTCATCTCTCTGCCACATTAAATATCTTTTCATTGACATTGACATCTGTCAATTAATATAATAAGTTTAAGTTTTTATAATTTTTTAACTCTATATTAATTGATTACGAAGTATAAAATGCAATTAATTCGTACAGATAATAGGATATTCTTTAATATTTATAATAACATTAAATATCAAAAGATGATATTTAACAGCGTTTTTTCGAGAAAAACTGTTAAAATATTCAAATGAGGGTACTTCCGGTTGACTAATTATAACCAAAATTTAATCACCTCTTCTTTTGGATGTAAAGAAAAGGAATATGAAAGAATTTAATTTTTAGAATATTAGTGTTGGCGTTATCGTCTATGAAAAAATCTTCACACACACAAACACAGACATCATCGTAAAAATGGTAAAATCGTATTCTAGGGACCCTAAAACATGCTTATTCACTAAAGGTGACGGAAGGTAAAAAACATTGTCTTCACCATACGAGCCCGTAAAGATTGTAAAATTCGTAAGAACAATCAAAGTAAACACAATTTTGTCAAATTATTTCGCTTTACACCCGAAAGTGTGAACTAGCTATTATAACACTCTTTTGGCGTTAGGAATGAATCCAGCGGTTATTCCGTACGCACTTCGGACTAGGTTGCCATTCAAAGCTTCCCAACAGGAAGACTATTATTATTAGCTTATGGCATTACATACACAATAAATATAATAAAATTAATAAAAATTTGAAATAAATATTTTTTATAGGTCCAAGTCAAGGTTGTTTAACCAAACGATAGCTTCTGGTGTAACTTGAAAGAAATCTTCCATTGTTCCCTGGAATGCTCGAAGTGGACATTCATTTACAATGTGGTTGATTGTTTGTTGTTCAGCGCCGCAATCACATTTTGGATCTGACCGCAAACCCCATTTGTAAAATGAAGATCCACACCTACCATGCCCAGTTCTAACCCTGTTTAATGAAACCCAAATTTTGCGTGGAAGATCAAAGCCATCCGGACGTTTTCGTGTATTTAATATTGAATACCCAGTAGAATCAGTTTGATTCTGCCATTCAATACGCCACGCATCTGACCCATTGAAGTTTTCATTAACCAAATGTTTAGCAGTTTTTATTGGAGGATTTCTGGATTTTAATCTTTTAAATTCAATAACATCCCGATGAACTGGTAAATCTAAATTTTGACATGCCTTTTTATACTCTCTAACTAAAATTTTGCATCTTCGGATCTTAGGTGGTTCAATATGACTAAGAACTGGAAGCCACTTGAGTGGATACTTTGAATACAGCCAGAGATTATACGCATTGTCTGATTGAGAACAATATCAACTTTATTTACATGGGCACTATTTAACCAAACAGAGGCTGCGTACTCAGCAGTTGAGTATACTAACCTCAATGCAGTTGTTCGCAGTGTATTGGCATCGGCTCCCCACGTTGTTCCTACCAATTTCTGCAAAATATTATTACGCGTTCTCAACTTTGCTGCTAGAGTGCGTAAATGTTTTTCATATGAAAGGGTACGATCTAATATAACACCCAAGTATTTTGGAAAGAAGTTGTGCGGTAAGATTACACCATTAAAAGAAATATTCATTGTCGATCTTGCCAATTTGTTGTTCAAATGGAAACAGCATACTTCAGTTTTGGCGGTGCTTGGAGACAATCGCCATTTCCTAAAATAATCACTTAATACTTCTAAATCTTCAGACAATATTTGTTCTAAAGTGCTTATGTTGGTGTGCTGTGTAGTAAGAGCAAGGTCATCTGCATAGCCAAATTTTCTGGATGTTGTTTCTGGTAAATCGTATATATATATATATATATATATATATATATATATATATATATATATATATATACATATATATAAGTTGAAAATGGGAGGAGCTAAAACAGAACCTTGAGGAAGACCATTATTTAATAATTTTGGTTTACTGATAGAATTTCCCAAAAATACTTGCAAAACTCTATTAGTTAACATATTATTTACTAAGGAAACTAGTTTCATACAGCCAGTAATTTTTAGTAATTTATAAATTAGGCCTTCTCTCCAAACCGTGTCATACGCTGCTGTAAGATCCACAAAAACTGCCCCTGTTTTTAAACGTTGCTCAAATCCTCGTTCAATAAATGTTGTTAGTGCTAAAATCTGATCTTCACAATTGCGGTTCGGTCGGAAACCAGATTGTTCTATGGGCAAGGCATCCAGAATAGTTGAACTCCTATTGTATATTAAACGTTCTAGTAATTTATATGTAATACTTAAAAGGGCAATAGGTCTGTAGCTTTCTGGTTTATTTGATGGTTTACTGGGTTTTAGTATAGCAATAATTTTAGATTTTTTTAATTCTTTTGGTAATATTCCATTATTCAGGAAGACTATATCACCATGGGTTGCAAATATCAGAGCATCAGGTTCGGCTTTGAAAAAAATACCGCCTGGTAGAGGTCGCTACGTCCGAATAGGGAGTTTTATTTGCTCCACTCTGCATAGTGATGGCAGAGTAAGCATTTTTGAAATACGTCTTAATAACGAATGCACGATACTCAAAACTATACGCCATAATGACAACTGCAATGGCAAGGGAGGCTGTACATAACGGCACAACTAGGTCCCCGCCACTACTACCAGCGCCTGAGCAGTAGCGGCGGCAAATTGAGGAACTTTCCCTACGCCATCCTGTATATGTCGTAAAAAGTTTTTCTTTTTTCTGGCAATATATTTATTGATATTGATGTGCCTGACACTTCTAAATATAAAATAAGTTGAAAGAATAAAACAAGTATATTTTTCTGATATTGAAACAAGGAAATAAACACTTTTAATATAGATTTCTGTTTGTGACATCTCAGTCAATATGAATTTTGCACACTTTTATATTGACATATAGTATGCTACTCCATTGGCGTATGAATATATCTAGTTTATGAAGCAAAATATTATAAGCGGAAAACATAGTGATATTATAAAACTATATCAAGTCGTTTTTAAGTGATCTATAGTAATGTAGTAAATAGTATATTTTTAATATATATAAATCTTTGGTTAAATATAAAAAATAAAATTTGTTTAAAGTATCGTTCTCTAATGTTTTAAAGTAAATTTTTGTGTGCATATAATAAATTCCCGTAAAAAAATGCTTTATCTGTATGTAATGCGTACGTACACCACAAAACATTTAGCCGAGAAAACAGAGTTTACTTATAATATATACAAGTGAGAAAAATATTAATGTTGTGTTTTAGTAATTTCTAGAAGTTACAGTTTTTGAGCTCACAATTCTCGAGTTCGAAAGTTCGCGCTACGCAAATGCAAAGTGGCATATATATTTATAACATTAATGCCCAGTTACATAAAAGCTTGTTAAAATATAACTTATTGTTGAATTTAGCAACGTATTCAATTTTGACATGACAAATTTACAAATGTTATTAGAGCGTAGAAATTAGATAAATTGTGTGTAAGTATATTTTAAATACACCCGATGTAATTGATTTCTACACTTATAATATATGTAAACTTTTCACTATTTGACATCATATAAAACTTGCTAAATTTATCAATGAGTTATATTTTTATGAAACCGGACATACTCGTAAACTGAGTCATATTTCGGACACAATTTGTGGCACCTATATTCTGATTTTTTTTCGATACGTCGAAGCAGTAATACAGCCCGTCTACTTTTACCTGACGGGTTAAGATGCGCAATGATTCATAGACTGTGGTGGGGGGTGAAATATGGAACGGAGCTCATTCTATCCTAACTCTGTTGCAGTTAAGATCGGAAAGTATAAACCGGGGCATAAACTATGAAATCATGCATACTTGACTATACTATAATCATCCTGGACTATAGTTATATGCCTAATAATTCCAGAAAGAATAACGACAATCATCAATCATCTTACGGCTGTTATCACGAAGGGCCATCAATTTTAAAAATATATTTTTTTGTATACTTCTTGTATCACCAAACGTTTTAAGAATGTTAAGTAGAGCCAGCTATTTTTACCTCTCGCTAAGAGAGGTATTGGATTCATGCTAAAAATCGCATATCCAGATTTTAATGAATAAGCACGTTTTAAGGTCCCTACAATCCGATTTTAACATTTTTACGATTATGTTTGTGTGTGTGTGTGTGTGTGGATATGTATATATATATATATATATATATATATATATATATATATATATATATATATATATGTGAGTATGTGTGTGGGATGTTGGAAGGACGGTTACTCAAAAACTATAAGATTTTATATTTGTTTAACTACGTATTTCCCAATCAGACATTCATGGGAAGATCTGAAAGGTTTTGGTAACAATTAGACAACCGGAAGTAGAAGATTCTTAAAAATAATCTTTTAAATATTATTTTTTGAAAATTTTTCTTGGTAATAATAAAGAAAATTAAATTCTCTATCTGATACATTTAAATATTTTATTATATATTCTATAGATTTAGAGATAAAAGAAATATAATATATAAAATAATCTGGAGTGCGCGCAGCAATGTTGCCATTGCCGCGTTAATGTGGCAGAGTGAGATAGTAAAGTATGCGGTCGTTGCACTCGCACACACTACTTTTACAGTCTCGCGCGATGCCGCACGCAGTCCAGTTCTATATGTCGAAGGTATATACAAATGTACAAAATATTATTCATTGAAATTTTGAATCTATCATTATTTTTGTATATAAATTTTCGTGGCCCCTCTAAACCCGAGGCCGCGGGCTTCCGACAGGTGCGACATCCCTTAAATCCACCACTGTCCAGAGGTAATAACAGTCTAATATTTGTTTATATATTTAACATTCCCAAATCTTATCATCGCATGAAATGTAATTAAGCGATTAGCTTGTGTATCATTATAGTGATTATACCTGCATGGTCTCTAAGCGTCGGGATGCCTGATGCGCATTTGTCACACATGAGCGGTGGGTAAACCAACTGGGACCAACTGCAAATTATATCTCCCTCGATATCCAGGACATAACATCACTGTTAACTACTGCATACAAATGCTGCAAGTTTTTAATAAGACCAAAGTTTTAATAAGTCTGCGGTTTGAAGTGTTTTAATTAGCAAATTCCAAATAGAAGTTTCAGAATTTGCTGCAAAAATTATTTGAATTGGAAGAAATAATGAGGTCTCGCAAAAATTAATAATTTGTACAGGCAAGTTCTAAAACTCTATGTAGAAATAAGTTAAAACTTTAATTTTAATCTCATATATTTTTACCTTCCGTCACCTATATAGGTAAGGAAGGTATTGTCTTTGGTCAAAAAATTCGGTGGTGAGTTTTCATTGAATAAGCACGTTTTAGGGTCTTTACAATACGATTTTACTATTTTTACGATGATGTCTGTATGTGTGTGTGTGTGTTCGTATGTGCGTGTGTGTGTGTGTGTGTATGTGTGTATGTGTGTGTGTGTGTATGTGACCGTTTTTTCCTGCACGATATCTCCAATACTAGAATTCCAAAAATTACAATTCTTGCGTATTCCTCTTCCTTACAACCATATGCAGACTTGATTAGATTTTGGTTATAATTGGTCAACCGGAAGTACCCTCATTTGAAGATTTTAACAGTTTTTCTTGAAAAACTCAGTTAAATGTTATTATAACTTAAAGAATATATTATTGTCTATACGATTTGATTGCATTTTATATTTCATATTTAACAGATATAGGATTAAAGAATAATAAAGATAAAAAAATTCATATAAATTTCATAATTCAGCCAGCTATGCTAACTTAACCATGGAAACTGCTAATTCAAATTGACAGATGTCAGTATCAATAAAATGTAAATCAATGACAGAATAAGGGAAGTAACTCTAGTGTTAGAAGTTTCTGGATATAAAAAAGACGATTACATTGGTTTGAACATGTCATGAGAAGCGATGAATATATTAATAGAAGGTGGAAGAAACATAGGAAGACCAAATATAAGATGAAAAGATTGTATTGCAGAAGACTTGAGAGAAAAGGAACTGAATGAGAAAGACACGCAAAACAAAAATGAGTGGAAGAAGAAAATAAAAAATAGCGACCCCCTAACGAATGGGAAAAACTAAAGAAGAAGAAGTAGATGTCAGTGTCAAGTGCAATTTGCATAGTTTGTTTATGAAATAACTTTACTGGAAATATAGCATCTTTTGCAAAAAAAAAATATGTATAGGGCGCGTGCCTTTGGCAAGCAGATATGGGAACCCGTATCAAAATGACAGCAATTAATTATGTCCATAACTGACAAGTGTCAATTTTTCATTCAAAATTTCATGATTTTCTTATTTCATGTGGTTTGTTTGTTATCAGGAGAATGGAATTCAGTTGCCGAGAAAGGGAATCATAAAATACCAAAAAATTAGAATCTTTTAGAAGAAAATTTATGTATGGAATTTGTACATAATACACAGGATTGACGGAAGGTATTGTGCTGGCCACAACAGATTTTTTTATTTAAATATTATGAAAAACACGTTTCAAAGTTATTTGGATTAATACAAGAACAAGTTGTGTCAATTTTAGACTAAAATGAGATTAATATGATTATTTCTAAAAGGGCACTTAGTCACCTTTTACTAAATTTACAGTACCTACACAAAGAAACTGATCTATAGACTGATCTATGTCATATTTATATTTTTTATACAGGGTATTTCAAACCACGCGTTCCAGGCTTTTTTTTCTGCACCACGACTTAGAGATATTTTTTGTACGAACGGTTTTTTTTAATGTTTACCGATAGGGTTTCCAAGGCAATAGGTTTTATTTACAAATTACTGATCGGTAAGAGATGTGTATCACTTACCGATCAGGAAGCGGAGGCGGTAAGTGAAAAACAACGAACAAAGCTTACTTTAAAAATGACTACTAAATTTTTTTGTCATAATAATTTTAATTTTTTTTTTAATTTTGCGCGTCGATCGTGCAAAAAACGTAATAAGTATTATGATCAGTACGTACTCTTCTATCTTAATTTTTAAATAATTAGAAATGTTCGAACTGTCTTCAACCTTGATCGGTACATTTTTTTAACCGATGTCGGATATTGTTGACTGCGCTTAGCACTTCATTTTCACTCAGCAGGCGGCATGTGTCCGGAATCCTGTCCTTCAAATGTCAAATTAAACAACTGAAAAACAGGACTAAGCTATGGCTAAGCACCGATCAAGGTGGAAAGAACATTATACATTTTTTTTTATTTATTTTGTAAATAATAGCTAATATAAAAAAATGTTTCCAACAAAAGTTTTTTGTTTTTAGAATACAAATTCAATGATACCACACATGACCTAGGTCCCCATTTTAAATTTTGAATTTGTGTAGTTACGCCTACTTCCGGTAAATTCCGGAAGCTGAGACTACTACTACCATTAAATTCTTCAGATAGGATTAAGTTATGGTATTTTTTTTCCTGAACCTCTAGGATGTAGTTCAGAAAAAAAGCCTGGGAAGGGTGGTCTGAAACACCTTATATATAAACAACATACAAAAAATTGGATAACAATTTCATGAAAATTAAATACTGCATCTAGTAAAAAAATATAATTAAAGTGACTGGACAAAAAAATGTCCTGTCAAAAACAAATGACAATTATGTGAAAAAATAAATGTTTAGTTAAATTAGACATTGGATATTGGGATATTTCAATAATAATGCGAACCTGGTGGCGAAATTTGGAACAAAAGCAAAGAGCAATTTTATTTTATGATTTTGGAACCATTAGTTGACAGTGAATAAAATTCAAAATTAAGTGCAACATTCAAAATATTAGTAATTTAATGTGTAAGTAGTGACTTTCTCCATTTTGTTATTGAAATGACACCTATCCGTAAATGCATTTGCTATTGAAAAGGCACGCGTCCCGAGCACATGCCGTTTCTTGACTAAATGAAAACTTTTCGTTGTTTTACATCTACATAGTCATAAATTTATAAGAAGTGTCTTTACATCAAGAAACACGCATTAGGGATCATAGATGACCTTAATTCAATTTGATGATTCTGTGGACTTATACCCTTTTAACAATAATCAATTGAATTATTGAATTGTATATTTGGCTAAGTTATATGTATATTTTTATGTACAGTGTGTCTAACGTATGTGGGCCACCATTACTGACTTTCTTATTTGCAGAGATAGAAAGAGGGTTAAATGGACAAAGTTGGGTGATATTATACGACAAATTTAACGATGAGAAATGCAAAACAATTGTACATCAAATACGCGACTTATTAAAAAAATAACATTTTTTTAAATAGAATGCCATATTGAAAGTGGTACACCGTTTAAACGATTTTTTAACTGAATATAAAAGTTAATTATCAATATACCTCTAAAATTAAAAACAAAAGAGTTATTTTAAGTTGATTTTAAATATTATATTTCTTATTTTAATATAAATATGACGTTCCTATAACAACAAAATATTAACATAATTCAGTATCATATTAATTTATTTGTAATTTGTTGTTTTGTTGTACCGCGGAACAAGGTATTCATTTTAAAACTAAGAACTGAGCTGAACCGAAAAATAAGTGCAGCCACACAGCGCCTACAGGACATGGCTAGTCCACGCTAATCAAACCAGCAGTACGTCACGTTGTTATAACAAAGAAGGCTTCTGCGCAGTGACCAATCTCAATCTCGCGTCTAGTTTAAATGTTTTATGCTATTAACTACTAAGGTTACAGTAGAACCCCTTTGTTTTACTATATGATTAAAATATATTGTTAATTTATTGTATCAAATAAGTTATTTTTACCGTGGAGCAGTGAGTGTATGATTTTACATAGTTCGGAAGTTCCAGTCATTATTCTGTATATGAATTTCCTTAAATAAGTAACCTTTAGGAAGGTATTATCTTTAGTTAAAAAATTCGATGAGTTTTAGTGAATAAGCACGTTTTAGGGTCCCTAGGATACGATTTTACCATTATTTGCGATGATGTCTGTATGTGTGTATTTGTGTGTATGTTTGTTATGTTTTTACTTCCTTGTACGTAAGTAAAGGAAGTATTCTAATCGCGAAAAAATTCGGTTTTCAGATTTCAGCGGAAATATCCATTTTAATCATCCCTGAATCCATTTTGACTAATTTCGTCGTGACGTCTGTACGTACGTACGTACGTATCTCGCATAACTCAAAAACGGTAAGCCGTAGAAAGTTGAAATTTTGTATTTAGGACTCCTATAACATCTAATTGTGCACATCCCTTTCTGGTTATTACACAATTTCCAGAAGTGGCAATTTACATGAAGCCTATAATAGATTTTAATGAAAAACTGTTTTAAAATATAATCCAAAACTTTTCAAATTTGGTATACAAGACTTTTATATCAATCGAAATAACATAATAGATTTTGGTTAAAATAGGCTAACCGGAAGTGGTACATTACTTGAAGTTGTTAACAGTTTTTCTTGAATAAAATGATTTTATTTTGATTTTAGAAATAAATACTTCAAATAAAAGTTTTAGAGAATTAATTTCTGCGTCTAGCACATCAAGTATTATTAAATTAGCCCTTTGTATAAGCGAGATATGTAAATTTAAAAATTATATACTTCTTTGTTTTTGTAATAAAGCTTTCTATGGATTAGGACAAAAAAAAATGTTCACGTCAAATTACGTTAAATACGTGCAATTTTATGATTCGTACAATAACAAATATTATATTTTTATTGTGAAATTAGTCATATTCATTGTTGTAATCAAATATTTCTTTGTTGTAATCAAAACTCTCTTTAAAAAGAACCGGGTTAGATTATGGTCGCTATATATCTTACTGTTTTGAAGTTAAAATTAGTATTTTGTAATTTATTTATTAAAAAAATATGTATAGTTTAATAATCGTACAAGGAAGTCGTGTGGTGTCCACATCAGATTTTTTTTATAAACGATAGCTCCAACACTACAATTCCAAAAATTATAATTCTTTCGTATTCCTTTTCTTTACATCCTTATGAAGATCTGATTAGATTTTAGTTAGAATTGGTCAACCGAAAGTACCCTTATTTGAGGATTTGAACAGTTTTTCTTGAAAAAACGTTGTTAAATATCATTTTTTGATATTTTATGTTATTATAAATATTAAAGAATATTTCATTTTCTATACCATTTGATTTCATTTTATATTTTATACTCAATGGATATAGTCAAAAAACAGTCAGCTAGGCTAACCATGAAAACAACTACAATATTAAGAAAATTCTAATTGAGAGATGTCATTGTCAATGAAAAGAATATGAATGTGGCAGACATGAGGATGTTGAGATGAATCTTGCGGAAAGATAGGATAGGCGCTCTAACAAAGCACGTAGGAAAAATTATCCTCCATGGTTCACTCATGAAATAATTCATAATTTAAAATTAAAATCGAAGCTATATGGCAAATACAAAAAATCGAATTTGTGCGTTCACCTATCTGAATATAAAAAGATTCGCTCTGTATCCAAGCGATTGATTAAATTATCTTATGTTGAATATATTCATAAAATAGAAAATAATGTTGCCTCTGATCCAGAGTTTTTGGAGTTACGTTCATAGTAAAAAGGGTAATTCTAGAATTCCTGGTATTGTACGTTACAATGGCGAAACCGGTGATGACCCGGAATCAATTCTTAATTTATTTTGTGAACATTTTTCTAGCGTTTTCAACGACGGTCAGGTATCGAATCTGAATATAAATTTTCCTAATGATTCCGCTAATCATTCTGTGAATATTACTATTGGTAATATATCAGAAAATGACATTCTTCTAGCAGCACGTAATCTCAAAAGCTCAATGACGGCTGGCCTTGATCAGATTCCGAGCTTTTTTGTGAAGGACTGTGTCTCTGCATTAACGGTTCCATTAATGTTCATTTACAGATTATGTATCTCGACCGGAACTTTCCCATCACTTTGGAAAGAAACGAAAGTGTGTCCCATACTAAAATCGGGTGACCCATCGTTGTTAAGCAATTACAGACCAATTAGTATAATATCAAACTTTGCCAAACTACTTGAAATTATAATCTACAATAAATTGTTTCCACAAAGCCATAGATATATCTCTATACACCAACACGGACTTACAAGAAAATTTATGTATGGAATTCATACATAATACACAGAATTGACGGAAGCTAAGGTGCTGGCCACATCAGATTTTTTTTCTATATTTCCTTCGCGACTTATTCTTGAATATGTATATTTATTTATAAAGCAATTTTAGAGTTCTAAAGTTCATAAAAATAATATCGTTTTTGTAATGAATTTAAAAGAAATAATAATACTTTTATTTTCTCAACAAACTTTAAAATTAAAATAAAAAACTTTCAGAATACAAAACACCCTTATAATTATCCTCCTTTGCAAAAACTAATATAAAGTTTCTGTGTTAATATACAAAGAACATCTGGTGAAAATCTTCCAGCATCTTGGCCTGTAAGGATCAGGATACGAGCTTGACCCTTCTGGCGTTATGCTGCTCAGAACTTGTGAACTGTTTGTGTTGTGAACGTGATGAATCAACGTCACAATCTCATGCACGTCCATTTCGTTCCGTCGCTAAAAATACTCCAAGAAAAGTGTCATTGAAGAAGTATTATTTTTTGTTTAACTCTATATTAGGACCAGCGGAATTTTTGTTAAATAAAAATGTTATAAAACTTTGCTTTTATAATTTCATATAAAGAATGTATGAAAAATAAATGAATATAAAGTATATGAAAATGTGTTCTGTTTAAAGGCTGTGAAAGTAGTACAATATAAAAATTGCAAAATGTTATTCCTTCTCTGTTCAACACACTCTACTATTTTGACAAGAAAAAAAAATCTGATGTGGACACCACACGACTTCCTTGTACAATTATTAAACTATACATATTTTTTTAATAACAAAATTACAAAATATTAATTTTAAATTCAAAACGGTAAGATATATAGCGACCATAATCTAACCCGGTTCTTTTTAAAGAGAGTTTTGATAACAACAAAGAAATATTTGATTACAACAATGAATATGACTAATTTCACAATAAAAATATAATATTTGTTATTGTACGAATCATAAAATTGCACGTATTTAACGTAATTTGACATGAACATTTTTTTTATGTTTTTGTCTTAATCCATAGCAAGCTTTATTACAAAAACAATAAAGTATATAATTTTTAAATTTACATATCTCGCTTATACAAAGGGCTTATTTAATATTACTTGATGTACTAGACGCAGAAATTAATTCTCTAAAACTTTTATTTCAAGCATTTATTCTAAAATCAAAATAAAATCATTTTATTCAAGAAAAACTGTTAACAACTTCAAGTAATGTACCACTTCCGGTTAGCCTATTTTAACTAAAATCTATTATGTTATTTCGATTGATATAAAAGTCTTGTATACCAAATTTGAAAAGTTTTGGATTATATTTTAAAACAGTTTTTCATTAAAATCTATTATAGGCTTCATGTAAATTGCCACTTCTGGAAATTGTGTAATAACCAGAAAGGGAGGTGCACAACTAGATGTTATAGGAGTCCTAAATACAAAATTTCAACTTTCTACGGTCTACCGTTTTTGAGTTATGCGAGATACGTACGTACGTCCGTACAGACGTCACGACGAAATTAGTCAAAATGGATTCAGGGATGATCAAAATGGATATTTCCGCTGAAATCTGAAAACCGAAATTTTTCGCGATTAGAATACTTCCTTTACTTACGTACAAGGAAGTAAAAAAGTTGATAGATTACTTACATATAATACAATAAGTATGGAAACCAAATTATATAAGGCGTAGATTTGACCCCATAAATTCCAGAATATTATTTTCTAAAATGCGATGTATAAGGCAGTGGTCACATGGGGTAGATTACAATCGATCAATCAAGATCAACTGTAATAGCGATCGACCGAAATTTTAGGAGATATATAAACATTGTATGAATCGATGTAAATATTTCCAAAAATATGATATGGTGGAAATAATTAGGCAGAGAACTAACGTCATCAACCTGAAAAAAACCTAATAAAAAGAAATATAACTTGTAGTAATTATTAGTTGTTATTTATTTTTAAAAAAAGAAGAAAAAGTATACTAGTATTAAAGAAACGTATATATTAATTAAATTACAATTATTTCTAAGTCAATCCTTATTCCTTTTATGGAATATAAAATTCTTTGACACAACATGATAATTCTCAGTAGTGCCAACGTATGGTACGAAAATAAACTACAATTGTTTCAAATAATTTTATATTCTGTAAAAGGAAAAACGATTGACATGGAAAGAATTGTAAATATCATTAATATATATATATTAATACTAGTACTTTTTTTTCTGCTTCTGTTAAAAATAAATAACACCAAATAATTTCAACAACTTACTTGAACTTGACATGAATTGGTTATATGTAAAATATGTGAAACTTCATTTATTATATTATTAAAATTTAGTAGAAAAAAAGTAAAACAAATGTCCTGTCAAACGGATAATTTTCTGGCATTGTTATGATATGTTGAATGCAAACTGTAACTGTAAAATTGTTGATTACAACAAAAAAAAATGATTATAACCTAATATGTAATATTGATTACAGAAATGAATGTAACAAAAGAAATTCGATCAATATTTACATCTAGCATTTTTCGAAGAATTAAAAGTATAGTTTAAACTACAAAGTATGTTAATTCGTAAATAATGCATTATGAGGGGGGGGGGGGGGAGTATAATTTTGCACAAAGGCGCCTTTTACCAACGGAGTGGCACTGTTTTTTCTAATATGTATTTCAATTAAAAATATACAGTAATTATTTTATTATTAAGTAATGCATAACGAAATGTAAAATGTATACCTCAATTTAATATCCGTTGTTCAAGTTTTTCGCAATCGTTCAATGGTAATCGGTACATTTTTTGGTTTGTTTCGCAGTTTATATATTCACATACATTTCCAGGCATTATATTTAACCAGTGAATATTTTATTCTAAAACGTTTAGTTATTTTAAATCTTAAATGTAAATAAATCACTAAATTTCGATAAAAAAGTAACACCTTAAATAATAATAAAATAGTTATTTATGCAACAAGTGAGTAAAGTAGTACTTTTTTGATCGAGTGTGGAAATTAAAGCACTTTACATGCGTGTTGCATACAACATTTTTCCTACAACCGAAATATTAAAAATTAATTTAAAAATGCATTGATGATTGCCGTGAATTGTGGGTAGAATACTGTTACGATAGGAACGAATGATAATACAAACATTCAATTATATAAATTGAAAGAAATAAATATTGTTAAATTCTGGTATATTTTACGTACCATTTTGTAATTTTTACAGTACTCGTAGCACACTGTGTATTAAAAAAAAATCACTCACACTTACAATAAGAGGTATAATATACAGTCCATACGATGTAACTTGGCGAGTTGGGGCAATTCACATTATCACTGCGGTAATGGGAAAGTTATAAAATCCATAGACGTACCGAAGAAAAATGAAGTTCAATAAAATTACGAATATTACAGAAAAAAAAAAATTATTTATACAAAAAAATATATTATAAATATTGGAATGAATTATTTATTATATAAATCATATTATAATTAATTATTTTTTAAATTAATAAAGTTAAGAAAATAAAATTTCTATTGCTATTGAGAAAAAAATACACCAACGCTTATGTATGAATATAACTTCTTGGGTTGAAAAGTACCTGACACCCCGAGGTTGAATGTATTAGGATGAAATTTGCTTTGTGTAAGGCAATAAAACATTGTAAAATCACTATTTCACTTCTGAAGCTGTGCGGCATCGAAGTAAAAGTAAATATTTGACAAAACGCAACTTAGGAATAGTGAACTGGATTACATTCTTTTGGGTCGCCAAGTTAAATCGTATGGATTGTATGTATGTTGCCTAGCAACACCTATAGTCAAATTTTTTGACTCTGTCGGGTACAGTAATAAAACTATAAATAAACTATAAATATCGCAATTATGATAAAGCGGCATATCCTTTACTTTCTGTAGTATAATACTGTTTGGCTCCGGCCCATATTTTTGAGCCGCTCTATTCATTTATGTTAAAGGACTGTAAGGCTATTTTCCAATACATACCTGGTAGTCGTTTGATTCAATGCATGAATAGAGCGGCTCCAAAATATTGGCTGATGCCAAACAGTATTATACTGTAGAAAGTAAAGGATATGCCGCTTTATCATAATTGCGATATTTATAGTTCAATTATAGTTTTATTACTGTACCCGAGTCAAAAAATTTGACTATATTTACTTTTCACGCACTAGTGCTTGAAAAGTGACTCATTACACACTGTAAAGAGTGCGTAAAGTATGTACTTTACGCACGGTTGTAGGAAAAAATGTTTACTTGCGACTGCTTACACAAATATAAAATTGAAAGAACGCTTAAACGGGTTAAAGAATTACGGACGGACGGCGATCTAGTGCTACCATCTCTGAGAGGCACGGCTGGCAGCTATTATTTATTAGAAACTTGAGCAATCTGATTAAGTGTATTATAATCAAAGGTCGATTGCACCGAAGCGACGTCCATGATTTACTAGATAACCACAAGAAACATGATTATGTAGAATACTCTCCATTATCGCACTCGCTTTCTTTCATGTTACCGACTACATAACAATGTATAATACTTTAACTTTAACATTGATAATTTCTTATAGAAATTGTTTACAAAAAAGTTAAAAGATATAATCAATAAACAATAGACAGTTCATGAGATACGTTCAATCTTAAATCCTATTCTTCATAAATCATTCATAATATTTTGAATCAAAATTTGCAATGAGAACTAACAATTTATAATCACTCTTTTGATCCTCGACCGCTATATTATCTCATCTTTCATTGTTTCGATTTCTTTCTATTGTTCTACATTCTACATCTTCCGAAAGAAAGAACAGCGAATTCTCGAGGGCTAACGTAATTAGGCGAATACACAGGCGCGTTATATTCAATGAAATTTGAATTTAATTGTAATGAATAAAAATGATTCCTTGAATCAAATAAATATTGGATTCAATTAATTTTCGCAAGATACCATCGATTTGAGGTTAATTAAATTTGTTAATTATTACAAATGATTCCCTTAAATATGATTTAATGCTATTATTTTATAATTAAAATGTCATTTTCTTCACAAATTATTTTCACCATAAATATGTAATTGCGCTTCTAAATGAATGTAATTTAAATAATTTAGCCAAATAATATTCGGTGTTTACGAATAAATTTGAGGAAAATGTTTTAAAAACTTTATGAGCAGCTATAAATATTTATTTATACATTAAACAGAATTAGACTAATTAGAATAGAAACATAAATAAACATCACACAAACGAAATAAACAAAACAACTGACATTTGTTAAATGAAAATTAGCTCACTAGATGACGGTACACTAAAACAACTTTTGCATTAATTTATTAAAATGATGAGTTAAAATTAATATAATATTAATTAAACATATTTTCATTACATTTTTAATATGTAAATTAGTGTACTTTATGATTAAAACATTTATTTTTTTAATTATTTAAAATGGAGATTTATTGTTCAATAATTATTGTATAATAGCGTGTATCAATTATTTTTTTGTATGAAATTACTCGTTAAATTAATTAATTATAAACATTATTTGATGCAGATCTAGTTAATATTTACCATAAAAAGAAATGTTGAATATTTAATTGATTATTGAAATTATCATTAATTCCGGTTAGACCGGAGGTGCCACTACTTTGCAATTACGTATTTTAGTTGAAACGGACATATCGGAAAACTCCTGGATATCAAATTTTGTAAAATAATATGAATAGTTTTTTAAAATAAAGATAATGTAAACTCCCCATGGAACAGCCTCAGTTAGGCTATACAGAATGTTAATGAATATTTACATGCTATAAATTTATAGGGTATGTAAAATAGACTGACTTTACTAATACTCATATCCCGAAACACGCCGTTTTCGAGCTACAAGCTCTTAAAGAGTAATTATTATCTACCTAATTTTAATTGGCTTTGACTTGTCACGTCAGTTATTAGTTTTGTTTATTTTAACTTCTATTTAGCATTGAGTATTTTTTTATAATTTTATTCATTTTTTAATAATTGCTCAAATAATAACCACCAATTTCAATGCAAACATTGCAACGTACCTAACATATTATGGTACATTCGTTAAAAAACGTAGTCAGAATAAAATAAATAAAACTAATAATTGAAGTGACAGGTCACAGCCAACTAAAATAATAGTATATTAAAAAACATAAGACAATGTTAACACACAAACCTATATTATGAGGACAAGGTACTTACCCGAAAATTTAAACTTAAACCTTCAACTCAAGATTTCTTGTCTAAAATCTTGATGATACTTTCTTTTCTTGTCTTGGGACATAAAATTTATTTCTTGTCTTGATTTCAAGACAAGATCAAGAGTATATCTTGATTTTTGTGAAACACTAATGGTCAGTTGCACAGCTTATAGTTAATGTCTTAACTACAGGTTAACAAAAAAAGTGTGAATCGAAATTTTCACAGTAATAAATAACAACTCATTTGACATTTGATTCCGATACGATATTGTCAATTTAACCAACGGTTAACAATTTAACTACAACCTGTGCAAATGGCCATAAAAGAGATAGGTACAGAACAGAACATATCTGTTTACTCGTTATGGGACAACTTAAATAGGTTTCACTCAATATTAAAATTTAAATAATGTTAATAAAAAAACTTTACACACTTTAGCAGGTGATAGTTGAGATGAAAACAAGAAAAAAATTCTAATACACTTAGGTCCAATACTCATTGGTTTTTAGAAAATTTATGTATGGAATTTGTACATAATACACAGGATTGACGGAAGGTATTGTGCTGGCCACATCAGATTTAACAACTAAGGACTCTAGGTGTTTACGATCAATTGTAAACAAAGTTGCAGCCGTCGTCGAAGAGACTCACGCACTTGATCGTAAACACCTAGATGTGGCCAGCACAATACCTTCCGTCAATCATGTGTATTATGTACAAATTCCATACATAAATTTTCTAAAAACCAATGAGTATTCGACCTAAGTGTATTAGAATTTTTTTCTTGTTTTCATCTCTACTATCACCTGCTAAAGTGTGTAAAGTTTTTTTTATTAACATCCTGTAGAGCAGGGATTATTTATCTTCAGTTGGATTCGAACTTGAATTATGCGATCTACAATTTGCACCATGGCCTTGTCGATTAGTATTCTACATTTTTTAAATTTAATTTTAATAACAACTGTATACTGAATTTCACCTGTAACACCTACATAACTGCACATGCTTTCTCTAAATCTGTTATCTATCTTTGTCTAGCAACCAGGGACGCTGAGCGTCAGTACGCCAGCCGACGCTGTGGGGAACGGACGCTTGTTAGTGAGTTCGATAAGTGACCGTGTGTGAGTGGTACAAGAAAGACGACCAAGATGGGGCAATAAGGTAGGCAAGATATTTTCATCACTGTGAGGGTGGTAACAGTTTTGCAGTTGAATTCACCTAAGAATATTATTTTCATTTTATTGTATGAAATAAGTATATTGAAGTATTATACATGGTTTGTTTATTAATATTCAATCAGATGGCATGTATCTTGGTCTTGATATATTTTCAAAACAAACTCCTTGCTTGTAATAGTCTGATACTTCGTAACATACTTGTACATCATGGTAACTGCTCTGAATAAAACAGTCTCATTCGAATATGATTTTAAAACACGTAGATAATGGTTCGATTTCTACATACTTCGCGGGAATAGTTTCACCAAACTCGTTATAGTCACCGACATCCATTATCAACTGAGATATTAACCAAACAAAATTCTAAAGATGATATAATTATTCAATGAATTTGAAATATAAAAAAAAAACTTGTTTAAAATGCGTAAAATTATATAAATTTTGATATAAAGGTAACTGTCACCACAACATTTATAATCAAATTAACGCGAAGCCATTTTGGTATTTCAAATACTAATTTAACGTCCTTGTTAATTTGTTAATTACATATTAAAATAGTCAATCGTATAGTGTGAAAAGTCCTTATTTTTTAATACGAATTGGATTCGACGAAAAGTAAACTGTAATTCTGCATCTAATTTGGTGAATATAATGTCTCTCTGTTAATTTCCAATAGGTAGTTTTATTCTAATCAAGGATCAAGGCATACATACAGGTGTATCACGGAAAGTGAAACAGGAAAATCAGTTTTTCCGTGCGCATTGCTCCTCTAATTATTTTAGACAAGCAGTATTAAATGAATGTTGTAAAGCAAAAATTTCTACATCCGAATCAACAAAAAAAGGCTAAAGTTAAGTTTAACCTACATTCAAGAATTTTATATTGATGGTTATATATAGTTGGTAAACCATTAAAAACACTAAATAAATACCACGAAAATTTAGGTGCACAATAGCTATTTGTGTATTAAGAGCGCAAAATAGGACATTGTCGATTGAGAGGTTGTTGCCGCGCGACGCAGGAGCGCGGCATTCTCTCGAAATCGACAATGTCCATTTGCGCTCGAAACACACACAAGATTTTTTCTACAGTCACTACCATATCAAAAAATAATAAAATGTACACTTTGTACTTACACTACTACTCAATTAATAAGGATTAATATAAAGAAAAAACGTCTTTTATATTTAATTTTAATTTATCGTTATTTTCCATTCTTCTTGACCTATTGCTTCAATCTAATCTAAACATTTTATACTTTTGTTTTTGTAAATGAATGCCCTATTTTATTTTCACAATAAGTGCGGCATTTTTTTTGGTTATGTAATATACCGACAGAGCAGTTATATGTCAGATTGATTTGTAAAGGTGGTAAATGTGTCACTACAGTGGCATTAGTTCCTGACTAAACGTTTCCATTAAGAAGTGACATTTCTCAACATTGTATAGTTAGAAATTTGGACAGCGAGCGTTTTTTCTACTTTGTCGCGCTAGAGCGACAAAGTGACATTTTGCGTTGACAAAAGCGAGCGCAAATGGCTACTTTCTATGTAGACTGTAGAAAAAGTTATATTTTTGTCCAGTACCAGCTGTGTGCAATCAGTGGTTCATGGGTTTTCGAGAAGGTGTTTATTAAGTATTGAAAAAGATTGGAAATAAAATGTTTAATTGTAAACGTATATTCTATTACCAAAAAACTAAAGAAAATTATAAGAAAACCTTTCTAAGTAATTGATTACAGTATTTTTTTTTTAAATGTCCGATCAAGGTCATCTACGAATTGTATGAATTCAGATTTTTGCTCCGCCCATTAGTAAATTTATAAGCAAATATAAAAAACAAATATGTGAAAAATAAGATGACATAATGTCAGAGTCAGTGACTCTGACAGAAAATAACGTTATTCGTACGGCTAGGTAATGTATCTGAATTAACGAGCATCGTTTTAAAATGGAATGTCCTAACTCAATCGAAACAATATGATTTTTTGAAAGACAAGCGTGTTATATCCATCCTTATCGCACACGCTTATGGCCTTTGCAAAGGAAGGAGATAAATGTATAGCAATTTGTTAATTCGTCCATGATACAGATGACCTTGATCGGACATCTTTAAAAAAAATTACTGTACATAATTTTTCTTGTATAGTTTGGTTCACGAAAGATGACAATTCAATGTCATTTATTAACCATACGGTATAATATTACTAGCAGATAACCACTGCATTTCGTATACATAGACGTGCAACATGAAATATTTAAGGATACATTTTAACTGAAAAAAATAAGTGTAATTTATTTGAAAATTATGTTTCTTTCTAAATAATGCCTTTCTCAAAGATTTATGCTCTTCACGCTATGTATTTGCAAAACCCAAAAACATAGACTTGACAAAAACCATGGAATAATAATTTGATTTAAATGTCAACGTCACTGGGTAATTATTAGGACAGACGGCAGTGCAGTAGATAATTAGGTATCTGTAACTCTACGACATACATCATTATTATTTATAATGTGTTAGAAAGTAATGTCGCCATTTACGTACATCTGTCACACAACATAAACAATATAGACATACGTCAAATAATCTTTCTCTTTTTAACATGAAATGTTGCTAAGCTACTATTGTATAAAGTGCTGTGTATTCTTTCTTCGAACAAGTGACCGTGAATTGTCATCTTTCGTGAACCAAAGTATACTACAAAAACATTTTGACATTCTCAAACTATATTAGTGGCGCCTGATAACATAATTTTATTGCTTATCTCATATGACAATGTGCACGCATGTAAGCAGCAATAATGATAATTATCTAAAATTAATTAGGAATAATTAAATAAAACTAAAAAACGTTATAGCAAATTGAATGTAATAATTGTTATCTTATGTAAAAGAAAGTACTTCGAAAGTGTTTCGTAGCAAGGTGGTAAAGCTTTTGCTTCTTATGTTAAGGGTAATGGGTTCATGATATTTTTTCTTCATATTTATTTAATATAATCAGGCAAAATTGGTAATATTAAAATAGCAATAGGTATTCACGAACATCTGTATAAAGTGTTTCAGTTTGAATGGGAAGCAACTATTCAAAATATTTTAATTTCCTATGTTAAACGCCTATGTAACGGATTTCGAACGCCACCCGTTTGTTGATTTAGATACTCGATACGTATTTGTACATAGTATTTAGCAAATTTATAATATTACACACATTAATAACAGGTTGACATGTAGTTCATTATTTTATCACAAGATGGCATATCGCTTAACAATACATGCTAAGACAGCTGTAGACGAATATTCTCGAACGATCCCAAGTATCGCCTCTTATCACATTTGAACTTGTAGTAGGGATTTCAACTAGTATCCCCTCAAGTAAATTTATATTTAAATGCTTTATATTTTTGCAACAATTTATAATATTTTTATTTGTTTTTTCCACTTGTTTACCGATCAACTTCAATATTTCTAATATTGGTGATCGTGAGAGAATACTCTATTGTGTGGGTTTTTTTGTGGTCGTGAGACAAATAGTATGATTGCAACAATTGACTACGTCTCTCGTATCAATGTTCACACTCGTTATAATATGACCCTCTTTCATAGCTCGTTTTGTAGATAACTATTGTCTCAATTTCATGGCTATCGCTATTTTTTAGGTGATTTTTCGACATTTTTATATCTAATTACTGCCGTTACAAAGAATATAAAATTATTTTTGATTATTTATGCTCTACAACTTTTATTTTAAGCTTTTTACCAAAAATAATTAAGGAAGCAAGAAATTAACATGTATATAAAAAAATCGCAGACACCAAATGATTTGTTTTTATATTAATAAAATAAAACAATATTTGGGTTTAGTTCTGTAAATCTTCTAACGTTAATTTAAATACAGGTTTTGAGCTTAATAAGTCGTGGTTACCTGTTATTTGTTCTTAATTTTCTGTTTTATCTTTGTATGTTTTTAATTAACTTTTGATCCATGTTGTCTTGACTACATGTATTTTGCTTTGTTATTTACCTGATGAAGACAGGCACTTCGCTGTCGAAACGTCGTATAAACAATATTGTTTTATTTTATGATATTATGAGTTCTGATAGCTTGTTTCAATTATTTTTATATTGTTTAATTTATGTCTCTTTAGTAACACACTATTTTTCCCTCCTATATAAATTATGTATGTCCGTATGTTCAGTGAAGTGGCTAATAAATATATGTACTTATCGTGCTCTTATTATGATGTATGATGTCATATGTGTACTGTGTACAAGTATTATCCCATGTTTTTATATTCTCTTTAAACCCGCAGTAATTCATAATTAAATCGGACAGTTACATATTTCAAATTCAAGGGAAATTGAATTTGGTATGCAGATAACTCTACCCTGTCTTACCTGTTTCATGAATAGTAATGTCTATATTTGAATAAATATTTTAAGCTAAATTATGGTATTCACTTAACACTACACAGAATGCATGATAACATAGTAGTGTTTATACATATGCACAAACATGAGGAACAACATAATATTGAGTCAGAATACATTGTATAGAAAATACTAATTAAGTATTTTTTCAGTACAAAAGAAAAAATAAATTAAAACAATTATTGTTATTCCTTAAAACATATTTTGAAATAATGTCATAACAGTATTAACATTAACAGCAGTTGTAAAAAATATGTATTTACATATTTTATATAATTCATCATTAAATTAATAACAAAACTTAAAAATTATACATAAATTAACGAAACGTCGCTTCTAAAAAATATGTATTAACATATTTTATATAATTCATCATTAAATTAATAACAAAACTAAAAAATTATACATAAATTAACAAAACGTCGATTCTAAAAAATATGTATTAACATATTTTATATAATTCATCATTAAATTAATAACAAAACTTAAAAAAATTATACATAAATTAACAAAACGTCGCTTCTAAAAATAATTCTTCTTAGTTGTCGCCTGCTCCAAGATTTGGTTTTTGCACATCCTTTTTAGGAATTCTAAATACCATACGAAATACGTTATAATGTATGAAACAAAAGTTTTGAGAAAAATTTTACACTCTAAATTTTATAACTAAATGAGGTCACTGGACATAATTAATACAATAGTTGTGTTATAATATACCATGTTAAAATTATCAGAAAATGCTTTTAAAGATATTATACAAACTTGAAATACGCAAATCTATCTATAGTTTAGGTGGACGGATAGCCGAAGCGTGAAATTGTTAACCTATTTTGGGGATCAAAATATTGGACGGATGACTATTTGCCGAACTAGACGGGGATGTGATGGTGTAGTATATATTTATATTAATTTATGAAAAAGTGGGCGACCCGAACTTTTGCCCCTAAATCGAATCAGTAGATTAATTCACGCTCAAGACAAACTTAGAACGTCATCACGCGAATTAACACGACAATGTAGAATTCTAAAAATCATTGTTAGCAGAACTTTGGTAAAAATTATTTAAAATTTCGAAAATGAAATAATGGAACCAAATAGACTGCGGCTTAACTTGAGAGAATCTCCAGATGCTGTAGAGCATTAAACGCCAACATTTTATAGAAAACAGAGAGAGAATAAATCCCCTAAATGTTTCTCAGGTACGATTGATTGAAGACTTTTGAGCATTACTTAGCAGAAAAGTATACAATAATGGCTGGGAATACCAAAACGAACAACAGTTAAAGATAAAACACTTCTGACGATCCGGGAAGTAGTTTAACATCGTCCAGAGACAAATGCAACAAGGTATAAATAACTGCGTCGCATTGAAGACAATAGTAAAATTAGATTTCTTATCTCCTTGTTTATAGGAACAATCCCGTACGTCAACGTTTCAATAAAAAAAATCTGTCTATTTGATGAAAGAGGTCTGACTTTTTCTCAATACTTGTGTTACATATGTTAATTAAAATGAGTATAATAAAATATTTATTAATTACTAACTTTTTGATACTTTTTACAAAGCACCAATTGACTTCTATAGACTGCCCTAAAAGTTCAGATCCATCTAGAGCTATTCTTGCGTTGTTGGCTTCGTCAAAATATTCGTATTCGATTAAAGAATAGCCCTAAAAAATAAAAATTATTATAATAAAATACATGGTGACTCGGGACGTCTGTGAAAACATTGACATGTTATTGGGGACGTCATTTTGAGTGAAAAATGTTAAAAAATTATAAAGATGTATACTTGATCGCGCCTCTTAAAAAACCAACATCTTGAAGATCTCCAGTTGGACTGCTGACACTTAAATTTTAAGTTAGGCTTAAATAAAAAAATGTAAATCGAAATTTTGACAGCAATATTCAATTACTTATTTGACGTTTCGTTTCAATACGATATTGTCAATAAGGAACACTTAAAATTTAAGCGTCGGTGAAACCAGGCATAATTCTTTTTAAAGAACAATGGTACTCTTGGGGCTTTTATTGATATTCGACAACTGGTATAAAAGCAAAATGATTTTATAATAGCGAAAAAAGTGTCATCTTTCAAATAAAATTTAAAGTAATAACACTGATTAGTAATGTAAAATAATATACCGGGTGTTATATTTTAGTGGACCCAGCAAATATCTCGCTTATTTATTAAGTTAGTAATTTCTTTCATATAACATGATTTATACAGCAACATGTAAGCTACTTGATGACGGATTTACATTCATGATACCATTTCCGGTTTATTAGTAAGTAATATCAACCTTGAAATTTCAAATGGAACATACTATATTTTTTTACAAATTTGAAAAGTACATCAAATTTGCTTTACAATCATGTAAAATAATCCATATGTTACATTATTAAAAAGTAAAATGGCGGGCACGTTTTTATACACCTAGTCGAAAAGAGAATAGTGTGCCATGACTGTGGCTTGAAATAAAACAATTGTAACTATTATTATTAAACGAAATAATATTTACAGGTTGACATTTACCGTGTTACAATTGTTTTAGTTAATTGTTTTATTTCAAGCCATAGTCATGGCTCACTATTCTCTTTTCCACTAGGTATATAAAAAAGTGCCCGCCATTTGGTTTTTAATAATGTAACATATGGATTATTTTACATGATTGTAAAGCAAATTTGATGTACTTTTCAAATTTGTAAAAACTAATAGTTATTTGTATCAAGGCCGCGAAATCACTCTTTAGCGTACCGAGAGAAAAATTGTAGCCTCGGCCGCTTGCGGCCGAGGCAAGACAATCTCGAGGACGCTAAAGGATTTCGCGGACAAGGTGTACACAATATTTTTTGTGCAACCGTAAAAAATATGTAATTACAAATTTTATTAATTTTAAACAGTTTCACTGTAAATTGAAAGTTGGCTTTCAAGGTAGCTATGGAATTGACATTCGATAAGCAAAATAATTAGTTTTGAAAAAATCATAGTGATTGTTTACTCAATTTCGCGGCCGCGAAATCCATTTCGCGGCCGCTGCCATAACAACAACCGCGAAATTCAATTTCGTGGCCTATATTGCGGCTACGAAATGCCTATTTCGCGGCCGGTTGCACAAAAATAACTATTATAGATTATCTCTGAATGGAGCTTCAGATGGGGAAGGTGGTAAATTTGAATTAATAATATAGAATTCATGGATCAAATGCAACTAAGTTGTATATTATTGATATATATATCTGATTAGTTGATTCGCAATATGAAATTTAAATAACCCGTGTTGATCATAACAATTAAATGCTTCCATTAAGACGTTTTGGTTTAAAAACAATATACTTTACATATTATTCATGTGAAAATTAAATGTATTGATTAGAAGAATGAAATGTTTAACAGCACAATCACTAATTCAATCAATAATAAGCATTGATACAGAAAAGTGTTAATATCGAAATTATCATTAAATATTGTATCATTAGATTTGAATTTGGCACCGAATTCATTGTTTTTCATTGTGTAAATCAAGTTTCTGGTTACTGTTTTCTCTCGTGTAATATACTATAGTAACTTCAGTAACTGCTAGCTAGCCCAAACGAAGAGGAGCCGTAAACGTAAAATGTCTTACCTTTAGAAATCCAGTACGTCTATCCAAATTCATATGAACATTTTTAATATTTCCATATTCTGCAAATTTTTCATGTAGATCTTCTTCTGTTGCTTCCTCATGTACGCCTGTTACGAAAAGAATCCATCCTTCAACAGCTAGAGAAAATTAATCTTACTATTACCACTTATTAAGTAATTTTCATAGATGAATTTTGTGAAATGTTATGGATACGTTAGCTGGTCATAAGCGTTTAACATGGAAAATCAGTTTTTCCTTTCCTTGCGTAAAAGTTCCCAATTAATTTTAGACAAAAATAAAAGTTGTAGATAATTTAATTCTACATCTAAATCACTAAACAGATTCTATTATTCACGTTTGATGACCTGTTAATTCGATTTTTGATTTAATTTTTTTAAATAATGCTCATTTTAGCGATAGCCACGTAATTCAATCAAAATTACAAGGAAATGCATATCATTTGAGCTGTTAGACCAGTTTTCAAATAAAAGTACGGATAATTAAATTCTGCACCTAAATCACTATTTATTTTTACACTTAAAAAACTATTAATTTTTTCACTTTTTGTAACCTATCAAATTAAATATCTAACAGTTCAAACGATATGCATGTCAGTATTTTTTTTTTAATTCCAAATGAGAAATATATTTATAAAATTTCAAATTTGAAGTAACAGGTTAATAATTTAGTGTATCAAGAATGTGTTGTTAAAAACAATGTTGTTGGTGTGAGTCAGTTGAGATGGTTTGGTCATGTGGAGAGTGGACGGCGTATATATCTTGGTGAAGTTGAGGGTTTTCGATTGCGTGTCCGACCAGTGTGTATGTGGATGGATGTGGTTGATAAGATGTTTAAGGTATAGTTGCTACCCTACTATATTAGTTACAAAATTCATAATTCGACTTCCGTTTAACGTACGTAGTCGTATACACTCTGCGCATGCTGCGAGTTGCGACCAGCTGACACCTCTGACAGTTGATAATTAATTTTAAATGAAAAAAAGTTCAAAAAATACGCACAAAAAAAAGTTCTTTTGGAAAGGAAAATTAGTAACAAAAAAGTGTTTAAGTTACGAAATAAACAACACCACAGGGTAAAGATGTAAGAAATAAATACCGTGTTCGAAGACTTGAAAGTGAAATAAAAGCACGCAATTTGTATCGAGTGATAAAATAAAAAAAAAAAACAGTTTCTTGAAAATTTGGCTAAAACCAATAATTATATAATTTAAGTAATAAACTTGTATTTTATATGTTTAAAAAATTATTTTTTTTTAATTTTTTGTACTATGAAAATTAATAATCTGCATAATAAATATAAAAATAAGATAGTAATAATAAAATACTTTTTAATATTCAAATATCCCGCTCATGCGCGCGCTATTAAGCCCAGCCTATTTTCTTTTATTATTATTATTATTTGTCGTAATCAGTACTGCAACAGCATATTTAAAAAAACTATAATTATAATCAATAATTGATGTATTCACACAAAAATCAACACACTTTTTTAAATGTTATTTCTGTTACAAAAAGTTATTTTAGGTTAACGGAAGTATATTTTTCTCGTAAAAATGCATGTTACATTTTTACTAATTGTCTCGTTTCATTTTCGCAAATATCTCTGGTTATAGATGGTGCAGTGATTTACACACGTTGTATTTAATAGCTACAGAACTTGTATTCAACTACCTTAAAAAAAGTTTACAAGTGGGAAGAGAAGAAGAGCATGTATGAATGCGATTATGAGTGTGACCGAGGCGAAAGAAGTGTTCTAGACAGGAATGTGTGGCGAAGGATGATTGTTTCGTGACTATTATTGTGATCCGGATAAGGTATTTCGCTACCGAAAATCGGTCACTTTAGTATGTTAAGAGTAAGGATTTGTTGTATGATGTTAATGTTGTTGTTATTATTGTCGGGTTTGTGCTAACCCACTAAGTATGCAAAACAAAATCTGTTTAGTGATTTAGACGTAGAATTTAATTATCTACAATTTTTATTTGAAACATTTTTGTCTAAAATCGATTGGTAACTCAGTTTTGCGCAAGGAAAAATTTATTTCCCATGTTAAACGCCTATGGCCCGCTTTTTAATTAACAGTCGAATGTAGGATTCTACTCACACTTTTGAGGTCCGGGAGAATTATCATCATCATCTTTTAAGCCCTCATAACATTTAATTTTTTCATGATGATTCCTTGAGACTTGAAATCCACGTCCTTTACGACGTTTCACTTTATTTTTGAGACGAGCAAGACCTAATATTTAAACAAAATTGTATGGTTACATATTTTCTTTGTTTCAGATAAGAATGTATTATAGTATTAGATTGGTGACATTATGTCTCTGCTCACAATAATGTAAAACTTAAAGCTATTAGTGTTTCACAAGACAAGATTTCTTATTTTGCTAAGCTACTTTTTGTCTTGTCTTGCAAAACAAGAAAAAAAACTCTTGTCTTGCGTTATTCTTGAAAACAAAAATCTTGTCTTGCATGTTTTCGCTTAGGGTTAGTGCGTATATACACGTTAAGAACAAGCCGTTTGGGTTGTCATTCGGTTTTGCTGACCACGTTTCCAACGAAATGTTCAGCTGCGTGCACAATATTAATGTTTCTTTATTTATATTTTCTTGTTAATACAAATCACTATTCTTAATTAAAACATGGATTTTTCATTGAATCTTTTTAAATTAACGACCAAAAATATCCGTTTTATTACGGAGCGTAATTTGCTCCCAGTTTTAAACAAAACTGGCGTGCCTATGGATTTGGATCTTAGTAAGTCATAAGCCCGTTTCTTTCTTTTCCTCTGCTACGTACCTGACGATTGATGACGCAGTTGGCTGGTTTTTTTTATCGTGTACGCACTCTACCTAATCATTAAATTATTTGCTATAAAATTAAAATGTTTCTTTTTTTAACCCATTATAAAAAACTATAATAACTTGTTGATATATATTAATTATAATATAATATTGCAAAACTGAAAGAAAGCAAGAAAATATTAGAAACTCTTGCAATTGAATATATAACTCTTGTCTTTCATTTTTTGCTAGAACAAAAAATAAATGCAAGACTCTCGTAAAAGATTAAAAGCTATCTATTGTCATTTGTCAAACAAAATCGACAGTAATAAATAATAATTAGCCACGGTTTTCATTTTGTTTTTGTAATTTTAAATATTGAACTTGTTTTGTTTTTACATTCGATTTCTGGATTTTAAATTATATATTTAATATATAAAATAAAATCGGTCGTCTGTAAAGCATCATCTACTCTTCTACTCCCTTCTTAACTAAAAACTAAAACAATGTATAACATTGGGCTCCAACAGTAAGGAGAATCTTATGAATTTGTCTCGGAATTTGTAAAATAAATAAATATTTCTTAACAAAATAAATAAAAATTAAACTTACTGTCTCCATCTTCTTCTGTTCCCAAGTCAATCGAATTGTTAATGTCTAAAATATCTACCATTTTAGGTTATCCTACATAAATTCAGGTAGAATAAAAAATATATGAAGAAATACATGAAATTAATAAAATTATTGTTTAATATATTAATTATTAACTATCTTACCCTATTTATGTGATACTAAATAACAATTTCTTAATAGTTTTTCGTGCACTTTACGCTTCACTTTATTTCATTTACATTGCATTGACATATGCACCACATGCGCACTCTAAATTACTTTTGTTTAAAATGGAGGGAAAACTTGGTCATTAAGGCGGTTAATTTAAATATTCATAATAAAACCTTGAAAAACAAACAATATCTCTTGTGTGTTTAACTTTTGTAGAATAATATTTAATTTTGGAGAAAATTTTCGACTTTAATTACAAAAATTAATTAAGAACTCTTTAGCAAATTTGCAAAATGTGGCAATATATAAAAAAGTAAGGTTATTACACCAATGAACTTTAAAAGGATATTGAGCAGGGATCAGAGGGTAACAGCAGGGTAGTATTCACGTTAAAACAAACACATTTACACAGTTCGGTTCGGTTCGCCCAGATCAATTTGGTTTTTTTCTCTGATTAGTTCCACAACCCATGCTATACTACGAAGGAACGGTCTTATTAAAATCTGGCTACAGGGTCGGACTCCAGCCCGAAAATAATTGTGAATAATTAATTTCAGAAGGAAGATACAAGTTGTTAATTTATATACTTTTGATAGAGTAATTTGTAAAATTCGATAAATAGAAACTTTTTTTGCTAAAAAGCATTACAGTGGTGTATTTACACACAGAGGCGCGCTGGCGGTCACCTCGGACTTCGTAAGGCAGAAGGCCGCTCCGTTCAGGTAGGCAGGTTGGGCCCCGCACGAGGGCGCTTGTTCATGAGGGGCAGTAAATAATAGTAAATTTTAATGAAATACTTACTCTTTTGTAAAGAAAAAAATACTATACAAACTTACACAGTAAGGTGATAGAAGTGAACAATATATTTTTTTTCATTAGAGCTCTAGTTATAAGTTATAAGTAAAATAATTATCCTATGAAACGGATATTCTTCTACGCATTGTTATATTGATATAATCACTGTGATGTGTTGATTACAACAAAGAATATTTTGATTATAGTTCAAGAATATTGATTACGTGAATAATTCTGACAATCCAATATTTAAATACTAGCATTTAGCGAAGAACCAAATATTTATTATTTACAATTCTGAAATTTTCTCTATCTATTGTTAAGATGCATACTAACAATAACTGTAAAATTATTATTATTATAGGTAACAAATTTCATTAATATATTAATTATAGTATTTTTCGAAGAATCAAAAGTAGGTATAGTTTAAACTTCAAAGGGTGTGTTATTTAAAAAATTATATATTATGGAGGGCGCTGAAATATAACTTTGTACAAAAGCGCCTTTTACCTAACTTTCTGCTTCCCTAATTATTTTAAGTGAAAAACCTTCAAATAAAAGTTGTAGGGCATAAAATTCTGCATTTGCATAAATAAACAAACTTAATTTTATTTGCCTTGTAACTTGTAACGGAAGAAATTAGGAATGAAAATGTCGAAAATCACCCTAAAATAGCTATAGCCATGGAATTGAAACAGAAAATTAACAAATATGTTAACGATTTAACTGTGAAGCTGTTAATTTATTTTTACTATTATTTGTAATTTCTGTTCAAGAAAACAAATATCTGTTTCAATAAGAGATAATTATTAACTGGAACAGAAATTAGAACTAATACCTAATAAAAATAAATTACTCTAACATGACAGATAAATCGATAGACATTTGTTATTTATTTTGTTTCAATTCCATGGCTATTGATATTGTTGAAGTGATTTTCATCATTTTCATACTTACTTTCTGCCGTTACAAGGCATACAAAATTAATTTTGTTTATTGATTCAGATTCAGAATTTTACGCTCTACAACTTTTATTTGAGGTATTTTTACCTAAAATAATTAAGGAAGCAGGAAATTAGGTAAGTGTGATTTTACATGTTAAAGTCCTATATTCGGCTATGCCGGTCACCACCCTGTAGGTGGTATAGGCAAATACAAAATTTAAATTTTGCATTTATATTTTGCAAATAACATCCATGTATTGAAAAATACTGAATTTTGATTTGAAATATTTAAAGTCTTTTTTATCACTATTGGATATCGAGTTATTTATTTTTATATGAACACCATAATGGAAACTTACATCGTTGAAAAGATTATTTTTTTAGCTTTCCAACAATGCAACATTTATGAAATTTATAGGTTGCAAAACAATGGTTGTGGCAATGAAACAAATGCATAATTAACTTGCAATGCATAATAATGCCTTGAAAATTAAAACCGCTGCATACTAAGTAAATAAATTTAAATGAAAAAAAAAATATTTTGATGTTTACACCTAGCATTATTATATTATGTGCAAAATGTGTGCAATTTTACAAAAATGTATCTGTATTGATTAAAGTAGCAGATTTTGTTATTTCAGATTGTTGGATTTGGAAGTAGGTAGGTGATTGTTTACTCCAGTTGTATTTTTCCGAGCTTAAATTTCCTTTAACATTTCTTGAGTTTGATTTTAAAAAGAGAAATATTTTGTTGTATGTTTCATCTGCATTATAGTTTCTAATTTTGGAAGAGGTAGTGTTTTTTCTAAGAATTCATTTATTAATATGAAAAATAATCTTTAAATAGATGCGCTTATACCAGAGAGTAAATTCTCTTTAAAACTTTTGAATCATAGTTTAACTTTCAAATTTCTCTTTCTGAAAAAACATTTTTCGCCTAGAAAAAAGTAATAGGTCTGTCCGTTTCGCTACTTTGCGTGCACGGTTTACTGACGCATTCATATAAATTGTAAACCATAGAGATCAAAAGAAGCAAAACAAATAGACTTATGTATTTCTATGATAAAAGGATAGTGTTTCTAAAATAAAAGTACTGTCCTATTAAAATGAGCACATATGGTCAGCGTACCTACAGTACTTATATATTAATAAACCGGGGCAAAATTGCAGTTGGCAGTAGTAACAGTAACTAACGATAATGAACCATGTTTTTATTTCGCATTTAAAACTATATAATATTTATGCTGTGTTAATTTTGATACAAAAAACAGTGTGTCTGTATCTCCGAGTTGATCCCTACGTCATCTATTTCTGATGCAAGAATTACTAAACTTTTATCTAGCATCTTTGTTGTACATACATGGCATATATGAGACTTTTATTCTCAATCTTATCGTCGGTGTTTCCGAGGGGTATGTATACGCTATCTCCGTCCAACCGACGGTAAAAAATGAAAACGAAACTACATTGTAACCGCGGTAACAAATGTCATTTTTAAATATTTAAATTATTTGAATATTCATGTCATACTGTCAATGACGTGATAAAGATGATTTTGGCAACGATAATTTGTATTTCGCTGTGCGTTTGTAGTTTTGTTAATTCGTGGTTTATATTGTGCATTTAACTACGAGTATTGCGAAGACGGTTTTTCTAAGATTGCCGACAATTATTGCAATATATTGCATTTGGATAATAAAAAGCGGTATATTTCATCCATTATATATGTACTTACATCGTATTTATTCAATTTGTTTATTATAATATTGTCAGTTTTGACATGATATCAATTGATTTATTATTGCGAAATAAATGTCTCACTTCGAATTTTGATGAATAATAATATTCACATGGTATAAGTTATATTATATTCTGTCAGTGTTCAGTTTTGATTTGTATGAATATTACGGAAATCAGACGATTTCGCTCAATTTCACCCGACAACATGACGTCATCAATTTCCTCCCCCCCTGGAAATTTGAATCGTATGGTTACGATTGATGACGTGATGATCAAGTCGTGGAAACGGACTTTAGGTATAATTCTGAAGCGTACTTGCAACTGAATCAAAATTTCTGTATTGTGCAAGAGAAATTAAGAGAAATTTTAATTATAGAAAATGTAGATTACTGTCCTGGTGGTAGTGATGGTAATGAAGAAATTTGCCCCCGGTGTACGATGTTATATAATTGTGTTTTTTAATTTGCTCTTTTTATACATCCCAAATTTTTATTCACAAGGGTACACTAATTTTGTCCGTTTTATTTTGTCATAAATATGACAAAAAATAAAATGTTTATTTGATGCTTAAAATTTTAATTACCCAATAATTATTAAATCTCTTTTTAAAATATTTTACAGTGTAATATAGCATTTATTCTATAATAATTTATAACGTGCAAGAGTTATTATTTTTTAATTAATTTCAAACAATCTATTTTATGAATATTTTAACGATTCGCCTAAAATTTCTATTTTATAATCCTTTCACGAATAAATTATTTTTAAGAATCATTTAATAGTGTTCTGTTAAAGGGTAAAGGTTGCTATCAGAATATAGATATTCTAAATTCTAACTAAGTCATTTACGACAAGTACCTAGTTACTATTGAGATGAAATCTCTATCAGCAGAGATTGCAGGAATCGGGTTACCTATTAAAAAGCTTCGTTTCTCGCCAGGAAATCATTTTGTCTTTATCTGTGTACTCATCTCTGATCAATATTTGAAAGTCTTCGCAAAATTTGCATAATACAATAGGAGAGAAAGGGTAAAGAGTCTTAAATATACATTTTTAAAAGTGTATGCAGGATATTAACAAAATGGTAAAAAAAATTGAGGGTATTTACATTTCTACGTGCTGATCAAAAATATTTTTTCTAAATTTCGAAAAAATATTTCTTATTTGTCATTTAATTCTTTTCTAGTGTTCCAATGCCAACATAAAAGTTTTATTAACAATAATGAATTATCTAATCACGTAAGAAACGTTGAATAGGAAATAATTCCGAATTAATTTATTTCTTATTCAATGTCTGTTCCGTGATTACAGTAAAAATTTTGAAAGATGTTCGATCAAGGTCATCTACGAATTGTATGAATTTAATTTTTTGCTCCGCCCATTATGACAATTTCAGTAGTGTCGTTTGCTTAGTTTTTATGAGGGTACATAAGATACTATTGTTATTTTATTACTATAAAAATATATGTTACAATAAAAGCATTCAAAATTCAAAAATTATTCAACTGGTAAATTTATTAGCAAATTTAAAACCAAATATGTGAAAAATAAGATACTGACACAATGTCAGTGTCTGTAACTCTGACAGAAAATAACGTTATTCGTACAGCTATGAATCAAGGTAATGTATCTGAATTAATAAATAAACTTACATTACACCGAAAGTATTATCAACAACGAGCATCGTTTTAAAGTGGAATGTCCTAACTTAGTCGAAACAATATGAATTTTTGAAAGACAAGCGTGTTATATCCATCCTTATCGCACACGCTTATAGACTTTGCAAAGGAAAGAGATAAATGTATGCCAATTTGTTAATTCGTTCATGCTACAGATGACCTTGATCGGACATCTTTAATTTTTTTTACTGTACTTAACTCATTATTTTACATAAAAATTTCATGTCGCCCGTGGTGCACTAAAATTGTGAAAAAAATCTTTTTAATTGAGAATCTGCACATCGAAATATATATACTCCTATTTTTTTTAACCCTTTTTGACACCCTGCATAATGCTCACAGAGTGTATAATAATAAATTATGAAATTTCTGTTTTTAATGTAATATAGAAACATTGAGATGTAGTGGTAACTATTGGCTTGCCGATTCCCTATTTATCTAATTCCTAATCCATTTTCATTTGCATGTGTTTCGGGTACGGAAACACGAAGTAATAACAACTTTGAACCCTGGTTCACTGACCGTGGAACTCAATTTAAACGACCCGACCCAAATAGGAATATCGAATTATTTCGTGAAAATTGATGCGTTCAGAAAAATATCCCACGCTGGATATTATATTACAGACGATATGTTCTTTGCCCTTTGAATAAAAGGAGGCTCGGTCACAAGAAAAGGTAAAAAAGTAAAAGTTATTGAAAAATGAAACACGGGGACTTTATTATATACAGCGGGATAAGTCTTAAAGGACATATTCTATGCAAAAGGTATTACTTTATCTTCAAAATTATAGGTATAACGAAAGAATATTATTCGAAAAAGTGTTCAAGAGGTATTTTCATAGATATTATGGAACACATATTAAAAGGTCGGACATACTGAACTCAATACAGGGATTTTATTTTAAAATGCAACATATGGCCAATCACTTCCATGGCTACGCGCAACGCGCTACTGTCAAGAAGGACAGCAATATAATAGATGTCCATTTTAAAATGCAACATACAAAATTTTAGTTATGTATTATCAACACTAATTTCTAATAAATTAGCCTACACACGATTAATAAATATTAAAACTTTAACATAATTTGGCTTACAAAAATTCATAGTCCTAGTCGGTACAATGTAACTAGAGTTGCTACCTTTAAAAATTGGAATGGGAAAAGCTAAATAAAAAGAAGATGTCAATGTCAAGTGCAATTTGCATAGTTTGTTTATGAAATAATTTTACTGGAAATTTAGAATCTTGTGCAAGAAAATTTATGTATGTAATAATTTATACATAATATACAGAATTCACGGAAGGTACTGTGCTGGCCACATCAGATTTTTTATATTGGCGCAAAGATAATTTTGTATTTGTCAAAATAATCTAATGCACAGCACTAATATTATGATATCGATATTTACCTACCTATCACAATTGGATAAGATAACTAACCTAAAGAAAAGAGCTCAATTTTATCCATTATTATTTCTTTCAGATGATAATACTTTATACATACATATTTGTCACTCTGAATTTAATTCCTTTTACGCAGATAAATCACAAACTTTGGAGCTTAATATTGTAGGAAGTTTAGTTGAGTTGATGTTTGTAAATATTTAGTGCGTGCTTAAAGTTGAAATGAACTCACGCACCGACCAATTCCAACAACATTGTTGAATTTATGAATGTCCCTTTTCATCGCTAATTACTCCCGACCGTTACATGTTGTTTCCAAATCGCAATGAATACTAAATACAAATCCCCCACTGGACACAATTCGTTTAGATTTAGAAACAAATATAATTTTGCTTGAGGAAATTGGTGGCTTGTAAATTAGGTTTTCAAAATTTGCTACAGATTATTATTAAATAAAATTGATGTAGGATCAATTGGGGTAATAAAAATTGAAGTTAACATGAAAATAGAGATAAATCGTATTTCAGATTTAACCGAATTCTGGCGTAAAAATGAAAGACCACTGAGAAAAAGTTGATTACACTTTTTATTTTTATATTACATTATACTTAAAGATGGACAAAAACATCTGAATCTTTAGTGTCAAACTTTCTAATTTTATGGTTTTGGTGCCCGGGTAAACTTAATTTAGAAACGTGATAAAACAGATTTAGTATGCGTTATTTTAAGAAATAAGCGTCCATAAACTGTCAGTTGTCTATTTTTCAATGATGCGTTTTTAGTGAATAAGCACTTTTTAGGGTCCGTATAATACGATTTTACCATTTTTACGATTATGTCTGCCTGTCTGTGTGTGTTTGTGTGTGTGTCTGTATGTGCGTGATGAAAGTTTCGGATCGCATAACTTCAATACCATGATTCCAAAAACTATAATTTTTTCGTTTTCCTCAAGTTTACATTCAGAAGAAGAGGTGATTAGATTTTGGTTATTATTGGTCAACCGGAAGTACCCTCATTTGAAGATTTTAACAGTTAAATATCATTTATTGACATTTAAAGTTATTATAACTTAAAGAATATATTATTCTCTATACTTCATATTCAATAGATATAGAGTTAAAAACTTATAAAGATATTAAATTTCATAAATCAGCCAGCTATGCTAACCATAGAAATTGCTAATATATTCAGATAATTCAAATTGACAGATGTCAGTATAAATGAAAAGTAAATGAATGTGGCAGAGATGAAGATGTTGAGATAGATGTTGGGGAAGACACGGGAATATACGGTAAGGAATGAAAGAATAAGGGAAATAACTCTACTGTTAGAAGTTTCTAGAAAGATACAAGAGAGACGATTACATTAGTTTGAATATGTCATAAGGAGATAAGGATATATTGGAAGAAAAATGAATAGCTTAGTAATAGAAGGTTGAAGAAACAAAGGAAAACCAAAGATAAGATGAAAGGACTGTATTGCGGACGCAAAACAGAAATTAGGGGAGGAAGAGAATAAAAAATAGCGACCCCTAACGAATGGGAAAAGCTGAAGAAGATGTCAAGGTCAAGTGCAATTTGCATAGTTTGTTTATGAAATAATTTTACTCGAAATTTAGAATCTTTTGCAAGAAAAATTATGTATGGAATTTATACATAATACACAGGATTGACGGAAGGTATTGTGCTGGCCACATCAATTTTTTTAAATATTGCATACTAATGGCCGTTTTCATAATCAGGCTCACTTTAAGACTTTAATTAAATTTATTTTAATACTTTATCTTTATTTTAAAATATTGCTACAGTGTTTGCTAAAGTGCTAAAGTTATATTACGAAAACGAAACAACTTTAATCTTAATTTAAAGTGTTTCACACAGAGGATAAAGGTTATAATGAAAACGGCCTTAAATTAATTTTTATTACGTCTATAAATTAAATTTACTCGAACATCAATAGCGCAAATATAAGAATTTTACCACCTAAATATTTAGAATTTTGTTTTCTAAAATAAATAAGCAAGTATGTGTGTGTGTGTGTGTGTTCCTCCTCAATAAAGTGGTCGCCTATCGTTCACCACCAGTCAGTGAAAAGTGTCATCGTCGGTAAGCATTAAGTTCACCAGCATAGAGCCTCGGTCAAAGAATCTCTGTAACCCGCCCATCCCTCTCGTGCTGCATCATCATTCATCACAACTCATATTATTTATAAGTTTAAATGAAAATATGTATGTTTATTTAAACTAATAGGGTTTGTGTAAAGCTCATTATAAATTCATTATAAAGATAATGAAAGTAATTATTTTACGACACTTTCTTAATATGAAAACTGTCTCCCTGCACAAAATATTGTCTTTTACATGATGAAAATTAATTTTCTAATTAAAATTTTACTTTTATTTTTATGTAACGGAACTAATTTAACTAATATACATTGTTTTATTAAACAATATACATCTTCAGACATTTGTAATATATTAATGATTGCAATAACTACATTTAAAAGGAAAGTCAATCAAGTTTCATGTTTCATATTCATATTACACAAAATGAATGTGTACATTAATGAATTTTCTGTGGCCGCGTTTCTGAATGTCTGGTCGCGAATTCGGGGAACGGGTTCGATCCTGACCGACGCCAAAAGATATATTTCAAATTTTAAGTAGCACATAATTATTTATCTCTGTAGTACACTCTCAACGCCAACAATGAGTATCCGTGAGGTGATGCCTGGTAAACCCCTGCACGATACGAATATATCATTATCATTTCCGAAATCTGTGTACAAAGCAGATTGGCATACCTAGCAATTTTGATTTTGAATTGAATGTATAGGATGCTAAAAGTTTTAATAAAAAAATATTTTTGTGGAAAGAAATAAAACAATTTTAAAAATTTAATCAGTTTCTTATTGTCAAATTAAATTGTGTTGCTGCCTAGAATTACTTAGTTTTTTATTCGCATTGTATTCGTGTACTACCATCTAGAGTGAGCACATACGAGTACATCAGATCTCTCCCATGAACTTTATCATTTCCGGATATATCTCGTCAGCTCCTGGTGCTTTGGCGATTTTTATTTTGGCTATTGCATCTTCTAATTCCTTCATATTTATGAATTCTGTGCAAATTTCTTCATCTATTCTACTTGTAGGTATTTTTGGATTGTTTATTCCTTCTAAATTCGGTTTCAAGTCGTCGCTAAGTAGCTCATCGAAATATTATTTCCATCTTCCGCAAGTATTTTGCCATCTCTCGTTTTTATTTGTTTTATTTGGTATTCCAGTTTATTTTTGAAACTCCGTAGTGTCCTATAGAACATATTTTGGTTTTCAAGGCTGTTTCTTTCTATTAATCTTCCGAATTCTTCCCAGGATTATTGTTTTGCTTTTAATACTACCTTCTTTACCTCGTCTCTTTGTTCGTATTATATGACTTTTAATTCAGGAATACGAGTACGTACTATGTACATATTTGAATTAAAGTTGTAAGTAATCTGGTAAGTGCCTGACAGCTTAATAATAATGAAGAAAATTTAATTATAATATTGAAAAATCTGATTTCACAAGAAAATTGATTACCTACCTGTAGGGTAGTTGTGCATTTCTCATTTATTTATTTTCTAAAAGAATGGTTCAAAAATTAATTTTAATAAAAGTTTTATGTTTGGCATATGTGTATCTTTAAATATATATATATATATATATATATATATATATATATATATATATATATATATATATATATATATATATATATATATATATATATATATATATATATATATATATATATATATGTTTCGTAGCTCTATTGAGTTAACTGGGGACATAAAATGAATGTACAGTCCTTGAAAAATATGACTTTTTTTTTAAATTTTGTACTAATTTTTACATAAATATGTTCAGGATTAACTATAATGTCATAATTAGTTAAAGAAAAAGCATAAATTTGTTGACTTAATTTTTACGGCTGGTGTTTCAAAGACTGTATTGCAGCAGCTTCAAAACTAAGGCGTTTCACAGTAAAAACTAAAGTAGGTAAAAGGACAAATTATAACTACACTATTATTTGAATTTATATTTCTGTTCAAGTTCAAATTGAGACTCAATACAAATTAAAATCTTATGTTTTAATAAATAGCCTAGAACATAAAATTTTCCGGGACTTGGTTTTTCCTTGTTTGTATAATTTTCAATTTGGAAAAATCCCTAAAATAATAAGAAAAATAATTGTGTATTTACGTACATGAAGAAGATATATGCATATTTTTATCAAGGTGCAAAGCACAATGGAAAAAATAGCACGTTCTCCTACTACTCGTATTTTTTCACCACCGAGTATAGAAGGATCACAACAATCCTAATTTTTAAAAATAGAGTACTAGACCGTAGTCAAAATTTAACTATCTTATACTCTATAAGAAACTGAAAATATACATAATGAGTATTAGTGAAAAAAGCTCGTCCAAATATTAATTAGTTCGCAAACTACAAACGATTGAAAATTTGCCCGACGTTTCATGTCCCGCGTGCTCTACCATTGCGGACATGAAACGACACATGCCAAGTTCTGAACTTGAAAAGTTCATATCTTGCTTATTAACTCTATCTTGATCTTTTAAAATATTGTACTATCCACTATCGGACCATGGACCCATATGGTTAAATTGATTTTAAAAACATATTACACTATTATTGTACAATGTGTACTTTCCCAGAAATGAACTAAAAAAATAAATATTGGTAACATTTTAGTGTAAAATCAAAAACTACAGTCAACTAAAGTAAATAAAAGTTTTTTCGTAAATAATATATCATATTTTTTATGGGTATTTGCCACATTGCCACATAGTAGTGTAACATGAACCTGATATGTAACAAATATCTATTATTTTTGACAATTGAACGCACGCCCAAACCCAATGAATTTTAAATACCTCCATAATTATTTGTCTCGCATTGTACTTTGCACGATCTTAACTGCAGCACAGTAATGAGCTCCGTACCAGGGCTACGATGTTTCGAAAATAATAAAATTAACAGTCCTTGAGATTCACACCTTGACTTTTGTTATAAATGAAATTTAATTTTGCCAAACTTCATTTCGAGTAGTTTGAGTTCTACACAAGAAATTGTTGGTTCATCTTTTTAGCTGTTCTGAACATATTAACAACATAATGTTGAAAGTTATACGATGCAGCCTATCACCTATAAGACAAATGAACTTTCGAAATAATATAAACTTCTAGGATTTATTTTTGACGTATATTCTCCACAGAAGAAAAAAGTTTTACTTCTGTCATGACATCAGACATATCGAATTTTACTTCCGGTGGTGAAAAAAATAAATTCAATATTTATTGTTTATAAATCTAATAATTTTTCTTACTGGTTCAATAGGACACCCAAGTTTTCCTTTCTTGTTCAATTTTCTACTTATATCAGACCATACTGGACCCAAAATTAACGAAAGACTAGTACATGCTTGGTTTCTATGGACGTTCAAGAAATTTTTCTTCCATCCACCATCGCCCCATTTCCACATCTGCAGGTACGCCTACAAACAAATGACGAACAAAATTGCGCCAAATATGATAATTCAATTCTTTGTTAATCAATATGGCGGATAAAATCACGCTAAATATGAAAATTTAATTCAAAGAACACTAGTTTTTGATTACCAAGAGAAAATGCATTAACTGAAAGAAAATAAATAAATTTGTATATGGCCGGTTGCACTGCCTATAGTAATAGTATTTAACAGTACAAGCTATGTAAAACGGTTTTTTCTTCTGAAAGAAAGAAATAAATGGCGAGCCTGTCACCTCTTTCAGGCTGTAAAACAGTTACAGTAAAAATATTGAAAGATGTCCGATCAAGGTTATTTACGAATTGTATGAATTCAGATTTTTGTTCCGCGCATTCTGACAAATACACTAGTGTCGTTTGCTTAGTTTTTATGAGAGTGCATAAAGATACTACGGTTATTTTATTATTATAAAAATATATATTACAATAAAAGCATTTAAAATTCAAAAATAAGTCAACTGGTAAGTTTATTAGCAAATGTAAAACCAAATATGTGAAAAATAAGATACTGACACAATCTCAGTGTCAATGACACTGACAGAAAATAATGTTATTCGTACGGCTATGAATCAAAGTAATGTATCTGAATTAATAAATAAACTTACGTTACAGCGAAAGTATTATCAATAACGAGTTGCAATTGACACTTATTTTTAGTATGTATGATAGTAACGAAACACAAATTTTACATGTCAACAACGTTACTAACGTGGTTGCTAACTTAAATTTTAACAAGTTAGCTGTCAATTTTACAAGTTACAACTAGTAAAGATTAATTTTGAAAAGTACATAGTAGGCGAGGTAGTATCAAAATATTAAAAAGTGAGTAACAAATAAGTCTTAACAATAGATACCTATAGGTTATTAAAAAAAATGTATGTTGAAATTTGACAGTAATATTTAAAAACTCATTTGATATCTCGTTTTGATATAATATTATCAATTTAACTAACAGTTAAAAATTGACTATAAGTGGTGCAACTGGCCATAAAACTTTGTTTTAATTTATACCGGGTTTCTACGTCTAGTTTTTTCCGAACCATAGGAAATACAATGGTAAAATTTATATATGGCTGTAATCTGCTCTATTTATTTTGGAACAAACGTGTTAATAAAAAAAAAAATGTTCAGAATTAACAACTTAATCTACGAGTGTTGCCTTTTATATTTCGGGATTGGGCAACCCTAGTGCTGCCATCTGGCAACTGACGTCTCTATTGTAAAGTTTGACATTTTTCACGGTATACGTACTTACTCAGAATGTTTTGACGTCGTACGAGCGCTATTTGTGTTGTTTACAGTAACTTGAAAAATTCATATCGGCCACAAAATGGAATTAAATCGTAAACATTTTCATGCGATTATTTTTTACAACTTTCAAGGTGGATTAAGTCAACAACAATGCATCGATGAACATAATTCGATTTTTAGCGATGAAACACCATCAAGGACCAGTGTTTATCGATGGTTTACCGAATTAAATTGTGGCCGTAGTTCGTTCAAGAACAAATTTCTTGAAGGTCGTCCAAAATCGGTTGTTGTTTCGAAAAACATTGATGCTGTGCGTGAACTGATACTGCAAGATCGACATGCGACTTATCGTGAGATTGAGGTATCCTTGGACATTAGTGGGACCAGCATATATTCAATATTGCATGAACACTTGGCCGTATAAAAGATTTGTTCGCGTTGGATTCCACGTAATTCGATAAGCTCGTGTCAATAGGTCGCAAGAAATGCTCAAAAAATTCGATCGCGGTGCTTTAAAACATGTGTATGACATCGTGATAGGTGTCGAATCGTGGATCTACGCGTATGAGCCTGAAAGTAAACAGCAGTCGACTGTATGGGTCTTCCAAGGCGAGCCAAACCCAACAAAAGTCGTTCGTGCTCGAAGCACTTCGAAGCAAATGGTCGCCTGTTTTTTCGGAAAACTGGATATGTCTCAACTATACCATTGGTGCAACGTAGAACGGTCAATTCTAAATGGTACACAACCATTTGTTTGCCTTCGGAGAAATAAGGAAAACCAACCGCCGAAGACGGATCATTCTCCACCAGGACAATGCGAGCTTTCACACATTGGCTCAAACAAGTCATCCGCCGTATAGTCCTTATTTGGCACTCAATGACTTTTTTTTATTTCCGAACATCAAAAACAATTTGCTAGGTCAACGTTTTTCGACACCTGAAAGCGGTTGATACGTTCAAAATGCATGTTATGGAGATAACTCAATCGGAGTGGAAAAATTGATTGACACGCATGCGAAAGTGTTTTGATCGTCATGGAGAATATTTTTAAAAAACAAATAAAGCCATTTTCGATGATAAATATTTGTTTTTGTTCTCTAATCCCGAAATATAAAAGGCAACCCTCGTAATATGTCAAAAATAATTATTTACATGCGTTTCGTTCGCGCAAGAGAGAAAATAACAATTGTAATTTTTGGTTTTTAATAGACCGCCATGAGAAATAGAACAAAAAATTTAAACAGTTGTAATGGTTTGAGGGGTTTGAGTTTGGCACGTTACATGTCATAATGTCTTAATAATTATTTATTTGACTAATTTAATTTTTATTTTATATGTTTGATTCCGACCGACGCCAAATGTTTCGAATTTTATTTGGCACAAAATTGACCTCTGTGGTGCACTCTCCTTGTCAGAAATGAGTGCCCGTAATGTGACGTCTGGGAAATGCCTGCACGGTACAAATATGTCATAATCATTACCAAAATCTGTGTACAAAGCAGATTGGAACACCCACCAATGGGTAATATGCCGTGGTGATATATTAATTTTTATTTTTGTTAAATTGTAAATGTATCAGATTATAGATAATAATTGAATGAAATCGATCAGTATTATTATTGCTGTCAAATAACTATAGACCGGAGATTTCTACCCTGTTGCCAAGCCATTGGCCATGTTGACTATGATAAGTTATGAAGAAGCGACAATACCGCATGATAAGGGACAGGGTGCGGAGAAGGGAAAAGTTGAGCATCAGTCCATAGTTATCTAACGGCGAGACGGCGAGTATAATACATTACGACAGATGCCATCTGTCAACTCAAACAATACTATGTTCAACATTTTGTTCTATTTCTCATGGCAGTCTGTAAATAGCTCAAAATTACAACTTTTATTTTGCATGTAATCAATAATTTTGGACTTATTAGATGCAGTTTATAATTCTGAACATTTTTCTATTTCCAATTTGGTACAGTCATATGAATATTTTACCAAAATATTTCATACGGCCCGGAAAAAAGTAAGACACACGGTCTAGTTTAAGAAAGTATAATTAGATTGAAGAGGGTGCAGAATTCGACGCGATATATTCTTACTTGATAGCTATCGTCAAATGGTTTGGTTAGAGTCAAATTGACAGAGACTCCAAAATGAGTACGATTATACTTCTTATAGTCGAGATGAAGTTTAAAAGGAGTATTTTCCTCTGTCGCACAAGTTTGGACCCAGAAATGATTGAAGATTACATCTTCGTTATCTTTCTAAAATCATTTTAAATTATTAATAGAAATAGATAATTTTTGAGTCTCAACTTTTTCTCTCAATTTCATATATTAGCTATCAAAAGATTACTTGAATATAAAAAAATAATTAATGAGCCCGGTATTGCTGTTAATAGAAATATTTATTTAATATGTATCAAAAATGTAAAAATGATGTTTAAATATATCGTTAAAAGTTTAAAGGCTCCCAAACCAACGCGAAAGATCAGCAGCGGTGGTGGCGACGACAATTTCGCGTTCTTTGAGGCAAACGAAATTTGCGTGTGTACACTGAGAGAAAGGAATATTTGCAAGAAAAAAGGATCACTAACAATTAATGTATAATCACTTTGAATACGGCGGAACGAATGAAGTTTTGCAAGTAATGTATTATACGTTTAAAATATACGAGTATACAATATTTTTAGGGAATTTATAATAATTCAAATCAAACAATAAATGCTTTAATAGTTAAAGAATATATTTTTTCTAACAATGAATAAAGGTATTCAGTAAAATATTATTAGTTAACTATTAATGTTTACATTTTAATTGATAAAATATGACATTAATTGCAAATTTTCAGAAGATATTGGTAAGCTAATGATTATTTTACTGTTAAAAATTTACTATTTTAAAGAAACACACAATTTAATAGTTAATATATGAATTCCTTATTTATGAATATTATATATTATCTGCAGTTGAATTATAGTATTAATAGTTAATAAATTAATTTATAAATATTCTGTTCGGAAATTAGGATTTGGATCTAGTTTAATGAAATTCATGAACATTTGGCAAATACATTTATTTTAACACATATTATGTATATTATATTTGTATAATTACAAAATTATAAAAAAAAACATAACTAACATTCTAAAGAACGGTATAACAGATTATTGATTTGTGATGGTTACACACCTTACATCACATTACTAACCTACTTACAATTTACAATGCATAATTGAAAATGTTTATCGATGCCTACAAACTTGGTTATTTTATTTGTATAAGTAAATCATTCTTTCATCAGTATACATAATATTATTTATAATATTAAATTGGGAATTTCCATACTTATTTCTATTTATTTGCATAGATGTATTTGGTTAACTGATATTATGATCTGTTTTCTGAAATATAAAAAATAATACTTATACATTGATGAACGTCGGTTTACGTATTTTACTTACCTTCGAAGTAGTACACATAGGAAGAAAATCTCTCTTTGTTTAATAAATTAGGTATATCACTCATTTTTCTATTTAGATTCAATAAAATTTAACAAAACACATTGAATCAATGGTACACACGCGTTGACGCTGCAAATATGTATGTCTTATTGACCAGTGCCAACAAGTTGCTTCTATATTTTATATTCTTTGCTAGTAATAAAATGAATAATTGCATTTATTAAATTAAACAATTAAAGATAAATGAAATAAGTTATAATTACAACACACATAATAACAATTAACATATATTTGATATGTAAAAAGAATTCGTTAACTGTTAAATTACTACTTTACCTAAAAACAGATGAGGGTATATAATAATTTACGATATGTATAATAAGATGTTTGATATATTAAATAAAATATAAATTTGTCATTAGTTTCTTGTTAAATTTGTAGATTACATACTACAAAATAAGCTGTAAACAAATTATTCATTATATAGTAATATATTGAAATTTTAGTATTTAAAATAATACTGTTTCAATTCAGATATAAGAGTAGTATTTAATTTATCATTTTTAATACAAAGAAACTATAACCAAACCTCGCATATTTTAAATATTAGAGGTTTTTTTCTCTCAGTGTATTCACACCAAAGCGTCTATTTTGTGGTAGCATTTGTGACATCCACGTCAGTTATGAAGAAACACTTTTATTGAATGCTATAGACTTTAGACTTTAGACGATGAACATAAAGTCATAGGTTTCTTTATGTATACCGCTATAGATCATATACATATTTATTAATTAATTGACCAGGAGAGAGTAAAGAAAGTAGATTCATTCGTAAAATCAAAGTATAAGGATTACTGAGAATTTCATACACTGATGCCACAATTTTAACAAGATAAATAATGGTTCTATATTTACATTACAAAAATAAATGTAATAATGTCTCACTAGCGAAAAATCAGCGACGGGGACAAAAACTGTGCATGCAGCGAAAGTAAAAAAATCGCTGCAGTTTCGCGGGCGTTTGCGCAATACCTTCAGAGTGGGCTGTTACTTGTCACAATTTGGAAAAACGAAAGTTTCGCTATCTCTGCGAATATTTCGCGTTGGTTTTGGGAAGCGTTTAACGCATGTATCAAATGATGCAAATTATGTAATATTTTGGTCCCATTAATTAATTATTAAATTTATTCAATTTTGTGTGGCATTTTAGAACAAAAAGATTAACAAATGTTATTTTTTTATTATATTTTTTTTACAGATTAGAAAATGATTGACAAAAATTCAATTAATAAAATTTTAACATAATAAAATTTGCACAAGTTGGTTATAACAAATTTCAAATATTTTTTTATCTTTTTGTGACATATTTACAAGTGTTTGGTGTCATTTGATGCGGATTTTTTTAGTTTTCTATTGATATCAAAACCATCGTTTTAAATTAAAACGTCAAAAATATACAAAAATTAGATTTCCCATGTTAACTTCCTATGTTTCTTTGAAGAAAAAAAGAAAAACATCCAGTATATGAGTAATACACAAAACTGTTAAAAGTGATACGATATAGGCGGCTTTACCCTATATAGGTACTTACAATAAATTTGCAGCTTCCTAATGATATAAAAGTTAAAAGGAAAATACTTATAAATATGTTCATTGTATGCTGCAATGAAACTATTTTATGACTTCATTATGTAAATGATGGAAAATATATAGAAAATAGCATCAAAATAAATATATAGTTAGAAGTATAATTATATGATTGAAAATATATGGCACATAACAGAATTAAAATATAGTTAGGAGAATAATGATAGGAATATACATGAAAACTAACATTATACGGAAATTTATATTTATCTATATCTGTATGTATATACATGCGTGTATTAATAAACATTTTACCTTGAAATTATTGTTACATACAAGAATATTTTTAAAAATAACACAAAGTAGTTATTTTAATGTATTAATAATTATTACTACTTTCAGCTTTTTCAGATGAATACATATTAGTTCAGATAACACAAAATTAATTAGGGATCCATTTTTCGACTGTTTTGGACATTAGATGTTCACAATTACTTGAAATCTTAGCCATGTTTACAGTAATTATTTTTACAAATTTCATCTGAGCGACAGAACATAAAAATTTTGCGCGATTGGCAAACATACAATTTGGAGGCTTTTTTGCAATTTTTCTAGATATATGCACCTTAACATCTTACTTAACGTACAATTTTATATTTATTCACATTTATAGCAGTATTTTGTTCAAAATTGTAAGTTATACAGATCAGTAAATCTATAAAAAGAAATGCCAAAACACATCTATTTTTGTTGATTAGTATATACCGGGTGAACACTGGCATAGGCGTTAAACATGGGAAAACAGTTTTTTTTTTCAAATATCATCTGTCCCGTAAGACTGTGGGAGTTTTTGATAAGGTTAGAAAAATTATTTAATTTGGTATAGAAGAGTATCTAAATACTTCTAATTTAATAGCCTTATTATTGAAATATTTATAAAAGTATAATGCTAATTGACAGTTATTATTTATAATTTATTAAAAACAGTAACTATGGAAAAGTTTTTAATAGCCGAGTTGGTTAGATCGAGACACTGTAATAATTTTTCACCAGTTCAAATCCCGCCCGGTTCATGTTTTTATTTTCATTATTTTGTAAAATGTATTATTAAATAAATTACAGAATTAAACAAATTGTTTGGTAAGTCAAATATTTTATTGAATTTACTACTTCTTTGTTACATCGCTCGTAATATTATTAACCAAAAAACAAAAAGTAATCACTAATAAACAAACCTTCACACAGGTTTATGTTAGCCGTGTTACACTTCTATACTCGTATTGTCATGTTTTAACAAATTCTCTGCCTTATATTTCGGAAACCATTGATAATTGGACCTATGTTGATTAAGCTTTTTTACTCATTTTAGTCAGTACTATATGCCCTTAATTTTTTTTACAATATTTTTGAAACAGCCTGTATATCTGCAATACAGTTTTGAACAAAATACGGCCATTATTATTTTATTGTCCAAATGTCCCGCGCCCAGTTGACCATCATTTAGTTGATTATCGCTTGTTGACCATTACAATGATTTTAAGTAATTGTTAACAGTTAATACCTAACATAATCATTTCTATGGTATGATATCCATAGCAGTATTGTAGACAACTTTATATATTAATCCATTATTGGCTAGTTCCACAGTGCTTGGTCTACCGGATACTCTATGCGGAAAGACGAATACAGACTGTCCATTAACGTAAACTCGGTAGGTGTCAACATCGCTTAGAAAGCAGAAAGATACTCGTATTCCTTTCTTCCATTTATGATCATCATTTAGTATTTCGGTTCCCCATACGTTGTTTAGTCGAGTGTTGCAAGCTAGTACATTTTTATGAATCCTATAACAAATAAATAAATTTAATTTATATTGGCAGATATCTATTTTATAGATATAAAGATGAATTGAAAAAATCGTGACCTAACACAGAGAGGACAATACTAGACGCACAATTATTATTATTATTATTATTATTATTATTATTATTATTATTATTATTATTATTATTATTATTATTATTATTATTATTATTATTATTATTATTATTATTATTATTATTATTATTATTATTATTATTATTATTATTATTATTATTATTATTATTATTATTATTATTATTATTTGTGCAAATGTGGGAAATTTCTCGACTGTGGTATGGATTAAATGTTACAATTACTCTAAATCTAAGGCAAACGACATTTATTATCTTACAACATCGTCGTTCAGTGAATGCACAGTTGCACCTTCTTCAGAATTTACAAACATGGTTGGTTAAAGTTCTTCGAATCGAGACTGTTAATGATAGGATGAAATAGTTTGAAGAACTAATGAGGTCGTACTCTTTCTACCTCCACCAAATGTTTTTGTAAATTATGTGACATTCTGTAAGTACCTACAATTTTTTTTTCCTGTTTGTAAAATTCTTTGATTAATTACGCTAATAAATACTGCATAACTATTTTTGTATTTAAATGTGACAACCAGTGGCACCCAAAATGATATTGTTTTGCAAACTACTATTAATTTTACGAATTTCTACATAATTATTTTTTATTCATGATAATTGCGTCCAATATTATACACCCTTAAATTTTGTTACACAGGTTGGGTTACACCCTGTATTTATAGCGACAGTACAACAATGATTGTATAGCATTGCTATAGAAATTTAAATGTAAAGAATTTAATTAACTCTTAATTTGGTCTGAAATCTCCTTTTTCTTTTTTTAACTTTTCCAATACATCAAAATATACACTATTTTTAATCCTTGTATATCAGTTCTTTTATTTATGTTGTTGCAATCATCCCTGATATGTAGCATTTCGAGAAACATAGGTTTCGTATAATTTTGTTCTTCCAAACTCTTGAAATTTTTCAAATCGAAAGTATGTTGTAGTGCATGGGAATGTTCAGCCAGAACACATTTATTCGCCATCCGGATCTTCGTGTATAGTTTTATAGTTCCTACGTTCCAAAGCTACATACTTAGGAAATGCAAAATGAACCGCTGTCACCATACACATATCAACACATAACAAACCGGCTAGTTGGTCCGCAAACGGACACGTATCTGATAATCATCAGAAGATAGTGAGTGGATTTACCTTCCAGAAATTTTTATCTTTCCTAACTCAATGCTTAGAATGTTCTGAATTCATTCATAGGAGATGCCCACAGGCTCTACTATATTATTTCTCGAACTTCGATCCGCCTATCCGCCATCACCATATCGGGAATCAAATTGATGTTTTCTACAATGGCAACAGTTTCAGGCTTTTCTCTACAAGGATCATTTTCAATGCTTTCCTTCACACATTTAAATTTAGCTGCCTATAATTTTTACCATTTTACATCAAGAATAAAGTGTTTCTAAAATATTTGTCATGCATTCATGAATTTTCTTCGGTGTTTTAAGTCCTTTTAGTGCAGGTATTTTATCACTGAATAGTGTTCTTTTCCATTTCTAAAGTTAATGTTAATATTAATTCAAACTCACTAACATAAAAAAAATTGTTGTGGCCATCACAATACCTCTCGCGCCCTTTCCATTGTGGTGTATATAAGTATTGTATTTAAAATTTCTTGTACACATAAAAATATCTAATTACACCTAGTCTTTATATTTACGTATTTTCTATATTTTTTAATTCATTCTATGAGCCAGATTTCTCCATTTCTTCTAAATGTTCATTAACGGGATTGATATTATTTCTGAAGGGTTCATGTAATATACCTATAATTTTAAATATATAATTAATAATACAATAAGAAATATTAAATATCGTTTCCAGAAAAAGCCTTCAGTACTATCTCTGAATTTTTGACACTGACATTAGTGACATTTATCTATGAATTACAGACATTTTAATTTCTCAAGTAGTTACCATGGAGATGCCTGTGAGCAGGTTGTGAGATTCACTACAACAGATTATTTTATAGATTATGTATCTTTATCGATAAATCTATAGAAGGTAAAATATTTTTTTTAAATGTGTCGGATAGAGAATTTTGTTTTTTTAATATTTCTAATAACATAAATATTCAAAAAATAATCTTTAGAAGACTTTTGTTAAAATACTACTACTTCCGGTTGTCTAATTGTTACCAGAATCTATTAAACTCTTCCCATTACTGTTAGATTGAGGAATGTGTAGTTACACAGGTCTTTAATCTTATAGAATTTGAGAAATCGTACCTTCAACAACCTAACACACATACACACACACACACACACACACACACACACAGGCAGATATCATCGTAAAAATGTTATTGTCGGAATTTAGGGACCTTGAAACGTGCTTATTCACTAATATCTGGATATGCGATTTTTTGCATGATTCCAATACCTCTCCTAGCGAGAGGTAAAAATGTGCGACTTGTACTGGTCTGTCTATTTCAGATCGAAAACTTTTAAATATCCTCGTATTTTCAGCAATTTCGATACTCTCCGTAAATGCATTTTTCTCATTCATGCAACCACAGCTTTTAAATAAAATTGATAAAAAAATTCAAGCAAATATATTTTTCGAAGCAGAGTTTTTGCTAGTCTAAATAATTATTAAATATTTTGTATTCTTTCTTACCTTGCTCCAAATCCGTACAAGATGTTCGACTTATCATCAAATAAAGTGAAGTTCCATTCATGATCTGTTGTTACCACTACACTTATGGATCCTCCAGGTTTCAAACCATGCTTTAGATTGAGAGTAACAGGGCCTTTGAATCCTGTAGGCCCAAAATCATGTACAGTAAATGTTTGATCACAGTCCAGAATTCCACAAGACATCGTAAATAGTAAGTTGTCGACTTCACAATGGTAGATTTTGATAACTGTTTTAGTTTTTATAGAAAACGATAAAAGAGAAAAATATGTTATTTATAGATATTTTGTGGTTGTTTGTTATTTATGAGAATAAATTGTGGTTGTTTTTCGTCACTTATTTGTTACATCTGAACACCAAAAAAAAATAGGAATAAACGGATGAAATTCAGCACCGAAGTTGTATATTATTATCAGACCAAATGAATAAAATTTGGAATCGCTAAGAACATTCGTTCAGAAAATATGCAGGTTTAAACTTATCAAGTAGATTCATGTATTTGATATTTCTTTAATATGATTCAAATTCAGTTAAAATGTGAACATTATCAAGTTAGCATGCCTCGTCGAAGATAGCAACATCCATTTGAGCAAGTAAGCACGATTTTACGCATATGGCGACAGTGGGTACAGATAGGTACAAAGAAACGGCAGACAGGATCTTTAGCCCGCCGGAGGGTACCAGCGAGAAAGAAATATCATCTTGTTCAGCTAACGTTACAAGACCGTTTTTAAAATGCACCAACTGTAACACGGCAATGGGGTGATGTGTTGTTCACCATTTGGTAAAATTTGGGCTGCACGCACGTCGTGCATTATTGCGACTTCCACTGACTGGCATAGAACATTGCGACTGGATACTGAGAAAGGCGGCTATGGAACAATGATTGACGAATCGCGTTTTTGTTTGTAACAAAATGATGCTTGTGCACTTGTGAGGCGACGCCGGGATGAAAGAAGAAATGTGGCCTGCATTCGTATACGTCATACGGCACCTACACAATGAATTATGGAGTGGGGAGCAACTGGAAATCTCGTTTAATTCATATTCCCGGAACTTTAAACAGTCAGCGATACATTGACGAGATTCTAGTAACGGAAGTTGCTCCACATATTCAACTCCATCCAGCAGCCTTATTTCAGTAGGTTAACGCAAGATCCTATTTCGCGAGACGAGTATTAATTTTCTTTAATCAGCACAGAATACCAGTGCTTCTATAGCCGGCTCGTTCTCCAGATTTGTCGTCTGTTGAAAATCTGGGGGATGTCTTAGGCAGGGCAGTGCGACGTATCCAGACGCCAATACAAAATGTAGAACAACTAGGGATTTTCATTATCAGAATTGTCAATGGTTCATTAAGTCAAAAAGGTCATTTGGTTCATTATCATTTATTTTATTGTCTCTTGTTTCATTACCGTCATGACCAGAAAAACATTTTTATGTTTTTTTCTTGTACCTTTCTTGATGTAGTATATAACCAACGTTTTTGATACTATAGAAAATCACGTAATTTAATTTGTTCTTGCAAGTGTAAAATATAATTTGAATAGAAGACTTTTTTACACGTTTCAGTGTTGGATCCGACGTGACTAATTAGTTGCACTTAAGTAAAGGCAACATACTTGTAAATTTTTGAGTAATGAGTAACGAGTACAAAATTCTCGAACGAGTAATGACTAACAAGTACCTGTAAATTTAAAAAGTGCTCATGAGTACTTTGTATTCGAGTACTTTTACTCGAGTTCTGCCGAGCTCTGACTGATATTTTAGGACAACTAAGTTATGAAGGTAGTGTAATTAGCTTAATTTGTATGAAGTGTAAACGCAAAGCAATTAGCCACTAAGATTATTTGACATTTTCATTTTAAGTATGATTATTTTAAGTATGATGTATTTAAATTAAATTAAATATTAGTAAAATTTGCTTCCTTCCTACTTTTCTTTATTTTTATCTCGCATTTGCCTAATATGTTCACTTAAAACTACAAAATTCCACACGGGTAGGGCTCGTACCACAGGTTCAGTCTAGGGGATATACAGATCCTAAATTCCGTAACCAAAATAAATAGGACCCATGTTCATATGACAGTTTTCAGTGAAAATTATCTCAGAAATACGCTATTAATTTTTTTTAATCTAGTCATCCTCTATTAGTTTTTTATAATGTAAACCGGGTTAAAAGTATTAAATTAAATGTCAATTTGACACAAGATATTATCAAAAATGTTATCAATAGAAATCACAGCTTTTGTTTTTGAATCTTATTTTACAAATGGAAATAAATTAGAAAACGGCGAATGGCAATATATTGTAATCCTTCTTTATTATTTTTTCTCCTTAAAATTACATTTCTAGATCAATTTTGACAATTTGACTTTTGGATTGAATAATGATTAGACATACGTTTCTCTGTTATAGCCTGCTCCGAGTTAGGTTTTTTTCTGAACACACTACTAGAAAATTTTGAATCGCACATACGGGATGTAACAGAAATAAGTATATTAAATTTAACCAGTGATAGAACTTGTCGAGAGCAACAATATTTCCTAATAACTTTTTTTCGAAATCTCATTTTTTTAGTGTTTTTAAGGAGAGATGTAGAATATATTGAAAGAAGAATGAATAGCTTAGTAGTAGAAGGTAAAAGAAATAGAAGAAAACCAAAGATAAGATGGAAGGACTGTATTGCGGAAGACTTGAGAGAAAAGGACCTGAATGAGGACAACACGCACAATAAATGAGTGGAATAAAAATATAAAATTAGCGACCCCTAACGAATGGGAAAAGCTAAAGAAGAAGAAGATATCAGTATCAAATGCCATTTGCATAGTTTGTTTATGAAATAATTTTACTGGAAATTTGGAAACTTTTGCAAGAAAATTTATGTATGGAATTTGTATATAATACACAGGATTGACGGAAGGTATTGTGCTGGCCACAACAGATTTTTGAAAATGAAAATGGCACAGTCCACAATAACTATAATTGGTGAACGTTAAAGATAATTGATTTAAACATTTTTTGCTATCTCAAATGCAAGAACTTGGATGGGACAAAATATGGTATCATCAAGATGGATCAGTATTATTCACAGTCGGGCAAATATAGCAATTTTACGTAAATTATTCCCTTTATATCATTTAATGTCGCGTTTTGGTGATATACATTGACCACCTGGTCCCCTGATTTAACAGCCCCAGACTTATTTTTTATGGGTTTATTTTCAAGGGAAAATATATAAACCACGAACTTTGGATCAGTCCAAGGAAAATATTCGACAAGAAATCGAAATTCTACCAGCCGAAATGTTGACGACAGTGTTGGAAAATAAGACTAAATAAACATGTTGCTAAAAAATGTTTTAGAGTTCTATTAAATTAAAATTTGGTCATTTACCAAAATCTCGATATGCGATTTTAGCATGATCCCTTACCAAGAGTAGCGGGAGGTAAAAAATTGATTACAATTATTGTCACTGTTTTTTACTTTTTTACGGCATTATATCATATTGATATTAACTACAAATTAGGTTTTCCGTCGACCCTTTAATGACCCCTATTAATGCATGATTTTTATTAATAAACGATTTATTGGGTGCGTTCACCACATGGAACACAGCATGTATTGCTAACGCTAAGTTGTAGCAAAAAGGTAGACAGAATTAAAAGTCATGCTTTTGACACTTACTAGCTAGGTATATTCACGTAGCATACCTTTAAAATGAATTTGAAAGAATAAAATTCCTCAAATAACATAAAAAAACCGCTTGTGTTGTCTACCATTAACTAAACTGAACGCACCCACTGAAAACAATTGATGACAAAACTTATTGATTTTCTGACGTAAAATATGACGTTCGGTCAACCATTACTAACCTAAAAAAAATTGTCATGGAATAAAATTAGATTTTTCATTTAAGTAAGATACGGTCAACGAAAAAATATTGTAACTAACACGTGTGTTAATTGGCGATTAATGATCTCAACAATTAACGCGTGACCGTAGCGAACGCGTTAAAATATCTGGATCATTAATCGCCCTCATTAACACACTTGATAGTTAAATAACTATTACGGGTGTATTTTTTTTCTCTGTAAAAAACTATTTTACTTTTTTTCTGCAAATTAAGTATGGGTGACAATATTTAAGCATTTCAAAATGAAATTAAAATTGCTATGTGCGTCTTGTGATGCACGACACTGTACCTTGTATAAAATATGGGTAAAAAGTATTATAAAATATAATTAACTATAATTATTCCTGCGATCCTTTAATGAGAAATTCCTCATTTTAATATCCTTCTCCCATTAATAAAACTTTTATGAGTGCATTAAAATTCAGTCCTTAATTAGATGAATTAATTATTCTTTTTCTGCATTCTTATTAAATTCGTTGTGAATTTAATACGAACTTTTAATATTCTCGTTGTCCTCTTTGGCAGGATGTACAGGATGCATTTCAGGAAGAGGTCACTGGTTTCTACAGGACGACTCTGGAGAATTGAATGGTCAGTCGCTTCCTGTTTTTGTTTGTAAGGATATATAAGATTTATTTGAATGGATGAAATAGTGGTTTCATCCTTTCCTCCAGGGAATATGGAAGGATGGAAAAGTTTTCTGAATTGACTAGGGTTAGAATTTAGAATGTAACATTTCAGAATATATTAATTGAAATATATATTCAAGTGGGAGATCAAATACAAATAAACCTGAAGATATTATTAAATACAAAAAAGCGGTCAGTAAATAATAAAAAAATTACAATAATGGATCCCTCCACCATTAACAAATTACAACATGAGTTATTTACATTAAAGCTATTCCTTAGAACTACAGGCTGTCACGCGAGAATGAACCACCAATTATCTCCGTTATTAAGCGAGATGGCGATTATCTTCAAATAAACAAATTTACTACAGGCAATATGGGTAATAAGATGTCGTATCACGAGGCGTTCTGTTCCTTCCGGTTTCGGAGTATGTGATAACTTTGAAATTTCAAATCGAACATACTATATGTTTGAAACGTACCTAAAATTTGCCTTACAATGGTAGTAAATTAGTAGAACGTTGTATTATTAAAAAATAAAATGGCGGAGTTTGAAATATGAATATATTGAATGAAATAAAATCAAGTGTGTGAGATTTTATTCTTTTTTTTTTCAATTTATTTTTTATTTTTTTCGTTATAGTTGTGATGATATTTTTTGAGATAAATTCAGTTATATGATGTAACCTAGGCATCAAATCCAATAAAACAGAATTCCACACTATTATTTATATTTCAAACGTCCGCCATTTTACTTTTTAATAATATAACGTCCTACTTGTTTACTATCATTCTAAAACAAATTTTGTGTACTTTTCATGTAAAAAATATAGTATGTTCCATTTGAAATTTCAAAGTTGATATCACGTACTTCGGAACCGGAAGTAATAGAACCCTTTTTGATACATCTTATTGCCCATATTGCATATAGTAAATTTTCTTATTTGAAGATAATCGCTATCTTGATTAATAAGGGAGATAATTGCTGGTTCATTCTCGCATGATCACCTTGTAAATGATAGGGGCTATTAAAGTTTAATGTTTGTTTTTATAATATTCCAAATTTTTGCTAATTTCAAGCCTTTTGCTATCGTCTTTCTGAAATCCGGAATCCTGTTTAAAGTGAATGAGTGCGGAAAATAATGAAACAGCGAAAGTATACTAAAAACAATATTTGTTTGAATACATATATGATGACTCCAATTCGCGAATTCCAATGTTTGTTAGTAGGTTTAACAGTTTACTCGACGTCATTTGCTAAAATAACCGCAAACTAAATTCAATTTACCACGCTTATATTTAGTTTAATTGGGCACCAAAAGAATGCATTTAAAAAATTTAGCACTCAAAAATCTCTGAGTTGTTGTATCCATTCTGTATAATAAAAAATGACAAACAGTGAGCGTTGAAAATCCTTTGTAATACTCGTATTTTGCGACACTATTTGAGAAACATTTACGGCTTAACGTAAAACATTTAAGGATTTCTAGACAAATAAGTGATTTTCAATTTAGAAAAAGTTTAAAAAAATACAAAAAAGAAAAGTGAATCAATGCAAATAAATAAACAAATCAATATTTACAAACAATTCAATATTCTTACTAATTTCTTTAATTTGAAATTGTGAAGGTGTTCAACCTGGTTTCGCTATTACGCGATTAGAGTATTTTTTTTTTGATTTTTACCTTCCGTCACCTTTAGGTATGGAAGATATTGTCTTTAGTCAAAAAAATCGGTGGCGAGTTTTTAATGATTAAGCACGTTTTAAGGTTCCCAGATAACGATTTTACTAGTTTTACGATGTCTGTACGTGCGTATATATATGTCTGTATGAGTGTGTGTGTGTGTGTGTGTGTGTGTGTGTGTGTGTGTGTGTGTGCGTGACACAAATTTCTCCGACAGTAACTCCAACACTACAATTCTAAAAACTATAATTCTTGCGTATTCCTCTTCTTTACATCCATATCAAGAAGTGATTACATTTTGGTTATAATTGGTCAACCGGAAGTACCCTTATTTGAAGTTCTTAACATTTATATTGAAAAAACGCAGTTAAATAAGATTTTTTTGGCATTTTATGTTAATAATATTTTATTATCTATACGATTTGATTACACATTTTCCTTCATATTCAATAGGTATAGAGTTAAAGAATTATAAAAAGATTAGCAGGCGTCAGTATTAAGTACAATTTACGTAGTACATATGTTGTTCGTGTTATAATTTTATTGGATACATAGAATCTTTTCCGAGGAACTTTCGGTATGGAATTTGTAGAAATTAGTATATGTTCATGTTAATATTACTAGATATATAGAATCTATTTAAAGGAATTTTCGGTATGGGATTTGTAAAAAATACATAGAATTGACGGAAGGTAATGTATACTGGCCACATCAGATTTTTTACATTAATCTTGATTAAAATATATAAAACCAAGTTTTCTAATATTGATACATCATTGTCAATTTTTAAATAAAATTACTTCAGTTTCATTTTAACTGTTCAACTGTACCATGGCAAGAACAAATTATGAATTGAAATCTCCTATAAGACGGCTATACACTATCTTCAATAATATATGGTGACTCCTATACTACTTTGTGTTTGTACCATAAATTCTATAAAATTGGAAATTGAAAAAATCTGCGTTGTAGGGAACTATATATTTAGTCTAATACATATTAGCAAATATCTTTTTATTTAAGTTTATTTCTTCTTTTGGCGAATATAATTTCATAATTTTTTTTTTCTTATTTTTGTAACGTTTACCTACTTGGTGATACGATTATTTAATCTTTTGTAATAGATAATCGTCCTGTAATTGGGATCTGGTATGCTGTTGGAACGATTAATAATAAATAAATGTACATCTTTAAGGATAATATTGACATACACATTTTTGCCCTGGAAATTCTTAATGCACTCACATTGTGGACCTCTGGTACACATAACTAAATCAGCTACTATAAATTTGCTAGGCAAGAAACTAAAACAACAATTATTTAAAAATATATTTTTGATTGATATTAGATATTCGTATTTATCTACATATTTCAAAATAAACTATTTTCTTAAAAACTATTAATATTAAACTTTTAAACTATATCAACATTATCAATTAAAATAAATTTAAATTTATATAGGTACAATTTTGGAAATTTATCTCCAAAATTATAAAAAAATAATAGGATAAATAGGTACATTATGGAATATACAATTACATTAGATCAATTTTTAATAACTTTTCTCCATTTCATTTGTTTACAGTATTTAAAAACATTGCCAATATTAAAATAATATGTAGAAAATTAATTTATTTTATCGTAGCTAGGCTTGTTGATTCACGTACTTCGTAACGAAGATTCACACCAGGCTATGGTAGTTCAGGCAACACAGGTCAGTTATTATTTTGTTTCTACACTAAACGAATGTTGTTGTTCGTGTCGTGATTTTTATTAAAATATCTTTGTAAATATTTGAAAAAATATTGCCCAATATAATATATCGCGTTTAGAATTTAATTATTTTTGTAGAGATATAAATTTTATATAGGAAAAGTGTTAGTGTTTTCTATTTAGTTAAATTTAAATAAGTGGCGACGGAAAAAGAGAAACATTATTGAGGTACACAAAACATTCATGGCCAGTTGAACGAAACTAAAACTAAATTTGTATTGTTTAACATATTTTTATTTAATTTTTACAGTGTTTTGTCGTGGACTGAACTTGAAAATCGACAAAATTTTCGGGTAAACCAGACTACAACAGCAAATAAGGTAGGAAAATCACATAAAAATGAACACAATTTTATGCATTTGATGAAATATCAATAATAGATAAAACTTCTATTAAAATGTCCCAAAAAGGATAAAATATATTTTCTTAGGCTCTCTCTATCGGCAATTACAAGCTTACGCGTAGGTACTATATTTTAAAATGTTTCCTCTATAGCCGTGTTCCTTCGGGCTGTGATTCACAATCTAAATCATCAAAGTGGTCATGATTAAGAAGAAGTATGTTTTTTCGTTTTTTATTTGTTATCCCCATTTTCTCATTTTGTGATCACTAGACAACCTTCCCTTTTCCCCTCTGAATCATCCTTTTTGAATGATCACACGGACTCATTTCAGAACAATTTTAAAAATAGATAACGACAATAAGTTTTCGAGCGCAGAAATTTATCAATGTGGGTTTTTCTGCAACAAAGGAAATATGATTTTGCTACAAAAGCATGTAATGACCCAACATACTTTTGAAAACAAAGAAAACATATTACTTAAAAGTTGTGTTTTAAGTAAACATACTTCATATGTTATCATGAACATTTTTATTACTTTTATAAGATTAATTTTTAATGTGCTTGCTGACTATAACACTTGACAGTAGATTATTATAAAATAAATTAGTTTCCATTCTTCTGCATATGTTATTTGACGCTAGATGGTGTTTATATTATTCAAGTTGTTTTCTTGATATAATTTTTAAATCATGATTCACAATTAAACTAATCATGTTTCATAAAATCACAGTCCGAAGGAACACGACTTATATACCCGGGTTGTGCTCGAAATTCGTTGCATAAAATATAAAATTCTGCATCAGATTTAACGTCATAGGAAATACAATGGTATAAATTTCATATGGTTGTAAATTCTGCCCTATTTATTTTACAATAAAAGTCTAAATACAAAAAAAAATGTTCATAATTAAAAATTGCATCTGACCTCCAAAATTATTGTTTATACGCGTATTGTTCACGAAATAGAAGTAAAATGAAAGATAATTTTTGGCTATTTACAGACTGCCGTGCGAAATAGAACAATTAATGTTTAAGTTTGACAGATGACATATATCATAAAGTTTTAATAATTATTTATTTGATTAAATTAGTTTTTTCATTAATTAACTACTTATATTTTTGTCAGATGTTAATGTATCCATGATTATTAATAAATAATTTCATGAAATCCATCATTATTAATATTTGATGACAGATGTCATCTGTTAACTCAAACAATACAATTGTTTAACATTTTTGTTCTCATTGCAGTCTGCAAAAAGCTAAAATTTACAACTTTTATTGTGCTTATCTCTCGCGCGCGTAACGCATGTAAACAATAATTTGGACGTATTAGATGCAGTTTTTAATTCTGAACATTTATTACATTTACACTGTTTTTAAATAAATACGGCAGAAATTACAATCGTATGAATGTTTTATAATTGTATTACCTATGGTCTGAAAAAAAGTAGACATTCGGTATATTACTAGCCACGGCATTAAAATCGAACACGAATGACGTATGAAATTCAAAACATCGTTTTGTTTTTCAAAGGTATCTTGATTGATAAAGTTTGCCAATTAATTGTTATGTATGTTTTGTTAACTAATAGGAATAGGACCTATGTTTTAAAGATAATGAAATAAGAAATAACCTCCCCATCAAAGTATTAATAGTATATTACTAATCGAGGTGGAAAGTGTTTCTTTACTGTCGTGGGCGAAGATAGCTAACTTCGAGACATAATGAAACTTTTCACAGAGGTTTATATACCATTTTATACACAATCTGAAATTAATAATGCGTAATGATATTTAAATAATAATAATAATTTAACATAACTATACGAATGGTCTGAGCATGTTCATGTGTCACATGAACTGTCAGTTTGATTTCTAACTTTAAATTTTGATTTCATTCGTTTCTTTACACTTAAAAAATGTACGCATAAGTACCTATCACTGATCTCTCAGGAAGGGAATGGGAAATAGCTATGATCTTGAAGTTGTGATGTGGAATCTTCCCGTCTTGAAAAATGAGGTCAACAATAACTAACTTCCAAACTTTTTAAAAGTCAGAAATCATCATATTACAAACCGATTGTGAATAAAATTTGTTACATTCGTTTTAAGTAACCCTGTATATTGGACAATATTGAATTCGTTGTTATTTATTAAAGCATCATAGTATAATCTACAATGGGGTAGGTGACTAAATTTAGAATTTTACATATGATACTATAGTCGCCGTCAAATAAATATAGACTGATACTCAACTTTTTACCCTTCTCCGTATCCTGTCCCTCGCCATGCGATGTTGCCATTTCTTCATAACTTAGAATTTTCATCATGGCCCTTGAATTGGCAACTGTTCATACTTATTTATTGTATTTAACACTTTTTGTATATCTGCACTCTACACCAAAAATTCTACTAATATGTACTTATTCTTTATATTTAGATTTTTTTTAATTTAATTTTTTTGACCTACTCTTCTAATTTTTCGAAATATTTCCAATTCATTATCGGGATATACAGGTTTTCTGAACTCATAATTTTAAATATTTATTTGTTAATACAATAAGAAATAATATATGTATGTACTTCCCAGAAAAAGTCTTCAGTAATGTCTTTGGATTTTTGACACTGGCATTTATCTGTTAGTTACAAACATTTTAATTTTTCAATTGGTTTCCATACCATTATTTGGCCTGTCAGATTTATTACAAAAGATTATTTTTTATATTATATTTTTTACTTCTAAAAGATATAATAAAATATTTAAATGTATCAGCTAGAGAATTTAATTTTCTTCAATATTTGCAAGAACAAAAAAATTCAAAAAATAATATTTAGAAGAATTTTCTAAAGATTCTGCTACTTCCGGTTGTTCTATTGTTAGCAAAACCTTTTCACCTCTTCCCATTGATGTCCAATTGAGAAATACGTAGTTAAATAGATATCGGCGTAATTCACTAAGATAGTTGTTAACATAGTCGTTCAACTGAGGGTTAACAACGATTTTTAGCAACTGTTGTAACACCTGTCATTTACTTGGTATTCAGTAAATATATAATTCGCGACATTGCTAAAAATGGTCGTTGTGAACAATCGTTAAATATAGCAGTGAAGTTATTATTAACAAGTGAGTGAAAAGGTATGTTGATTCTCAATATTTGTACATAATTCTACTCTATTGAAAACGTGAAGTGACAGATTATGAATAGTTTGACGTTTGAGTTTTTAATAATGGGTGATAAGAAAATTCGAGAGATTACATTTGTGAACATGATTCTGGGCAAATTAAATGACTATTTTTGTATTTCATTTTTGCTAGTAGTTGAATATTTGCAACTTGATGAAATAGTGAATTGGGAGTTTCAAATGACATTCAATTTAACAACTGATTATCATAGTTTTTGAGAAATTGTCCTTCCAACATACATATACACACGCACGCACCCACACTCACACACATATCGTCGTAAAAATATTAAAATCGGATTGTTGGGACATTAAAACGTGATTATTCATTAAAATCTGGATATGCGATTTTTAGCATGAATCCAATACCTCGCTTAGCGAGATGTAAATAGTATATTACATCCGATGTGGGATATGTTGCATTACAGCCGAGGGTTTGTGTATACAGCATGAGGCTGTAATGAAACTCCCACCGAGGTATGTATACTATTTTATTCACAATCATCCTCTTTTTAAATCAATAATTTTTAGAATAAATCAATGGGTTTTAATTTTGTTAATGTTTTTTGACAGCTCTGTTAAAGTTGTTTAGCCTACTTTATTATAGGCTGCGTTCGGTTTTACGCTCTGAGCGCTCGATGCCGTTCGGTAATTACATCTGAGCGATCTTGTTGCTCAGCTCTACGTTCGGTTATTAGCTCACGTAGCGCACAGAGCCCGATATATTCGCTCGTTCTCTAACCATGGAGCATGTTGAGCAGTTGTCTGGCGCATGCGTATTTAAGCGCAAATTTAAAATGTTTGTCACCGGCATTGTAAATATTCTCCATCCTATGAATGAATGTTGTCGTTTTCGTATATCAATCAAAAATGTTTGAAATGTATAAATTAGTCATTTTAGGAAACATTGTTCTACATAATTTTCAGCTTTAAGTTGTCCATAATCATTTTCACATTCTTAATCAGTACCATCAAAAGAACGTTCATTAACTCGCGCACTGTACACATGTTAACAGTTCTTTACTATTTTCCGTTTTTATTCTGACGCAAATTAATAAGTGTCAAAATGACAGCTAAACGCTCTATCCGTTCGATTATTCATGCTACAGATCGGAAATCGCAGATTAATCTGTCACGTGATCAGATTGCTCAGAGTTCTCGGCAGATTTAAATACCGAACGCACCCATAGAGATCTATGACAATGTTGCAAGGTAACCCCTACATAAACATTTCCAACCCGCGGGGTGGAAATGAAATCTGTTATTTCCAACCCAAGAGATTGTCATTGCAGTTAGGAATGATGTATTTCCCAACCCCTAAAAGGTTAGGAATCGACATATTACTATAAAGATTGTGAATAAAATAAAATACCCGTAATTTGTTAAATTGAATATTCTTAGTTTACATGAAAAGAATTATTAAAATTTGGAGAAGGCGATATAGTGACGTCACTATGGCCCGATCGTGTTAGACAAAGACAGACAATATTCCATAGCGGTAATAACTAAGTTATACTGACGTCACCATAACCCTTCATCAAACCATTCAATTGCAAATAAGGGTATTATTATGAATTAATATTTAATTTAAATGGAGCTTGGTCGCGAATTAGGGGACCCGAATTCGATCCCGACCGACACCAAATTTATTTTTTATATTTGTTATTTAAATACTAAAAATAAATGTTATTTGTTATAGTCACTAATGTAATACTGGTATCTATGCTATGATATTTCTAATGAAACCTTTGTGCATTGTGCTACATTGAAACTGAGACGATGAAAACTATTTTGATATTTCTCCCCGGAGTTGTATAACGACTGCACACATCCCAACGTTGGGCAAAGCAAACGTCGTCAGGAATGTTGGTTAGTGCAGCTGGAGTTCTGACACATATTAGCAACCTCGGCTATGCTGAATTTAACACTGTCACATATATTACAACTTACTTAACGAGTTACGAGTTCACAGATGTAAACTTTGTCGAGCACTTATTACAAATCGTACAGTTACAATTGATGAAAATAAATCTATTTAACAATATGGTTTTGTAAATTAAAACTTAGTTGAAATAATAACAAAATTATTATTATTGTTATTCATTAGATTCATTTTATAGGAAGATATAATATTGTTATATAAAACCTTTTCTAGATTTTTATAAACTAGAATACTTATTTCATATCGCGCCTATCTTTATTACCAGGTGAAAACTATAAAAAAAATTAAGAAAAAGTATGTAAAAAATAAAACTATACCTATATGTGCTGACTACACTTATACGAGTATTTTGTGTAGTATTCGAGGTATTCGAATTTGTTTTTTTTTGAGTTCTAATATTCGAAATCTCGGATAAAGAATGTATTCGAGTATTCGCGGAAGGTATTTCCCATTTCTAGTAATATACCGTGATGATTTACTTTATTTACAATTTCATACATATGCAGATGACCGTAAAATAAGAAATTTCATGGAAAATATAGAAAAATATAAGGTTTGAAAAAGAAATTTAAAACACAAAAGCCTGTCTTACGTGCGCACTTTTATAATAAAAGCGCTTTTATGGAGCACGCTTTTACATTATATTCTTATGGGGAGTGTGCTTTTTAAAAGCGCTTTTATTATAAAAATGTGCTCGTAATAATGTGTCGATAACCTTCATATAAATCCAAAGAGAAAAAATCTGTTGTAGCCAGCACAATACCTCTCGCCATTTTCATTTTGTTATGATGTTTGATTTTCCAAATCCATGTGTATTGTTTTCTTCGACAAGTATATTCCATACTATTGATGACAAATAAACATCACAATTTTGAAAGAAAAATTATAATATATGACAATTCTGACACGGATCCTCATATCTGCTTGCCAAGGCCAAACAAATCACATAACTGCTCGCGCCCTATAAGTAATGAATTTAACATTTATTGTACACACAAATAATTGAAATTGTATCTCTTCTTTCGCTCTATGAGAAATTTTGTCCTACTATTCCAATATGTTCAAAATTCTTCAAATTCATTGACGGATTTGTAGTATTTCTTAAGGATATATAATATTAACATACCTAGAATTTAAATACATATTTAATTAATAATACAATAATATATATTACATGTACTCGTACCTCCCAGAAATTTTTTCCAGTAATGTTAATAAAAATGCTGATTTTTGACACTGAAATTTTGCATTTATCTGTCAATTACAAACATTTAAATATCTCAACTGTTTTTTGGGCAACGAGATTTATTACAACAGATTATTCTATATTATTATATTATATCTCCAAACCTATACGAGATATAATAAAAAATTTAAGTGTCAGATTGAGAATTTAATTATCTTTATTATTTGTAGTAGCAAATTTTCAAAAAATAATATTTAGAATTTTTTTTAGAAACTACCACTTCCGGTTGTCCAAATGTTACCAGAACCTATTCAATTCTTTCTATTACTGTTAGATTGAGGAATCCGTAGTCAAACAGGTCCTTAGTCTTATAGAATTTGAGATATCGTATCTCCAACAACCTAACACACACACACACACACACACATCCACACACACAGACAACAACGTAAAAATGTTATAATCGGATTCTAAGGACCTTAAAACGTGCTTATTGACTAAAATCTGGATATGAGATTTTTAGCATGAATCCAATATCTCTCGTAGCGAGAGGTAAAAATCTGTTGTGGTCAGTACAATACTTCTCGCCAGTTCCGTTTTTGGTTACATAAGTATAGGGCGCGAGCATCCATGTGACTTTGTTGACCTTGACAAGCAGATAAGGGAGCCCGTGTCAGAATGATAACTGGTAATTATGTACATAGTTGTCAAATGTCAGAATTTTTCATTCAAAATTTTAAGATTTTCTACGTTTACGTCACAAGGAGTATGCAATTTACTTGTCACACGTACACACACACATAAACACACACACACATCATCGTAAAAATGTGAAAATCGGATTGTAGGGACCTTAAAACGTGCTTGGTGATTAAAATCTTAGCGAGAGGTAAAAAAGTATTTTTTAAAATAAACCAAACAAAAGTTTGTGTTCAAAATTTACTATTACAAAAATTAGTTACGTACGCTACTAGATGAAGCAAATTTCATTATGAATAACGCTAATTCAAATGAAAAACTGTTAGATGCAGTGATTGTAGGATTAATAGATTATACAGATATAGAAAAAATTAAATAATATTGTTGACTATACCACTGATGGAAAGAAGAAATTAAAATTGCTATTTTAGTATTTATCTATTGTAAATAATGACTTAAGAATAGAATATGAAGATTAAATAAAGTATCGAAATTAGTCACAATGAAATGCTGTCACTTTAGAAAAATAAATTTACGCATGGTTCAAGAACCATAACTGCATTGTGCACGCCCGCATAAATATGTAATCACAATGCATCTTTCATCAAAATAAATAGTTTTTTTTATAAAAATTGCTGTCAAAACGGTTTTTATAAAAATATGTATGTAAATTTTTACAAAAATTTTGTAGTAGGGTATCGGCTTATAGTTCTCAATGGTTGTCTTCGAAATCCGGGCATTCTATATTTCTTATTTCTTTACTATGTTAATAATTTTTAACTGATTATGGACTAATGCCTAAAACGTCCAATGTATATCTGTTTATAATAAATATAACCTGTAACTTTAAGGCCTCGTATCACATGAAGAAGTACTCCAAAATTACTTAATGTATTTTACAATATTAATTTGTTCCATTATAATAGAATAACCCATTAACAGCGGTAATAATAAATAATTTTGCTATTTCCAGATTAGGTATTCCGAGAATATCTCTTAGCACTGTGTTAAACTGACGTTTATGGAGAGTTTATTCTAGAGTTAAGCCTTATTCCATATTTATTATTATACATTTGTGGGTTAAGCTCGTGATAATCTAGGAATAGCTATTCATGTGTTAAAAAGAAGCTATTCTGAACTTAACTCTTATTTATTATTACCTCTGTAAATGTTTCAAATGCTAAGACTAAAATTTCTAAAATATATTTACTTACTGAAACGTATTTGTATATAAACTGTTTAGAAATATGAGTATTTGAAGAATTTAAAGAATAAATATTCATATGCTCTTAAACTTTACTATAATTATTTCTAGGTTGTAATTAACTTCTAAATGAAACTGTATTAAAGCGAAACAAGTTTGAAACCTATTTATCCTTGTATTTCATCTTTACTGACTGTAACAAAATCCGCAATCTCTCGAATTTACATAAAAATTGAATCCCAAATACCATTTCCATCATCTCTGCGACTGGATGTTTTTGTTGCTTATATTTCAGAGATTTCAGGAGTAAATACAAACTGCTGTGGAATATTACACAATATAAACAAGTAAATGTATCTCATACATAGAGAATTTAATTAATATTTAAATTAGAATAGAAAATGTTGTGTGCATTGGAAATTTGTGAAACTATTATTTTCAGTATAAGTTTGCTTTGTTTTTTTCACAAAAACTCGTTATTTGAAAATAATTAATGGCGGAAGTAAAAAGGTTATACACTCGGTTATACATGATCGAAAAACAGATAAAATGAGTAACAAAAATTTGAAAATTATATCAAGAGTATTCTCCTGTCTGAAAATTTATTGAAATAAAATAATTCGTTTCAATTTGTAATACCAGAAAAATATTCTCTCTACAAATGTAAAAAACAAAAATGACAATGTGTACATCAATATTAGATTTTTTCGGTGTTCGTATTTTTTTTATTATTGTGAAATCTTCTGTAAATATTTTTTTCCAATATTTAATTATAATGTGGCATTTTTTCTACCAAAATTTCGATACTGAAGTAACATTTTATTGATGAGAATAATTATATTCGTAGTTGAATTTAAATTCGAGGCCGCGTACCTGAGTGTCTGGTCGCGAATCTGGGGAACCAGGATCATTCTCGACCCACGCCAAATATTTCGAATTTTAAATGGCATGAAATTAACCCCTGTGGTGCACTCTCCACGGCAGAAATGAGTGCCCGTGATGTGACACCTGATAAACGCCCATTACCGAAGTATATGTACAATGCAGATTAGCACACCCAGAAATGGGTAATATGCCATGATGATATATTTATTTATTTGCATTCAAAATATTCTAAGCACAATACATTCTTCTGATTGGCTGATCCTCAGCGTTGTATCACTAGAGTTTCACGGCTTGACTTGATATTCAAGTTACTTGACTTGACTTGAAATCAAGCCAAACTCAAGTCAAGTAATAGTAGCCGAAAGTCAAGTCAAGTCAAGTCAAGTAATGACAATTTCAAGTACTTGAAAAATCAAGTAGTTATTTTTCAATTACTTGAAAAAATCAAGTCATTATTTTTTTAATTATCAGAAAAAGTTCTTCATGACAACATTTCATTTTCTTATAGTTCCTTATGTTTTATAACAATATCAATAATATACCTTGAAATATAAACTTTTATTCATAAAAATAAATCATACATTCAAATTTAAAAATTAAAAAAAAAGATTTGACAGTATACCTATATGAATTATGGTGGATCTTAAAAGCGGGCAAGTCGAATTTTAACTGGACCACCCCCTAAAATGGTTCCAAATGAATAAAAAAAATTATACTGACAATGATTCCGCTTAATTTTAATATTTGACCGTGCCTAAATGCACTTGATTTTTTCCCATTTAAATAACTTTCGGTTGTGGCAAATATTGGAACTTTATTTTTCTCTGAGATATTAAGAGGTTTAAAAAACCCATTCATTATAGGAATATATACTAGAATGAGTCGAGAATATGTGGACAAAATCTGAAGTCCCAATTATTATTCTTATTTCGAATGGAGTATAGCTTTTTGGGCTTTTGTGCGATAGTTTAACCATCTACAATTAACTTAATAATAATGATTAGGACTTCAAATTTTGTTGACATACTCTCGGGTCATTCTAGTATATATTCCAATATTCACTGAATTTTTAAACCTCTGCACAGATTTTAACTTGCAGTTGTGAATCAGCACAGCATATGGCACACCACGCCGTACCACACACTGCTAGGTTATGATTCTACTGATTCGCGCGCTTTCGTACATAATCGGTTCGTTATCAAGGAGCTTGAATTTGCTTAATCAAGTCAAGTAGTATCGATAGAAAATCAAGTCAAGTCAAGTAATGAATTTTTGAAAAGCTTCTAATTAAAAATCAAAATTAAAAGTATCACACGTTTAAAACGGTAGCCATGTAAAAATCCGGTTATGACGTATTCGGCCTTGGTTATTTCTCAAGATGGACGCTAGATTGTTTTATTTCATATATGCCTGTATAAAATTTAGTAGCGAAAATGACAGATTGCCTTGTGAAGCTTGTTTTTTAATATATTGTTTACTCGCTTGTACTATAAATAACTTGTAAGTATGTATATTTAATGTGATATTATCAGCATATACAACGTTTATTTAAATTAATTTTTAAACAATAGGTTGGTTGACAAGAAAGTAAACAAAAATAAAATGCCATTCTTTTGTATGTTCTTAAATTTCCATTATAAAGAAAAATTCTGAACAAAAACAAGAATAATTAAACAAGCCCAAGATGTTCATATTTTCTTTAGAAACGAAGAACAATATATTTGAAAAGGGATATCAAACTTGAATTTTATATTGCACTTATTCTATTTACATTGTACTACATACATAATACTTTTGATCTCTTGTCTGTATGTTCCCACTATTCCTAGCATGACTCTTCATATCCAGCTCCATTATTATGTTAAATAATTAATTTTTAGTAATCTTAAATTATTTATGAATTTCAATTTATTGAGAATAGTCTGATATTGTTTTAAATCCTTTCTAACAATCTTAAAATAAATAAAGTCTGTCTGAAACTATCTTCTAAACTTTCCTTTCAATAAAAAGTGTATTTTTGAAATGATGTTCATGAAAATTGACCATCAAGTATGCCTATTTTATTTCCAAATAAACCCAAAATGTAACCTATGGATCACATTGTAAAAAAAACTGTTTCCAGGGGTCTTAAAAATGTGCTAATAAAAATCTCGATACGCAACTTTTGCCGCGACTCCTATGCTTTTCTTACTAATGGTAGCTGAACGATATTTTTGCAAAAATTCTTTGAAATATCTAATTTAAGATAAAAATTAAAATCTGTTGTGGCCACCAAAATACCTCTCGCCATTTCCGTTTTTGGTTACATAAGTGTAGGGCGCGAGGAGTCATGTGACATTATTAGCCTTGACAAGCAGATATGGGGGCCCGTGTCAGAATGACAATTAGTAATTATGTACATAGATGTTAAATGTCAGAGTTTTTCATTAAAATTTTCAAGATTTTCTAAATCACGTAGTTAATTTGTGAATGAAAAATTATTATATTTGACATCTATGTACTTAATTACTAGCTATCATTCTGACACGGGCCACCATATTTGCTTGTCAAGGCCAACAAAGTAACATGACTGCTCGCGCCCTATTGTATTTAACATTTCTTGTATACCTACACTCTACACCAAACATTCTACTTACATCTATTCTTTATATTTAGATTTTTTATTTTAAATTCATTCTATGAGAATATAATTCCTTAGTCACGTGACATGTTTTCCGCCAATCAACATTCAGAATCTTCCTAGCTACGCGTTTATCACAGCGATGATAAAAAACAAAGAAATAAACACCGTATTTATAGTCGTTACTAAGGGATTTGTTTTCTTTATTTATGACATTGACAGTTAATTTTGAGTATAAAAATAAATAATAACAATAATTAAAACTCCGAAATATTAAATAAAACTCGTAAGTACCATGTTTTAATACAATATGAATATGTATATTAAAAGTTAGGTTAGGTTAGATTGCAAAAATTCATTATATTCTCTCATTAAATATAAACTCGTGACATGATTAATAATCGAAGATATTGCTCGTGAAACCGAAGCAGCACATTTCAACTCCTTCGGACTCGTGAAATCTTCAGCTCAGTTTCACTCGAGAATATCATCGATGATAATCATATCACTTGTTTATTACGTATGAAAATAATTTGTACTACTCTTCGAAATGTTTCCAATTCATTGTCGGGATTGACAATATTTTTGAAAAATAATATGATGTATGTACATCCCATTACATTATTTGGGCTGTGAGATTTATTACAACAGATTATTACATACCTTATATTTCTTTATCACTAGATTTATAAAAGATATGATAAAATATTTATGTGTATCAGATAGAGAATTTACTATTCTTTAATACAAGCAAGAGCAAAAATATTCAAAAAGTAATATTTAGAAGATTTTTTTTATGAATCTGCTACTGGTTTTAAAGAATCAAATTTAAATCGAAAATTTGAAAATTAAAAGTAAACATAATATCTAGTTGTTCAATTCAGAATAGTTTTGAAATTGGAAAAAGTAGAATTACATATTTTACAGTTAATAACGTACGTATTCCTTTTTGTTATTTTACGAAAGTAATAACTTTTTGTAAATATAGAGCAGTCGGGCTTTTCTCTGTAATATAAGAGGAAAATAGCTACGAAACTATCCCATCCCATGACATACGCTGCGATGCGACGGTTGGGACAGGACGTTTACGTCTATATAAGCCGAATTGAACGCAGCAAACACAGTTTTAATATAAGGCTTATATATCAGAGATCTGGCTATTCACGCTAATCCAGGAAACGAGTCAAATAAACTGACATTCCAGAAAGAAATGGTTATCGGACACAAATTGGTGTTTATGGTTATATTTGAAAATTCATGGACGTTATACATGCACTAATTTGATAGTTTAATTATAATATGGAGTTTTATGGCCATGTGTGGAGGGTCTGGTCGCAATTTGGCTATCCGAGGACAATTCCGGCTGACGCTAAAATTATTTCGAATTTTCAATGGCACAAAAATGACCCCTTTGGTGCACTGTCCACGCTAACAATGTCCAGTGGCGGATGTATATTGAAGCTTATGAAGCATAAGCTTCAAGCTCCGATTTTCAAGCTTGATATAAATAATAATAAATAAATATACATTTATAAATTCTGGGTGTCTACTTTTCTCCGAACATAGGAAATTCAATGTTAAAATTTTAATTTGTGCGATATCTCTTTATCTATTGATTTTAGAGCAAAAGTGTTATTAAGAAAAATGTTTAGAATGAAAAAGTGCATCGGTTGAGTACCAAGTTTGTTTTTCAGTTGTTATGTATGAGTTAGAAGCAAAATAAAACACGATTTAAGGCAATAGACCTTTTCAATTTAAAAAGATAGAAAATTTGCGCTATGGGATCTGCACATACGAGTAGTAAGCCAACAAATGACGGGAGTCATGGTTACGTGCTTGTAATATGAGATCCATGGCTTTTTAAATTAGCCGTAAAATGTAAGGAAACTCTTTAACAACTTTAAAAAACTTCTCAAAAGAAGTTATAAAAGCTTTTATTGAAGCTAAAATATCAAAAGATGCAATTTTCACAGAGAATACAGATATTTTAGTTACTCCAACATTTTCGACGTTTCGTTTGACAGACCAGCTGGCAGTTTCAGGTGCCATTTTACTTACAATGTACAGAAATAGAAAGAGCTGTTAAAATGAAAAGGTCTATTATCAGAGTGCTATGAAAAATAAAACAATAGGTTATGTTTGTTGCAGGCCTATGAAACTCGAATAGCCGGCCTTTTATACTATTATAGTTCAAAGTATGTTGTTAGGGGACAATTTGGCTCTAATATAGCTTCTCATTATCTTGCTGACCGTTGAAATTGTTTCAGAAATGACATTTCATGTAAATGAAATTGATTGATTGAATTGAACCCGCATTGAAACTATAGTCAAACGAGAATAAATATATTCATGTATGAAAAAATGGAAATCACAAGCAAGAGTTGAGCATCAGTTCATATTTATTTGACGGCGAATATAATGGTACTCGCTTATTATATTCATGTTACCATTGCTAATTATAAATTCGAGACTCTCGAGTCGAGATCGACAGAAGGTAAGAAAATTTATGACGAAACGAGATGCAGAAAACGAGAGTGGGTTATTTCTCGCCTTTTCTCGTCTCGCGGCCTCACTAGCTTAAATGTAAACTAGGGTTAAACACAAAAATGCAAATCGGAATTTTGTTTTTAAAATTCCAATAAAATTTATAATTGTTGCATTTTTGCTGTTTCAAACAAATAAACATCAATAACTTATTCATCGTTGGAAAGCTAAAAAAAAATGTCTTTTCAATAGTATAATTTTCCAATATAGAGTCCATATAAAAATCAAAACTTTGACCTCATAACTCAAAATCAATCAATGATAAAAAAAATTATCTAGTGACCTACGTATTTGTCGGGAAAAACAAATAAATCTCGTATAGTTTTCGAGATCCCTATGGTGAGCTTCGAAAAACGGGCAGCCTGTATGTATAAGAGAATTAGTTTTTATTTGTTTAATATCAACTACAAAATACATATTTTTTTGATTAATTTTAACTTAGAGAATAATTTTTACATAATGAAAATTACATAAATTAAATGAATATAATTATGATATTAAGAATAAAAAAAAAAAAAACGCGATAATACATTGCTGTCAATCATTTTAAATATGGTAATGGCATACGCCTATGTTCACTGATAAAAGAAACTCTCGGTATATTAGCATTTATTGTTTTTTTTTCTTTTTTGCCACATTTTATTGTCACTTACACAATAAAAAATATGTAATTAGATAAAAAAAATGCGCCCCCGAAATTGTGGTACATTAGGCCATAACATAAATATACAGGGTGTTTCAGGACTAGTGTAACAAACTTTAACAGCTTATTCCTGAGGTCATTTTGAGCCAAAAATGTCATATGAACATAGGTCCTATTCCTTCCAGTTACCAAAATACAAGAGGTTGAAGTTCTATAAATAACACGAAATTTTCTAATTTTTGTAATCAAGGTACTTTCGGAAAATAAGAGTTATTATTGAAAAGTCATACCTTATTTGTATTAATTAATTAATTGTCTTAATTACAAATTGTTGTACTTTTGATTGTACTCGTATTATTGTTTCATAATGGATGGTTAAAGTACTGCTGAATATGCAGATATGATTTTTATTTATGGATTATGTAATGGTAATGCCCGTTATGCGTCCAGAGAATACCAAGACAGATATCCAAATAGACGCCAACCTTCCCATCGACTATTTGCGCGCATTTTTCAGCGTCTACGTGAAACTGGATCAACAACTGTAAGGAGAGGTGTGTCATCGTATGTTTTGTTGTCCAAATCGTATTCGTTAATATTAATAAATAAAATTAATTAATACAAATAAGGTATGACTTTTCAATAATAACTCTTGTTTTCCGAAAGTACCTTGATTACAAAAATTAGAAAATTTCGTGTTATTTATAGAACTTCAACCTAGAAGGAATAGAACCTATGTTCATATGACATTTTTGGCTCAAAATGACGTCAGGAATAAGCTGTTAAAGTTTGTTACACTAGTTCCGAAACACCCTGTATATATATAATTTATTTAATAATAAATTATTTTTTACAACTTCTCAAAAAGTCTACGTTCTGTTGTACAACATACACCTTTATAATTTATTAAAACTACTTATAACAAGTAAGGTACGACATTATCCTATTCTACGGCACTATCTCCTCGTCTATATGCCGTTTAAGAGGGTTCTATAATGATATTGACATGGATGTCACAGCCTCATCTAAGATCCATGAGAGAGTAGAGCGCACTTAGTGCGTGTAATACAAGTGAAAATTTGTGCCTCCCTTGCAAAAACCCTTCCAGGCAATATCCTACCTTTAATCCTCTTACGTATCCTTCAGAGACTGACCTGCAGCATACATGATCCTGCCGCAAGGATACGTGAGCTTTGCTCTATAGAGGATATGGTTATAGAACAAAGATTTTTTATTGTTTCTGAGATTTTTATTAAATATGTCAAATCTGTTATGAAAAAAATAATAATATAACGAATAGTTATGTGTAGAAATAACGCCTTACATATGAATATGGTGAGTTAATAACACACTCACTTCAACATGTTTCAACTACCTATACATAGATGACATCGCTCAGCGCTATCTAGAGTGAGTGCTCACTTCAGATTTAATACGACGATAAATAAACATATGGTGTAAGTTTGACGACTTTTGTTTGATGCTCAATCATCTGTATATATTTATGCATTTCTGTAAGTTTGGTTATAAATCTTAAATATAATTTTGATTGACCACCAACCACCTACTTATTTTTGTATTTTAACTCTTTGATTAGAAAAAGGCCTACACTACGCACTTGCCTTACAAAAATGGATGAATAGGAAAGTGCTTACATTACAATTAGTATTAGTACGCCCTTACCGAAAATCAGAATAGGCTAAGTCCAGCTAAATCGAATTAAGAGAAATTAGAAATTCATCCTTATAACATTCAGTAGTATTTTTATTTCGTTATCCTTATGCTACGTTTTGATTTTTATGTTATTCAAATATTGTTTATTTTGTAAAATTTGAAAGAATAAAGATATTTACTTTCTGTAAACGTCTAATAGCATAGAATTGAAATTTTCAGCACATAACTTACCTATCGTATTGCACGTTTTAGTATGAAGTTTCGGACGTGTTACGCACTTACCCTGTATCAAGTGGAAGTGTGTTCTAGTGACCGACATTTTAAAAATCACACAAAAAAATTTGGTGAATCCAATTAAGAAAACATGATTGGAAACATCAATTATCTTCATATGAACTCCCTCTCACATCGAAATCCGGAGCATGGAAGAAGCAGAACTTGTTGCAAAAAAAAACTCTAACAGAATTAATAAGTAAATAGCCCAATACCACAATAGGATATAGTAGGGCATACTGAAAAGAAAAAAAAAACTATTTATAAAGTTTTTAGCACGTGTTTCTGTTTTATTTAATTTTAAGTTCAATTGTTTTCCATACATAGTGTACTGAAAAATAACTATAAAAATAATAGTATATTGTGTTATTAGGAGTAAAAGTGAGACTTTGTGTGACGAGCGTGGAAGTTTAAACGACGAGCGAAGCGAGTCGGATAAATGCACGTGAGGCACACAAAGACACTTTTACTCCGAATGACACATTATATTTTTTCTTCAAACGTAGATATTTAAAGAAAAAAATCTACTACTAACGTTATATTTTACGTAAATTACGTTTGCGATTTCAATTGCCCTGTAGCTATGGATACTTTTTTGTTCACTTTTTGTTATAAACATTGAAATGTAATATTTCACGTTTTGACGTTTAAATAAAATCTGTGCAATTTTATATGCTCCTTGTGTGCAATTATGTCGGAATTTGAAGGATTATAATGTACGTCCCCTGAAGTTGTTCGATTGGATGGATATCTAACAGTGTGGCTGAAAGATATCTCCAGGAATCTCTGCAAAACAATATAATCTTTTATTATCACTTTAATTCTAAGTATTCTTATGCTCATTACCGTCCCTGTAATTGTAATCTGTAAGTCTGCTATTCTTTAATAATGTTATTTCCTCAAAAGTAAACTCTGTTTATATTTCAATTTATAGGTTATAATATATTTAAATTTGACAGCTATTGATCGTATTTAGTAACTTTATTCTTAGGTTACCTAGATTGTTATAGTGACATTTAGGGCGATATTACAGGTTTCTTTTATTAAAGTTACTTCTTATTCGTTGAAGCTGTATAGTTTCTATGGATATTTATTTATTTTATTTCTACCTTGTGAATCAAGTCACAAAAGATGCTACTTTTATGACGTTTGAAGAAAAAATATATTTGCATTTACATTGAATTTTTCTCAATATTTTTGTTAAAAGATATAAAATAATTACATGGTTGAATTCAGTAAAATAATACTCAATTGATTGGGCATAAAATATGTACCATCGCATTTAAAATAACATATAACTTTGTGTTATAAATTGAGAACCATTGGTTTAAAAAAAAAATTCTTCTCTAATCAGTTGTCCCCCTTGGTCTTTTATAAGATTGTCTTATAGTATTTTATTGTGTCTTTAACAATACAGAGATTATTTGAGGCAGCCACGTAGCCAGGGGAGGGGCTCGAGGGGCTGAAGCCCCCCCCCCCCGAAATTCTTATAAATTTCATTTACATCTATCCAAAGGTATCTATCATACTATCTAAATTTGAAAAAGTGAAATTTCACTTTTCCGTAGTACACGACTTATAACTGTTTGAAACAGTGAATATTCACCACGAGAAAGTGAATATTAGCTTTTTGAAAACGTGAATTTTCACGTCAATTTTCTTAACACGCGCGGGATAAAGCCCACTTTTCCAGCCCTTCGGGCTGCAAAAATGGCCTTCTCCCGCGTTTGTCACGAAAAATTACGTTCGTTACACGACGGAAAAGTCGATTCCTCACGAGTGTCATTTAGAACTCAGCTTCGCCTCGCTCCGAAAGTACACTCGTTTCGGAATACGAACTTTGCCGTCCTAGTAACGAAAATACCGACATTATGGCTGGGAGAAAGATCAGAAGATTACTTTTGTAGTTGCGGCTTTTTAAAACTTAAATTTTTTGTTTGTTCTAAAAACGGTAAAAATCTGTTTTTCTGAAATACTGTTTCATGTTATAAGAGCTCCTTCTCCAATAAAGTTCTCGAAACAAATTTGATAGAGGAAAATTAATTAATCCCTCCCCACCATTTCCTAAAATCTCGAAGCCCCCCCCCCCCCGAGAAAAAATCCTGGCTACGGGCCTGATTTGAGGTAGCTTGTTTAGCTGTTACATACTGTAGAATTTTATATAAATAATGTAATATATTATGTATCACACAGAATTTAATGTTGTATACCTGACTGGGTCTTCATAGCAAAGTAGCTGAGAGACTTAAAAAATTGTGAAAAAAAATGAAATTATTTTTTTGATTATTATAATAACATAACATGACGTTTCCGTATCTTGAAAATAGTATAGTCTATATTTTTGTGTCTATCACTTGAATTTTTCTGAAGTATTTTGTTTGTAATGTTACTTTAATATTATTTATAAACCCAGAATCATTCATTCTATCTCTTTTTTAAGTAAATAATCTGAAATTTAAAATATCTCCATAATCGGTCATATATCACTAGTCTCTGAAAGAAAATTAGTCTTCGTCAGGTTTAATCCAAAGTTAAGCGCAAAAAAATGTATTAGAACCAAGCTAATAATTACTCACCGCAAAAATTCATCAAGGCTTTCCAGTGACCCTTCTCCATGTCTCCATGGCGCGTCACCACCATCTGTCAGCAGATGAAGTGCTGACAGGAGCGGAGAATAAATTGAATCTGGATCTCCAGGTGAAATCTGAAGAGCAAACACGCTATTAGCTTGATTAAGAAAAGAAGCGCAGTGCTTCAATTACTTTCTATATACAAATACTAAAGAAAATGTTCTGGAAAGTAGCTATCATTATATCTGTAAGACAAGTATTGCATTTAACCACAAGCATCAGCATCATATTAATTTGGTATCCAAATATTTACTATTCGCCATCCCAGCAAACTAATATTTGGGCAACAAAGTTTTGCTCAAAATTATTCATAATCGATTACTCAAATAAAAATCATTTTGAGCACCAAATACTTAATTTTGCTAACCAAAAAATTATTTGAGACCAGATATTTAAGTATTAAAATAAATAAACTTTAAAATGATACAACCTTTTTAGTTTAATTTCTGTTTATTAATTTAAAACCAACGTTTCATTTTTAATTGAATGAGTTCTGAAAGATTATTTAATAATACATAAACTTTGTTTTATAGAGATATTTGGATATTTCTTGCAAAATAAGCGTCTAAATAGTCATTAATATAACCTAACCTAACACAAATTTCACGCTCGCAAAAAATCGGACGTTTGTACCTACTCATTTTTTAGCGAAGTGCAAAATGCTCAATTATTACTTTTGGCATTCGTCAATCAGGTTATCAAAACAACTCCGGTAAAACACATTTTTTTGGTGCTTAGTAAATATATTTCTGAAAAAATCTGATCTGGCCAGCATAATACTTCTCGCCATTTTCGCATGGGGCACGAGCAGTTATGTGACTTTTTTGGCCTTAGCAAGCAGATATGGGGGCCCGTGTCAGAATAACAGCTAGTAATAATGTACATAGGTGTCAAGTATCATAAGTTTTCATTAAAAACATTATGATTTTCCAAATCCATGTGTATTATTTTCCTCGACAAATAAATTCCATACAAATAAATATAAGAATATTTTGAAATATTGAATGAAAAATTATGACATATGACTATTGTGACATCTATGTAAATAACTACTAGCCATCATTCTGACACGGATCCTCATAACAACTTGCCAAGGCCAACAAAGTCACATAACTGCTCGCGCCCTATAAGTAACGAATTTAACATTTCTTGTGCACACAAATAATTGAAATTTTATCACTTTTTTTTTTTTTAGAAACTACCACTTCCGCTTGTTCAATTGTTACTAGAACCTATTCAACTCTTCCCATTATTGTTGGATTGAGGAATCCATAGTTACACATGACTTTAGTTTTATAGAATTTGAGAAATTGTACCTCCAACGACCTCACATACACACATACATCCACACACATCCACACATACATCCACACACATCCACACACATCCACACACATCCACACATACATCCACACACATACACACACATCATCGTACAAATGTTATAATCGGATTCTATGGACTTTAAGACGTGCTTATTTACTAAAATCTGGATATAAGATTTTTAGGATGAATCCAATACCTCTCTCAAGGGAAAAATCACTACATTGCCCTTTTATTACATTTGGTGCTTAAGTAATCTTGTCGAAACCACGTTTTAAAACTGTCAGAAAAGATGTAATTTTAGAAAAATTTTACAGGTGACTACAATTTAAAGACATGTACAGTCCAAAACTCATATTTGCAAAAAATATGATTAGATAGATGATAGAAGATAGTGGTATTACAGGAAACTTTTAAATTACAACGTAAATACCGTAGCGATGTAAAATCCTAATCTACTTATAACATATTTTCATTGAACACAGCAGATAAGAGATTGCCAGGTTATTCGCGATATTGTGTAGCAATTTTGTGAAACTGTTTTTTTACATGAGAGTGGAGTTTGCGACGCGAGCCGTAGACGAGTGTCACAATCACACGAGGGTAAAAAAGCTTCACGCGTATTTTGCACACTATATTTTTTTCAATGATTAATTCAATAAAAGTATTCAAAATTAAAGGAAATTGTTAAAAACCAGTCATGCACAGCAATCTATACCTCGTTCAACGAGAGAACGGACCCGACTACAAACTAATTTTGTATTATTATTTTATTCTTACTATTATTATATTCCTTATTTCTATTATATAAGGTGTAACAGAAATAAGTACAATTAAATTTAACCAGTGATAGAACTGGTCGAGAGCAACAATATTTTTTAATATTTTTTTTAACATTTTTATCCCATCCCTTATTAATTAACGAGTTGTTTAGGTATTTTCATAATAATTTAATCCAGTGGCAGTAACAATGAAACAATTGTTTTTGACAAATGTGAGTTGTCAACTTTTTCAAATAAATTTTGACAATTAAATCGATTAATAATTATTATAAAAGTTATAATCAGTGAATATGCTTGCCTTTACGGATAGTCAGTATACAGATATTGTGCTGGCCTATGGTAAAGCTCAGAGAGACGCTGCCAAAGCCTAGCAAATTTATTTCGACCCTCGTTTCGACCGTTTTCCGAATCGTCATTTTCCAAACATTCTCACCTTTCTACATGTATGTATATACATATAATAAGTGTTGATTCTCAGCCAGGTTTTAGTACTCGATGAATAGCACTACAACACAAAGTGTCACATGTGACAATTTGTAGAATATTAAAAGAACAATAGTACATCATTTTGTCGACGCCATCAGAGTATATTAACAATGACGGTGGCCATATTGTACATTTTTTTGTGATTTCATTTAGGCCTGTATCACTTTTTATCATCTTTATGTGTTTTCTTGTTCCGTCAATTGTAGAATTGTTCTTGGTTGACTGCATTCTATAAATTTCCTACAATTTTTGAATTGTCCAACCTGTTGTAATATAAAAATTTGACGTATGATTTTTTTTTGTTACCTTAGTCGAGGTACTCTATTCTATCTCTTATCTTTCCCGATTTGTGTATAGTTTCACCATCTGGTGTATTGGTCAATCTATTCACTAGTTTCTAACCTTTCTTTTGTGTTGACAAATTCATTCAACCTTTCATTGTATTCTGTAGCAGTTACAAGGGCAATAATTGCTTGTAGACGCATGCGCAGTATTATTCACATGCGTCCATTTTGAATTCATCCATAGGCGGGTAATGAAATATGTAACAAAACTTTGGAGAATTTTAACTCAATATCTAGAAGGTTTACAAGAAAAAGAAATATTGTTGCACTCGACGAGTTCTATCACTGGTTAAATTTAATATACTTGCTTCTGTTACACCCTGTATTTACAGTACTTTAATTATATGAATCTAAAAATAATGACAATACAACTCTAGTATGACTTTCCCCGCCCAAATTTTATATCTGCTTGCGCGAACAGGTCCGTGCTCTCGTTGAACGATGCATAGTAAAAATTTAATCCACGTTCTTATGTTTAAAGTGCGTCAAATAAACTTCATGAGGAATGCATTACATTTTACACACCGCTATTAAAGAGTCAGACTTCTCGTATTACGATGTAATAGGTGAAGCGCCTACTTTATTCATACGAATAGAAAATAGTATAGGTATATTATAATAACATCAAGGGAGCGAAATGCATAATTTTTCTCGAGATACAATTTGAAGCTCGAAAAATAATTGTATTCTCTCCTAAAGTTTATATACTACTATTTTATCACAACCGGGAATAGGAACATCATAAAAAGCCAATTTTTGACGAATTAATTATCTTTAATCCTACAAGGGGCGGTCTCCCAAACCGGTACAATATATTTTTTTATTTCAATTGTTCTGGCTGTACATCAACACAAAGTATCACGTCAGTGCGAATGTACCCATATGAAACCTTTTGTCTAAAATAATTAGGTGAGCAATGCGCACGGAAAAACTTATTTCCCATATTAAACGCCTGTTTCACTTTCCGTGATACATCCTGAACATATGTGCAAATACGTATGCATAAATGTAATATAGAAATCATACCTAAAAACATCGTAGTCATTTTGATTGTTATTTTGTATTGTTACTAACTTTTTTAATAGTATATTGTTTCAGGGTTAAATGGGCCTAACTTTATGCAAGAATTTTTACTATTTTAATAATTTTTTGTACTTATCTCTCCAATACACAGGTTTTGTTATTGATCAAGCTACCTACTCGTATTTATAAGTGAGTTGGACCCAGAGATAATTTCATTCTCTAAAAGCTTTTAACTTCACTTGTTTGTTAGGGTCAAATATTGTAATTCAATTTTATCCCACATCCGTATATCCAATCGCTTGAAACTTCGAACACATTCGTAATTTTCCTTTTATTACATTCTATTGATTACTTATTCCTTATAAAAAGTGCTTTGGAAATTATATAGACATCGGCAAAATTAAGGGAACACCAAAAATGCTATGTATTTAAAAAAAGGATTAACCCTCTTTCTTACATATTTGTGTTGGTAATTTTACATCTACAACAAATAACAAATGACGATATAACATCTAAATAATAACCACCTACTAAAGACTGATTATCATTTATCGAGGTGTTAAATATTGCTCGATCTTTAGTTTCGGTGTGTTTAATAATTCGTGTTCACTATAGATCAACGGTTCGCAATCATGTATGCTTTTGCTGTCGCTTCAGTAGATCATTTTTTTTAAATGGAAAATTATTATGTTTATGTAATAATTAATAATTTATAAACAGTACTTATTATAAATTATCATTTAAAAACAATAATTTTTCATTTAAAAAAAAAACTTTTTCTACTCTACATACTCAGAATTGAAACAACAAAAGCTGAAATAATTGTTAACCCTGAATCTATGGCGAACTCGAATTTAACACCCATATTTAATAAAACTAAAGACCGAGCAATATTTAACACCTCGATATGTAGAAGGTGGTTATATTTAGTTGTTATATCGTCATTTGTTATTTGCTGTAGATGTAAAATTAACAACACAAATATGTAAGACCGAGGGTTCATACTTTTTTAAACTCATAGATCTTTTTAGTGTTCCCCTAATTTTGCCGGTTTGTATAAATTTAAATATATGGTGCACAAGATATTTAATAATGTTTATTTTCTATTGTCATTTTAAAAATTGAAAAGTCAGCTAATTCAATCGACGTGTGTTTTGTTCTACGAGTAAACGAAAGTGTTAACACTTAAACTAAATTTTCCGCTCAGTATAAATATTAATGCATTGCTGAGCGAAGCAAGTTTGTCTTTTATTTCATTGTATTGCTCTAACTTCGCCGTTTGCCATTTGAGACTCACAAATTAAATTGTGAAGTGTTTACTTTGAACTTTGGTTTGGAGTTTAAATACTTTATGAGCCTTCAACTCAATTTTATCCAGATAGAAATAAAAGTTGGATTAGTGGATTTCGACATTGTGTTACTACATATTATTAGAATACGAAACCCCTCATCAATAAATTCAATAATACGATGTTTAGATCATTTTTGAAAAAGTAGTGGAGTTCACTGGACGTTAAGCTTTATATGTTTTTGCGGCGCCGACTATTAGCGATCAACAACTTCGTATCTCTTCTAGTTTTCGAGATCGCAATGGTAGACACTTAAAAATGAACACGCTGTATATATATATATATATATATATATATATATATATATATTTTACAATTTATTATTATATTTCTACAATTTATTATTATATTTCTAATTCATTTCTAATTATTATTGAAGTGTTTGTGTATGATTCAGAATATGACCGTAGAATGAAAAGAAACGACGTGATTACTTTATCTTCGGGAAAAAGTGCGGGTGAAATGTGGCGGTAAAAATGGGTCATTGTTGATTTATTTGAGGGAAGTGAAGTCATGCGAGAGTGGCCGGCATAAGTCATGAAACGCTGAAAACCAGCGGACACTCAGACCAACAAATATTTTTCAACAAGACTATTTTAAAATATTTGAGAGGAGTCATAAATTTTGTACCGCTCATGCACAAACATACATTAAAAACCCTCTATAAGAACACTATTAACAAAAAAAAATACTTTATTGTAGTGGTGGGAGTGGACTATGGTTCAGAAAACAATATAATCTGTTTTTAAACTAGGAGTAAATTTAAAATTCAGATACGTTCTGCATCTTCAAGGCTGGAGTCATTTGACAATGAAAGGCTTTTTTCTACAACTGTCAAAAAAAGTTGATTGTTGTACATTGATACCAGTACCTATGCGAAATATGTTATTTCATTGTTACGTAACCATAACAACGAGTATTTAACACACAGTACACATTATTTCGTGCACTGGGCGCATTATTTCTTGCTCTATAAACATTACTTCCCGTACTATCTCACGTACACTTTCAAAATCAGGCATAAAACAATCTAAAACTAACATTTTAAATTGTGAAATGTTTTAATTATTAATAAATGTGCATAATTTAACAAATTTTGTATTAAATTTGTGTAAAATTTCAAAATTGAATGTGTCAAACAATTACTACTTATCTGCCATGTTGACAAAATGTCAATAGAGGTTATTTTTTAAAATCCTTATACAGTAATTTTTTTAAAGATGTCTGATCAAGGTCATCTGTATCATGAACGAATTAACAAATTGGCATACATTTATTTCTTTCCTTTGCAAAAGCTATAAGCTTGTGCGATAAGGACGGAAAAAACACGCTTGTCTTTCAAATATTCATGTTGTTTCGACTAAGTTAAGACATTCCACTTTAAAACGATGCTCGTTGTTGATAATACTTTCGCTGTAACGTAAGTTTATTTATTAATTCAGATATATTACCTTGATTCATAGCCGTACGAATAACAGAATTGTATCAATATTTTATTTTTCACATAATTGGTTTTACATTTGCTAATAAACTTACCAGTTGACTTATTTTTGAATTTTGAATGCTTTTATTGTAACATATATTTTTATAATAATAAAATAACAGTAGTATCTTATGTACCCTAATAAAAACTAAGCCAGCGACACTACTGAATTTGTCAGAATGGGAGGAGCAAATATCTGAATTCATACAATTTGTAGATGACCTTGATCGGACATTTTTCAAAAAAATTACTGTACTTGTTTTCTAAATATTTAATTTAGTTGTAGAAAAAATGTGTGCATCCGGTGCACGAAATATATTTGGTGCTCTCGAGTGATTTTTTTTTTATTTTGAACTTATTTTCGTAATAAAATTCATTTTTTGTTATATATAAAACTTATGTTTTAATTGTTATTTCATTTTTACCATTTATACACCACAAATGAGATTTATTACAACAGATTGTTATATACCTTATATCTCTTTATCTCTAAATCTTTAAAAGATATAACAAAATATTTATATGTATCAGATAGAGAATTTGCTCTTCTTTAATACTAGCAAGAACAAAAAATTTTAAAAAATTATTTACAAGATTTTTTTTTAGAATCTGCTACTTATTGTTGTTCAATTATTACCAAAACCTTTTCAGCTCTTCCCAGTAATGTCTGATTGAGACAAACGTAGTTAAACAGATATTAAATATTATAGTTTTTGAGAAATCGTCCTTCCAACATCCCCACACACATATACACAAATACACCCACATACATCCACACACACACACATACATCCACACATACACATACACACACACACACACATACACACACACACACACACATACACACACACATACAGATATCATCGTACAAATATTAAAATCGGATTGTAGGGACCTTACAACGTGTTAAAATCTGAATATGCGATTTTAGCATGAATCCAATACCTCTCTTAGCTAGAGGTAAAAAGTATTTAAAAATATTGTTGCCAATAACTAACATACATACTTACTCCAAATACGAAGTTTCGCTGAAAATTTTTATTTTTGTAATTTTCTACATTTTTGTGTAAACTCATTGAAAAAATCTGATGTGGCCAGCACATAACCTCTCGCCGTATATTTTACCTGGCTGTATGCATAAAGCAAAGAATATTTTTATAAATACAAATAATATATTCATATAAATCTATGACGTATAAACTTCTTTATTATTCAATAATAGCATGTCTCAACATGAAGATATTTTACCATAAATTATGTTACAATAAATTACAAAGTAGAGTTTACCATATATAAATATTAGGCTGGTAACTGCAAATTTCAATTCGAACAACGTTGTTTACTTTCTCTTCATATTCTTCTAGTAAAAACATTAATTTTGGGCGGTCTAAAATGTATATATGGATTGTGCATCTATTCTTACATATCTTCTTTTACATTTTATTTTTTCATACATGTTATATCTAAATAACACTAATTCCCTTTAATAAAGTGACGGATAGATTGCACTCCGATTATTCTTATATCGATGTGTAATTTTGTCAATATTTACAACTTACTTGAGAAGAATTTAATAGCTTTTTCGCAATTCAAAGTTACTCTAGTACTGGTGTACATTGTCCCATAATGTTTGAAACAAATTTAAGTCCTTCAACCTAGACTTGTCATCTCCATAATAGTCACAGATCAAGAACTAAGGGATTCTCCAAGTACATTTTTTTTTCATTACTCATTATTTCTGACACTGACATTTATCTGTCAGTTACAAATAATTTAAATTATCAACTATTTTTCATGGCATTCTTTCGGCTGTCAAATTTATTACAACAGATTATTTTATATATTATACTTCTTTTATCTCTAAATCTATGGAATATATAATAAAATATTTAAATGTATCAGATAGAGAATTTAATTTTCTTTAATATTACCACGAAAAATTTTAAAAAAATAATATTTAGAAGATTTTTTTTCAAGAATCTTCTACTTCCGGTTGTCCAATTATTACCAAAACCTTTTCAGATCTTCCCATGAATGTCCGATTGGGAAATATGTTGTTAAACAAATTTTAAGTCTTATAGTTTTTGAGTAACCGTCCTTCCAACATCCCACACACACACACACACACACACACACACACACACACACACATACATCCACACACACACACACACACACACAGACATCATCGTAAAAATGTTAAAATCGGATTGTAGGGACCTTAAAACGTGCTTATTCAATAAAATCTGGATATGCGATTTTTAGCATGAATGCAATACCTCTCTTAGCAAGAGGTAAAAATTCTTATCTTAAATATCAAGTGTACAACATACAATCAAAACAATGGAAATTACATTAAACACTAAATTATAATTTTGTAACACTTATTAAATAGAAGATTATTCAACTAAGTTGGCCTGAAGCAGAATGAATTTCTGCCACTAAAGTAATATCTTTTGATAGTTGCCGTTTCATACAATTTCCTATTGTTTTGATTGTGTGTTGCAAACTTGATATTTGAGATAAGATTTTTTTCAGTGAATTAACACATAAGTGTAGAAAAAATACAAAATTAATTTTTTTTAGCGTCACTTCGTATTGGGAGTATTTTAGTGATTAGCAACAACTTTTTAAATACTCTTTTGGTCATCTTCATCCCTACTATGACTTTACTTGAAATACTAGTTTTATTTTAATCATAGTTGCTCAGATTTAGACTAAAAGAAAAATTCATTCCTACAAAAATATTAATTGTAATGGCCTCTATCACTGGTAAAAGTTTTTTTAATAAACAATTTTGTAAGTTGCGCTTTCTTAATTTATCCCTTAATGATGTAACCGATATAAGTTCGGCAATTATGTTTAATGTCAGGAATACTAAAAATAAAATCGATAGAAATTTTATTATAAAAATAAATATTATTTATTACAATTATGAGTTATTTATTATTGTATATAAAATTTAGAAAATTGCATTGCGATGTTGGATTAATTACATGGTTGTATACGTTGGTAAAAGTTATGCAAATGTTCATTATCCATCACTGTGATTTCCATTGCTATTTTTTTAATCATCAACTGTATGGTTTTTTTAATGAGAAAAATATATAACTTCAAAAACTCCATAAATGAAAATCTGGCGATCTGAACGGCCAATTTATGTTGCCATAGCGAGACATTAGTTTTAGGGCCAGTATTATACTCGTAAAGGTCCATTTTAATTTAGTTCCATTGTAAATTTAAATGAGCATATGCAACGCGAATTTTTGACAGCAATGATTTAGATTCCATAAAAACATGGATATTGATTCGAATTTGTTCAGTTTATTAACTTTATTAATTACTGTGGAACTAAGTTTAACCGAATGTTTATAATACCAGCCCTTAGATAAGTACTATTATGTAAATGATATTTATAACATATTAGTTTTTAGATTGATTCCATAATAGCTACTAATAAGCCTATATTGTGCTATAAAAAATCGTCAGAATCCTTGGCGCATCCTGTATACAGAACTGGTGATGGCCACATATGTTAATCGATTAAAAAGTGTGAGGGACAGTTATAAAATTCTTTGTGCACCCCTGTTGAATAGTGGTGGTAATGATATGTATTTATGCTAATGCCTTTTGACGCTTGGCAAACCATATATCAAGCGTGTGCTAAGCTGGCAAGCTCCGCTACAATTACTGCTGAGCCGAACTAAACGCGGATAACCGGCAAAATGCATAAAATGCTCGTTACAGCTCTGTACTGTTTCCTATTCTACACTGGGCATCTTACTTTCATATCCTAGAAGATACATAAGCACTTGTTGAATATGGAACGTGAATCATTACTGAAAGACTGTGCAAGAATAATATTATCACGTCTCTGTATTCGTCAGCACGCGAATGATAATAGATTCAAATTTTGCACCCAAAAAAATATTAAACGAAAATATTATGGTATTGGACTTCTTCACCTTAGTAACAAATTAGAAAATTGGTCATTTATGTTAAAACAAGACCTTAAAATTGTATGATAGAGATTTTCAAGATTTATAGAATATTGGTTTTCCAAATATTCGAGTTTTAAATTATTTCATCCGTCACCACACGTTTACTATATTCCAAAGTCTAACTTATTTTCAAGCCTTCTGCTATCCTTTTTACTTTCCGTCACCTATAGGTAAGGAAGGTATTGTCTTTGGTCAAAAAATTCGGTGGTAAGTTTTCATTGAATAAGCACGTTTTAGGGTCTTTACAATACGATTTTACAATTTTTACGATGGTGTCTGTATGTGTGTGTGTGTGTGTGTGTTCGTGTGTGCGTGTGTGCGTGCGTGTGTGTGTGTGTGTGTGTGGACCGCCGTTTCGTGCACGATATCTCCAATACTAGAATTCCAAAAATTACAATTCTTGCGTATTCCTCTTCCTTACAACCATATGCAGACTTGATTAGATTTTGGTTATAATTGGTCAACCGGAAGTACCCTCATTTGAAGATTTTAACAGTTTTTCTTGAAAAACTCAGTTAAATGTTATTATAACTTAAAGAATATATTATTCTCTATACGATTTGATTGCATTTTATATTTCATATTCAACAGATATAGAGTTAAAGAATTATAAAGATAATAAATTTTATAATTCAGCCAGCTATGCTAACTTAACCATGGAAACTGCTAATACATTCAGGTAATTCAAATTGACAGATGTCAGTATCAATAAATAGTAAATGTATGAAAGAGTAAGGGAAATAACTGTAGTGTTGAACGTTTCTAGAAAGATATAAGAGAGAAGTTTACATTGGTTTGAACATGTCGTGAGGAGAGATGAGTATATTGGAAGAATGAATAGATTATAACAGAAGGTGGAAGAAACATAGAAAGACCAAATATAAGATGAAAGAAGAGAAAAGGAACTGAATGAGGACGACACGCAAAACAAAAATTAGTAGAAAAAGAAAATAAAAAATAGCGATCCCCTAACAAATGGGAAAAACTAAAGAAGAAGAAGATGTTAGTGTCAAGTGCAAACAGTATAGGTACAAAGTATTACTACACAGATAATATTAAACAAAAACTGTTTTCCCATGTTAAACGCATATATCAAGAATTTTCGTGTTCACTGTGTATTACATATTTCAATCCTACACCCGGTATGTGTAGGTAGGGTGAGGGTGGAAATAAATAAATATCAACTGTCATAATTCATTTTTCAAAGGTAAATAAAGTAAATTTGTTCATGTTTTCAATTGTCCCCATAACTTCCATGTTCAGGAAGAAAATTTATAGAAGGACAATAAAAAATAGAAACGCGAACATAACATAAATAACACGCTGGAAAACAACTGCGTTACGATTTGTTTGTTGGTGATTTTGTTGTGTTAGTGGACGGTTCACCAATTCGTTTATTGGTTTACAAACAAATACTTGGCATTGGCTCAACAATAGCAGAGAGTGTAAGTTGTTAACTTAAATGTTCACTTGGAAACTATTTGTAAATAAATTCGTATTTCTTTCGAATGGAAATCGATTATTTAACATTTTCAAAAAACGTTACAAATTGAAGTTCAAAATCAATAATTATTATAAATTAAATGAAGAGCCAGGGGAATAAAGATGAATGTCACAAAATGTGTTTTTTGAGTATGCAAATTTTAAATTTTAAAACCCAATGTAATGTTTTTGGAATGACAAAGTGTATTCTAGTCGAAAACTCAGATTGTTCATTCCATTTCTTAACATTATTATACCATCAGATGGGTACCAGTTTCTACTTATATGGGATCTAATAGAATTTTATTAGTCTGACTACCGAATCTACTAGGCAAAAATGATGAAGGTCCATTAACTTACATATTTTTGAAATTCAACGTTGTGCTAGTTTTAGCAAAAGAAAGCTATAAAAACCTAATTAATAGTAATAAATAATATATCATCACTGCATATTACCCATTGCTGGGTGTACCAATCTGTTTTGTACACAGATTTGGGTAAGGATGATGGCATTTAACAGGCGTCATCTCACCGATACTCATTGAAGGCGTGGAGAGTGCACCACAGGGGTTACTATTGTGCCATTTAAAATTTGAAATATTTCTTTTTGGCGTGCGTCGGAATTATACCAGATTCGTGACCAGATATGCGGTCACGAGACCTATTTTTTAATCAAATTTAAGAATATTAGAGTAAATAGAAGTAATTATTTTTTAAAATTAGATAAGGGGTAAGGATGCTAGGTAAGCTTGGGCTTTTTCATCGCACAGTTTTGAAAGTTTTTGAATTTGCATAGTAAGTTGTTTTCGAATTGATACTGAAACGTTGATGGTACATTTCAAATGTTTGCAGGACAATTTGCAGCAGTTCCATTACTTCGCGGTCTGAGCATTTTCGCTACATCAGTCACTCGTTCAAACTTTTTACGTCGTTTGATGGTTTTATTAAACCTACCCAAAATTAATAAGCAAATATTTGGGCATATTCTGTTACTCACTGGTTAATTTTTAGCAAATGGTTAAAAAAATGTACCTCTTGCTAAGAGAGGTATTGGATTCATGCTAAAAAATTCATATCCAGATTTTAGTGAATAACCACGTTTTAAGGTCCCTAGAATCCGATTTTAAGATTTTTACGATGATGTATATGTGTGTGTAAGGACGTTGGAGGTACGATTTCTCAAATTCTATAAAACTAAAGACCTGTGTAACTACGGATTCATCAATCTAACAGTAATGGGAAGAGTCAAATAGGTTCTGATAACAATTGGACAAATCTAAGTATTTTTTTGAAATTTTGTTACTACAAATAATAAAGATAATTAAATTCTCAATCTGATACATTTTTTTATTATATCTCCTATAGGATTGGAGATATAGAATAATCTGTTGTAAAAAATCTCGTTGCCCAAAAAACAGTTGAGATATGTAAATGTTTCTAATTGATAGATAATTGTAAAATGTCAGTTTCAAAAATCAGAGGTTTTACTAACATTACTGGAAGATTTTTTTGGGAGGTACGAGTACATTTAATATTATTATTGTATTACTCGTATTAATTAAATATTGTGACATCCAGACTACTATGAACCGCTACTGAAAACCAGGGCGTTTCCATAGAAATACGAGCTGTTAAGAAGTCAGCAAAAACCAACGTCAATCTAGCAATTTATAATAAAATGTAATGTTTAATAAATATTATATTACGAGTATTGTGTATTTGCCGTGTCTACTTCTTACACTCGACAACCCATTACTAAAATATCTCCAATAATATATACTCAAATTACATGTATGTTAATATTACATATATCCTTAAGAAATACCGCTAATCAGTGGCGGATCCAGAAAATCTCTCAGAGGGGGGGGGGGGGGCGAACTACTTTTCTTTTAGTTAGTGGAAGTCATTCCTGCAAGGCATTAAAATGACCGAAAAATATGGGCTTAATGTCCACATGCAACTAACTTCACGCCATGTGAATGACAATACGTTTTAAAATTTCGTAACAGATGTCGCTAGTCGCTAGAAATTCAACAATGACACCTGTTATGGCGCCAAAACTGAATTTTATTTAAATATTGTGGGTAAATTTCTCGACTGTAATGTGGATTAGGTTTTATCAATTATTACTCGAAAGTTCAGTCAAACAGCATTTATTCTTACTATAACAACGTTTCGGTGCACCATTGCACCTTCTTCAGGGTGTACAATGATTGCAATAACATCAATGCAAGGACTGATATTCAAGAACTTAACAGCGTATATTTTGGTGTATTGGAAAAGTTCAAAAAGGAAAAGACAAATTTTAGTCCAAACTGAGTTTCATTAATTTATTTACATTTTATTTAAATTCCTACAACTTGCTACATTATTATTGGTGTACAGACGACCAATAGAAGTCCGTTTCAATGAAGTCACCAGAATCCTTACACAGGATATTTCCGGCTATTTTCCGTATTATTCGGTTGTCGGTTTTTAGAGCAAATGGGTGTGTGTATACTCTTTGATTTTTTGGTACGATTTTTAATAGATTAAATAGATGTTTTGTACGAATGTATTTTGTGTACATGAATTGTAACAATTTGTAAGAACTTACTGTAATTGTGATAATGTCCATGTTATTTTGTATATATTAAATTCTTGTTGTATAATTGTTGTAGATTTTAAATATATTAGTTTAAATATCTATAAACTTTTTCTTGGTTCATGTTGAGTTTTTATACAACAAAACAAAATAATAATTCCTTATTTATTGATCTGTAATTTTACAAGGAAGACATATTAAAATTTTGAAGAAAAAAACTCTCAGGGGGGGGGGGGGGCGATCGCCCCATCGCCCTCCCCCCCTTGGATCCGCCACTGCCGCTAATACCGTCAATGAATTTGGAGAATTTTGAACATATTACAATAGTAGAACAAAATTTCTCATAGAACGAAAGAAGAGATACAATTTCAATTATTTGTGTGTTCAAGAATTGTTAAATTCGTTATAGGGTGCGAGCAGTCATGTGATTTTGTTGGCCTTGGCAAGCAGATATGAGTATCCGTGTCAGAATGACGGCTAGTAGTTATTTACATAGATGTCACAATTGTCATGTCATAATATTTTATTCAAAATTTTAAAATATTCTGATGTTTATTTGTCATCAATTGTATGGAATATACTTGTCGAGGAAAATAATCCACATGGATTTGGAAAATCATAATGTTTTGAATGAAAACTTATGATACTTGACACCTATGTACATTAGTACTAGCTGTCATTCTGACATGGGCCACCATATCTGCTTGCCAAGTCCAACAAAGTCCCATGACTGGTCGCGCCCTGTGCACTATTAAATGAAAATAGCAAGAGGTATTGTGCTGGCCACAACAGATTTTTTTTTGTTATATTATATCGACATACATATGATCAGTTGGTGCAAGCGGTGCGTTTGTAGTTCAAGTCTTAACTACAGGTTAACAAAAAAAGTGTATATCGAAATTTTGACAGTAATAGTAAACAACTCAATTGATATTTCGTTTCGATATTATATTGTCAATTTAACCAACAGTTAAAATTTAATTATAAGCGCAACTGCACTTAGGCCCGGTTGTTCCAAGTACAGATAAAGTAGCAGTTTACTACCTATTAGATAAATTTATTCTACCGTCTTAACTAGAGAATAAGATTTTTGGGTTGGGATAGCTAACTGGCATATTGCTATCAGAAAGATTAAAATTGTGTTAGAATAGAGTTAGTTTTGAAAAGTTGACAATTTGGATGTCACAATTTTAATAGAAATTTGGTTACTTTTTACTTTTTCGCTTGTCTGTGTTTTGGTGCAGTTCTAGTTTAAACCACAGTTTGAACGTTTAGAAAAAAATTATAAATACTACTTGCAAAAATGAGTGGTGAAAATTATAGATAAAGAGAAAGAGCAGTTTATTTTATTATCGCAGAGATTTAATTAAATTATTTTAGTTTTAGTCATGGCCAGATATACACTCTATTGCGTAAAATCGTAAAGCTATCAACAACTGGCATATATCAGAGATACAGCGTGATTCGTGATTCAGAAAAACAAATATAGACAAATAAGTGTTTATTTCTCCAATTATGCTTTCTTTAAATTTACCTAATAGATTTGATCTTCAATTTTATCTAAAAAATAAAGAACTGTAGTTTTTGACATTCGAAACCTCAAAAAATTCTGAATCATCCCATTTTTCAAAATTATCGTTCTCGTACTGTATACTGTTTTCAAAAATGAAATTCAATACTTTATCATCACTGTTCTACTGGTTTATTATAATAATTATTAATAATAACAAACAGCTTATATCATCAAAACAACACAAACGTTCTATATCAAATGTTCCGTTTCTCTTCACTTCGTGTTTCCATTCGTGTGCACTCGGTAATAAAACTCTTAACTGGTAGTTTGACTGACTGTTTTTCCGCTAACGAAAATTTATCTTCCTGGTAACTTTTAACCATACGCGGAACAACACAAAGTGAAGTTATCAATAGAATAAATTTTAACCGAATATTTAACTATAGATGGAACAACCGGCCCTAAATTGGGTAAATTTTTAACCACTGAGTTCCAAAATAGGTCCAATTATCATCAGATGGCCACTGATATTGCTCTTAAATTATTTAATCTCGTACCTAACAGAAATCAGCTGACCAAGCTATTGCTTGCACATATCTTTGTCGAATGGACATTCACCTTTTTATACCATGACGCTTGGACAGTCATCCTTTTTAGTTCTTGTATTCTAATTTCTAAGGCCTGTATTTTAGGATTGTTACCGTGTTTGCCTCCTTTAAATATACCATTTGAAAGCCCCACCTTCAATGTGTAAGTAGGAGCATTTTGCTAGAAAATTAACATTCATTCTTTTCCCCCCTGACTCTTCAAACAATTTATTAATATTATAAGATTATTAATTTTCTTATACTATAATTTTGTCGTGATTCAGTCAAGATGGAATGAAATAGTTTTCTTTAAATAATAGGAAGTGTCTAACGCACTGTCCAGATAGAGCCGCAAAATAAATTAGTAAACCATCGCACGGTACAAATATTCCATCATTACCGATATCTGTGTACACAGCAGATTAGCACACAAATATTTATTTATTTTTATTTTACTATCGCACATGCGCAAAAATGAACCAGACGGAATCCAGGGGCCACTTCTCGAACAGAGCCTAAAAATCACTGTCTACCAATTATATATCAGTTAGGTATTGCGGGCGGTGTTCCGAATAGGGTAAGCGTCATTTTACACTGGCGATCAGTCGGAAGCCAATCACTCGCTTCGTGTTGGGTCTCATGAATGTTAAGGTAGTTAATCTGTGACATCCCTGATCATATGAGACATTATATTTAAACTCATTAAAATTGTCTTGTTATTTTATAACTTGTGAAAATATTCATTTAGTTACTTGATGAAAACCACCTTTTTAAATTATTTTGGTATCATAAGTTCTATGTTTGAATATACTAGTATCGAAATGAAAAATCCAGCCGAGTGAATTGCAACATTGCTTGGCATATAAAAAAAGTTTAATTTTGTACAACTTTATGTTACAAAATTTCATTTTATATAATTTACCATATTTCAGGTTAAATAAATTGTAATAATTTTTTGATCGTGTGTGAATTAAATCTCACGCTGAATAGCTGATTGCCGCGTTGCCAGTTACTTCACACTTTACTGTGCATGTCCGTAATAGCGGCAAGAATATAATTTTTCTTGAGACTGCAACCTTTTACGTGAGATTTCTCAACATTGTGGTGTCTCATAGTTTATATTTTGTTATAACATATTCGTTTTTCCCTGTTGTATTGGGTTGTTATGATATTTTCCAATCGTTTAGTGAAACGGTTAACCTCCATATACGCAATGAATTTCAGTGTCAACCTTAAATTCATTTATCTTTGTTATTTCAATGATTGTTTACGATTTGTAATTTACATGCAAATTATGTGACTTGTAATAAATATTATAAAGAATTTTTCAATAAGGACGGGTCGATGTTGAAATGGAATGAAACAAGCAGTGTGTGAGGTATTAACGAAATTGTTTTTTATTTGATAGACCCATGTATGCCATTATGTATGGAATATAACATCGTTCAAATATCCCCCGCGACTTCTCACGGTGGCACGGATCCGAGTGGTTCAATTTTCAATGACTCTGCCGCATAGATCCGGCTGAATTTGAGCGATGGCATTGGTTATGTTGGCTTTAAAGGCATCGGTCGATTGCGACTTATTGGCATAGACCTGCGACTTCAGGAAATTGGTTATCATCGTTCTGTAGCGCTCGCAGTTGAGGGTGATGGCCTCGCCAACGTCGTTTTTAAAAAAGTACGGACCAATGACGCCGCCGGCCCAAAATCCGCACCAAACAGTAACTTTTTGTGGATGTATTACCACCTGGTGAACCTCGTGTGGTTTGACGTCGTCCCATATACGGCAGCTGTGCTTGTTAATTTAGCCATTCATCAAAAAATGCGCCTCGTCGCTAAAGATGATTTTTCGGCCAACATTGGGGTCCTCTTCCAAACGCTCCGAAGCCCAGTCAGCGAACAAACAGCGTTGTCTATGGTCATTAACTTTGAGCTCCTGTGTCAGTTAGATCTTGTACAGGTTTGGCCCAAGTCCCGAGTTAAAATTCGCCAAGTGGAAGTCTGCGAAAGGTCGAGTTCGTGTGCACGGCGAGGAATTGACTGCCTCGGGTGCTCCTGCACACTTTCACGGACCGCGGCAATTTCCTCGGCCGATCTGGCGTTCCTTTGACGTACGGGTGTTGACTGATTGTTCACCGAACCGGTCGCCTCGGATTTGGCCAGCAAACTTTGGAGAGTCGACTTTGAAGGGGCACCGCGTCTGCCGTAAAATGAGCGCAACGCGCGCATTGTTTGCACTAACGAACTCTCAATTTGATAATTAAGTTATCATTTGGACGTGCTGCTCAATCGTGTAACTTGCCATGGTGATTGGGCATCTATGACAGAATAAACACCAGATTAGACAGACGCCACCAAAACAACATGGCCGCCACAGGCTGCCAACATCGACCCGCCCCAATTGAAAAACCCTTTAAATTAATTTCAGTTACATTTTGGATTGTGACCATGAACGGATTAACTACCTTAATATAATATCCGTAATTTTTCAGAGACGGCAAGAACTACATTAACCGTGGTTTTATCTGGGATGAAGGAGGGACTGGAATTTAATGTCGGACAAAAATAAGTTCTTTTGCGGCTCTGTCTAGACAGTGCAATAGACACTGTGTAACAAATGTGGATTCGTGCCTGACCAATGCCAAAATTATTTCGAACGTTAATTGGTACAAAAGCGACTACCATGGTTTACTCTCTACTACAACAATAAGTTCCCGTGAAGTGACATTTTGTACACACCTGCACGATAAAATTAAATGGAATTACCGGGATAGATATTTATTTATAATACATACGGAGATATTTTAATATTTATTATTTTTTTGATATTAAATGATGTTATTAATTATTAACAACCATTTATTGCAGTTATGAAAATGAAATGAAATTCTAAAAACACTCTAAATTAACGAATACCTACAAATATATTCCATTATTGTGTAAATATTTCAATAGAGACTGAGAGAATTTCATGAAAAAATAATTATCTATATGAATATGCCTGTATAGTTACAAAATACATCATGATTCTTTTACAGTAGCACGTACCACGCTAAAATTAAAATATTTTCCATGTTGCAGCGCAAAGCAATCACAAACTTATGAATATATGCATTGGAAGCAATATTGATAGACAATATCAGTGATATAATACAGCACGTGCTAAAGATATATGTGTAATTATAATCAAAGTTTGTATACGGTAATTTTGTTTACTGACAAATATATGCAGATATAGATGATATATTTTAGTTATTGAACAATCCCTAGTTCATAGATCACTAAAACTATTGGGATTGGGACTCATTTACCCGCAGCGTAGGATAGGAACTGTGTATATAAATTCCGTCAAATATGTAAACAATCGCAAACTATGGAAAAAGAAGTTATCATGCTATGATTTTATAATTTCTTTTTCATTGTTTCATAAATAAGCGATTTAAAGAAAATAAACATAATGTAGTTACATCAAACGCTGACCATATACGGTCATGCCCGGTGTGATGCCGGCCTTCTCAGTTGAACCTGTTGAACTGTTCGTGATGGCTGGACAAGCCGGCCATGACAAATCCAACATATTGAATTTTTCATGCCAAGCCAAGACTGATATCAAAATAAATAATGTCTTCCAATTCAAAATTAAATTCAATAGAATTCATGACATAAATCTCTGCCAAGTACTGTGCAAAATAAAATGTAAGGAATACAGCATTAAATTCAAGAAAGACGATGCTTATTAGGAAATGATTCATTTTACAAAAAATTATAAGAGTGCGCAAATGTTGATTTTGTAAAATGATCTTTTCTTCTTGGAACATTTTCATAGTTTTCTGATAATAATAAAATTATCGTTGCTTGTTGCACATTTCTGTATATAGTGATAAATTTCCGTGATCAACAGCCAGTGCCGGATTAAACCTTTAGGCAATCGAAATCTCCCCCCCCCCTCCCTAATAAGTTTACGATTTTACCCCCCAACAATTTTAATTAAATAATCTTATTATAAAAAAAAATTAACATACTTTTAAACAAATTAATATAAAATATAAATAAACGAATATATATATATATATATATATATATATATATATATATATATATATATATATATATATATGTATTCACTTTTCTCAATTTTAAAGTACATAGTGAAATCTTTAATGGTTTTTTAATCGATTTATTTTGGAATAAGTATTTTTTATAGGTTTTTTGTTGTTTTTCTACTTCTACTAAAGTATACGTGTTAGTAATCTACCTATAACACTTTTTAAAAATGGTTTTAAGTTAAAAACTTTAAACTCTATTACTACGAATTTTTCGTTTTGTGGCATATCACATTATTAAAATAAGCCCTTCATTTATTATAAATACAAAAAAATTATAGCATCGTTAATTGTTATGCAAAAGAATTATTACGAAAATCAACATAAAATGGTAAACACTGGTATTTGGTTTTGGGATTATAAAAATCGAGTTGTAACAGTAGGGTTTTGGAATATTGATTGACATTTTTTATTATTGTAAGCAAGATTCCATTATTGTTAATAAGCATTTCTTTGTTTGTAATAAAAACATATATCTCAAAATCAAATCAATATTATTTTAATCTAATGTAGCGGGGCGCGAGGCCCCTATAAGGCGCAGGGCCCATAGGCAATTGCCTAGTGTGCCTATTAGGTAATCCGGCACTGTCAACAGCCTATATACAAAATTATCGATACAAAATGTAATGGACTGACAACTGACAGTCATAGTATGACCCGTGTGTAGCAAATTCTGAGAAGTATGGAATGACAGTTTTAACATTACAAGCCCGATACTATGCCAAGCATGATCGTGCATGTTAGCAAAAAATGCGATGTTGAAAAATGTACATATAACATAAATTCGAGAAAAAATCCATAATTTTTGGAAAGAAAGAAGCTGATCGACTGAATGGATGGAAATTTAAATGTAACGCAAAACTCTAACATGATAGGTGTATTAAACCGAATGTTTTTTTTTTATCAGTGGGTATATAATCATACGTAATATAACAAGTGATATGATTATTATCGATGATATTCTCGAGTAAAACCGAGTTGCTTGGGTTTCACGACCAATATCTTCAATTCATATTGTATTAAAACATTGTACTTAACGAGTTTTATTTAATATTTACCAGTTTGAATTGTTTTTATTACTTATTTGTATACTCAAAATTAACTGTCAATATCGTAAATAAAGAAAACATATCCCTTAGTAACGACTATAAATACGGTGATCATTTTTTATCATCGCTATGATAGATATGAAACTAGGGAGATTCTGAATGTTGATTGGCGGGAAACATCACGTGACTAATGAATTATATTCGAATTACCATATTTACATTTGAATTGATTGACAGGAATGTATTATCACGCTCTTTTACCTTGGATTCATGCTAAAAATCGCATATCCAGATTTTAATGAATAAGCACGTTTTAAGGTCCTACATTCCGATTTTAACATTTTTACGAAGATGTCTGTCTCTTTCTGTGTGTGTGTGTATGTGTATTGTGTGTGTATGTGTGTGTGTATGTGTGTATGTGTATTGTGTGTGTGTGTGTGTGTGTGGACGTTGGAAGGACGATTCTCAAAAACTATAATACTTAATATCTGTTTAACTACGTATTTCTCAATCGGGCATTACTGGGAAGAGTTGAAAAAGTTTTGGTAATAAATGGACAACCGGAGTAGCAGATTCTTAAAAAAAAATCATCTAAATATTATGTTTTGAAAAATTTTGTTCTTGGAAGTATAAATAAATAAAATAAATATATCATCACGGCATATTACCCATTGCTGGGTGTGTCAATCTGCTTTGGACACAGATATCGGTAATGATGAAATATTTGTACCGTGCGGGCACTTACCAGGCATCACCTCACGGGCACTCAATGCTGGCGTGGAGAGTGCACCACAGGGGTCAATTTAGTGCCATTAAAATTCGAAGTACTTTTTGGCGTCGGTCGGGATCGAACCCGGGTCCCCAGATTCGCGACCAGACACTCAGGCACACGGCCACGAGAAGTATAAATAACATTAAATTCTCTATCTGATACATATAAATATTCTATTATACCTTTTATAGATTTAGAGATAAAGAACTATATGTAAAATAATTTGTTGTAATAAATCTCACAACGCAAATAATGTCTTGGAAGCCAATTGAAAAATTAAAATGTTTGTAACTGACAGATAAATGCCAGTGTCTAAAATCCAGAGACATTACTGAAGACTTTTTCTGGTAAGTACATACACTATATTATTTCTTATTGACTTAATAGTTGAATATTTAAAATTATAGGTATATTACATATACTCTTCAATAATACTGTCAATCCCGACAATGTATTGGAAATATGTCGAAAAATTAGAACAGTAGGACAAAATTTGTTCATAAGGCGCGAGCAGACATGTGACTTTGTTGGCTTTGATAAGAAGATATAAGGGCCGTGTCAGAAAGACAGCAATATAGATGTAAAATGTCATAATTTTCCATTGCAAATTTCAAAATTTTCAAATTCATATAGTTTATTTTCATTGACAAGTAAATTCCATACTTCTGGGGACAAATTAACCACTTGAACTGCAAAAAATCCTGAAATTTTGAATTTAAAATTACATTTGGTATCTAGACACATAATTACTAGCTGTCATTCTGTCATGGGCCCCCATATCTGCTTGTCAAGGCGAGCAAAATTACATTACTGCTCGCATTATATAGAATGAATTAAAAAATTTAAAAAATAAATATAAAGAATAGGTATAAGTACAATTTTTGGTGTCGAGTGTATACATACAAGAAATGTTAAATATTTACAATACTTATGTGGCTAAAAATTAAAGTGACGAGAAGTATTGTGCTAGCCACAACAGTTTTTTTTAAACTGAACATAGGGGGTTGTCAATCTCATAAAACTGTCATCTGTCAATTTCAGATTTTTTTCTTATCGAAAGGGTATGTTTCTTAATAATTACCTTACTTATTCTGATTTTATTTTATTGCTGTTCCTTGACGTATCCTGTATTTCTATAATTAATAAGTATATATTTTCTTAATAGTTGCTGGACTGGGTTGCTTGTTAAAAGTAGCAGCAAATAAATCGGAAACTTGCATTGGACTCATATTGGACATATACCATGTTATGATTTGTATTTTTTCGTATTATACGTATACATCATTTTGAAAGAAAACAGTTTGATGAATTTGATAATTCCCTTTCCTACGTTCAGGTTTTAAAAAACGCGATAAAACATTGCTGTCAATCATTTTAACTGTAAATGGTAATGATATACGCCCATGTTCACTGATAAAAGAAAAACTTTCGGTATACAGGTTGTGCACCGAAAACCATAACATTGGAGTTTAACTTGGGAATTTAAATAAATACGGAAATTGGCTCTCCTGTATCTTTTAAAGCAAATCTATGAAAATAAAAAGTTGTGTAAAATTAAATTTTACATTAAAGAAGTTTAAATTCGATGTAACAGTAACAGCACATCTGCAGCACGAGATATTTCATATATAATGTTAAAATATTATATTCGATATTGTTTGCCGCCATTTATTTTGTATTTCTTTTGTAATATTATTCGACTTCAGACAAGAAGAAGAATATGTATATGTTTTCAAGTTTGTTAGTAGTAGTTGTCAACAGAGGGTAAAAAATAAAAGATGCATGTGTTTTGTCGTTCTAAAATATTTTATTCTGGTTAAAATCAGAGCCTTTATTATTTGTCAATGATTGGGAGTGTAAAAGTGAGAGTACAAAAGGCCCTTAAAATACAAACAATAAATATAATGGTTATGGGCCCAGACACTACAACTGCATACTAGCGAATGGGTAGAAATTGAAGTACTGTCTTTAAAAGAAAAGAATAAAGTATCAAAATGTCAACGACCAAGCACGAACTAGCGCAATTGACTAAATTTGACGGCACAAACTTCCAGATCTGGAAATTTAGTGTAATGATTATATTTAAGGCTGAAAAGTTAAAAGACATTGTGGAAGGCATAAAAACTGAACCAGAAGACAGAACAAAACTAGAATGGAAAGAATGGGATGAGAAAGATGCCCGAGCTCAAGTAATTTTACTTACAACAATAACACAAGATCAAATACAATGTCTTGTTAATTGTGAGACAGCAGCGACCATGTGGTCAAAGCTGAAATCCATTCATGAACAGAAAACTGAGATTTCTCGTGAACTTCTGTGGCAGCGGTTCTATGATTATCGAATGGCTGAAAATGATAAAATTTCTACACATGTATCGAAAATTGAGTCACTAGTAAAGGAGCTAAAAGATTTAAATGAAACTGTAAGTAACAGTGCAGTATGCTCAAAAGTAATAAGCAGTTTGCCATCAAAGTACAATGCATTTCGAACTGCTTGGGACTCTGTATCTTCTGACCAGCAAACATTTGACAATTTAACTGCTCGATTATTAAAAGAAGAATCTAGAATGACAACGAGTGAAGATGAAGTTACAAAATTAGCTTTGCAAGTTCAAGCCTTGCAAACGAAGCTACAAAATCAATCAACTAAAAATTATGGTCGTCAAGCAAAGGATAAGAAGAAAGAAAATATTGCTGAAAGAAAGAAAGAAAATATTGCTGAAAGAAAGAAGACAACAAACTGCAACTATTGCAAGAAGAAAGGCCACTGGTTTCGCGAATGCAGAAAACGAATTGCTGATGAAGATGCAAAGAAGACTGAATCAGCATATAACACAGATATATCCAAATTTTACTCAACAACTTCAGAAGATGATCAGCAAAGTTGGATCTGTGATTCTGGTGCTAGTGTGCACATGACAAATCAGAAACATTGGTTTGCGAAATTAAAATCACTAGAAAAGCCGATTTTAGTTAAAGTCGCAAATGATAAAATAATATCAGCCATGAAGATAGGAACAATTGAAATACAAGCTCTTGTAAATGGCAAGTGGCATGATCGAACTATTGAAAATGTATTATTCATTCCTGAGTTAAAAAGAAGCTTATTTTCAGTTGGTGTCATGACCGATAAAAAATTCACTTTTCATGCTTATCCAGAAAAGTGTGAATTTCATAATGAAAATGGAAAATTGTCATGCGTGGGTGTTCGCAACAATAATCTCTGGAAGATGCTATTTAGAAATAAACCTGTATATAAATGTAATGTTGCCAAAAGCGAATCATTAAAATTGTGGCATGAACGTCTAGGGCACATAAACTTTAAATCAATAAAAGATAGCAGTAAAAGTAATGCAGTGGAAGGTCTACAAATTAATGACGACGAAGAAACCTTCTGTGAAGCTTGTCAACTTGGAAAACAAGCACGCAAACCACATCGCACTTCAACACGACCAAAAGCTGATAAACCAGGTGAGATGGTTCACAGTGACGTCTGTGGACCCATGAGTATTGAATCGCCTCGTGGATCTCGTTACTTTGTACTTTTCAAGGATGATTGTACTGGCTACAGAACTGTCTTTTTTATGAGATATAAATCCGAAGTACTAAATAGATTCAGAGAATATGAAGCTATGGTTAAAACTCAAACAGGTAATGCAATCAAGATATTGCGCAGCGACAACGGGCGCGAATACAAGAATACTGAGTTTGAAGAGTATTTACGATGTAAAGGGATAATTCATGAAACATCAGCCCCATATACGCCTCAACAAAATGGGCGATCAGAACGTGAAATGCGTACAATTGTCGAAAGTGCACGTTCAATGATCTTTCATAAAAATGTGCCAACAGAACTATGGTCTGAAGCTGTCAATACTGCCGTACACATCCTAAATCGCACATTATCATCACAAGTCAACGGTGCAAGCGCGTATGAAAAATGGTTTAATAGAAAACCTGAAGTTAAACACATTCGAGTGTTTGGAAGTACAGCCTTTATGTCTATCCCACCGCAGCTACGTAAGAAGTGGGAGCCAAAAAGTAGAAGATTAATGCTTGTAGGATACGAAGGACATTCAGAAAACTATCGATTATGGGATAAAACGCGTAGAAAAATTGAAATTAGTCATGATGTAACTTTCAATGAAAATGAGATGATAGAAGACAAAAATAAAGAAGTTACAAATGTTCGGCTTATCTTTGGAAACTGTGAAGAGCAAGAGGAAGAAGCTGAAATTAAAGTTGGAGAAATAACAGAAGAAAACCTGGAAGAAAATCAAGATCAACGTGCTTTACGTGCTAGAGAGAACTTACGGCGTCCAGACTACTATGAAGCAGCAGCTTTTGCTGCAGTTACAGAAGAACCTCGTACATATGAAGAAGCTGTGAACAGTAATAACAGCAAAGAATGGAAAACAGCAATGCTAGAAGAAATTGATGCTCTACATAGAAATAAAACCTGGACATTGGTCCCAATACCCGAAAACTGTCACTTAATTAAAAATAAGTGGGTTTATCGAATTAAAACTGACTCAAATTGTAATCCAATTAGGTTTAAAGCACGACTCGTAGCAAAAGGGTTTACTCAACAAGCAGGAATCGATTTTGAAGAAACATTTGCTCCAGTTGTGAGGTACGACTCCATTCGTTTGTTACTTTCCATAGCAGCAGCAAAAGATTACGAACTTGCAAACTTCGATGTCAAAACTGCATTCCTTTATGGGGAACTGCAAGAAATAATATATATGGAGCAGCCATACGGTTTTGTCAACGAAGAACAACCAAATAGTGTTTGTAAGCTGAATAAAAGCCTCTACGGTTTAAAACAAGCACCACGTTGCTGGAATATTAAATTTGTGAACTTTTTAAATAAGTATAAATTCAAGCAGTTGAACAGTGATCAGTGCGTGTTTGTCGGACAGTTTGATGGTGAGTCAATCTATCTAGCGCTGTATGTAGACGACGGACTAATTGCATCTCCATCGCAAAAAGCAATAAATGAATTGCTGACAAAATTAAAAACAGATTTTGAAATTACTATTGGTGAAGCAAAACAATTTGTTGGACTTGAAATAGTGCGCGATCGGGAAAAGAAAATAATCATGATAAGTCAACAAGCTTACACTAAGAAAATAATTAAAACTTTCAACATGACGGAAGCCAAATCTGCTAATATACCTGCTGAACCAGGACTGCATCTTAAAACTGTAAATGATAAAGTGAGTGAGTGTACTAGAAAAGAACCATATCGCGAAGCTGTCGGTTCGCTGATTTTTCTGGCTACCGTAAGCCGCCCTGACATTGCGTATGCAGTGAGTCAAGCAAGCAGATTCTTAAACAAGTGGACTGATGAACACTGGCAAGCCGTTAAACGTATAATACGTTATTTAAAACAAACATTGAACTACGGTATAGTGTACGGGACTGTGACAGATATAAAAGTGATCGGTTACACTGATGCAGACTATGCGGGGTGTTGTGAAACAAGAAAATCTACTAGTGGTTATATTTTTCTGTTAGCAGGAGGCCCTGTCTCGTGGACAAGCCAGCGACAAAGTGTTGTTGCTCAATCAACTACCGAGGCAGAGTACATATCATTGGGACTTGGCACAAAGGAAGCACTGTGGCTGCAGTCCATGATGTCCGAATTAAATTTTCCCCAACAAACAATTGTTATTAACGTAGACAATCAGTCAGCCATCAAATTAGCAAGAAACCCTGAATTTCACAAAAGAACCAAACATATAGATGTCAGGTTCCATTTTGTTCGAGATGTTTGCAAGAAAGGTTATATTAAATTATCGTATGTTGAATCAAGAAAACAACTTGCAGACATACTAACAAAGCCTATAACTAAAGATTTGTTCAATATGTTAATTAAGATGCTCAATATTGTTAATTTAAACAATATCGAATAAGTGGGAGTGTTAAAATATTATATTCGATATTGTTTGCCGCCATTTATTTTGTATTTCTTTTGTAATATTATTCGACTTCAGACAAGAAGAAGAATATGTATATGTTTTCAAGTTTGTTAGTAGTAGTTGTCAACAGAGGGTAAAAAATAAAAGATGCATGTGTTTTGTCGTTCTAAAATATTTTATTCTGGTTAAAATCAGAGCCTTTATTATTTGTCAATGATTGGGAGTGTAAAAGTGAGAGTACAAAAGGCCCTTAAAATACAAACAATAAATATAATATATAAAATGAACTAATTTTGTCAAAAATCAAACGGCTATGGAAATAAAACACAATATCAATGTGACATTTTAATAACTATTTGCACTATGGTCGTAGTATAACTATACAAACAATTTTCTTTTGTCTGTAGGTACTGTATACATGTGGTTACTTGTTGTGCTGGCAGACTTCTGACGATAGTTCCATTGGAATTGACTTAGAAGTTGTAAACTAGTGAAACTAGACGTAACTTTGTAATTTTTATTGGATTATTTTCCTCGACAAGTATATTCCATACTATGGATGACAAATAAACATCAGAATATTATTACATCGCATTTTAATGGCACAAAATTGACCCCTGTGGCGCACTCTCCACGCCAGCAATGAGTGCCCGTGAGGTGACGCCTGGTAAGCGCCCACACGCTACAAATATTCCATCATTACCGATATCTGTGTACGAAGCAGATTGGCACACCCAGCAATGGGTAATATGCCGTGATGTAATATTTTATTTATTTTATTTTAATATTTTGAAATTTTGATTGAAAAATTATGACATATGACAGTTGTGACATCTATGTAAATAACTACTAGCCATCATTCTGACACGGATCCTCATATCTGCTTGCCAGGGCCAACAAAGTCACATGACTGCTCGCGCCCTATAAGTAACGAATTTAACATTTCTTGTACACACAAATAAATGAAATTGCTTCTCTTCTTTCGTTCTATGAGCAATTTTATCCTACTATTCTAATATGTGCAAAATTCTTCAAATTTCTTAAGGATATATGTAATAATAACATACCTATAATTTAAATACATATTTAATTAATAATACAATAATATATATTAAATGTACTCGTACTTCCCAGAAAAATTTGATTTTTGACACTGACATTTTGCATTTATTTGTCAATTACAAAAATTTAAATATCGCAACTGTTTTTTCGGCAATAAGATTTATTACAACAGATTATTCTATATTATTATATACTATATCTCCAAACCTATACGAGATATAATTTGTTACCAGAACCTATTCAACTCTTCCCATTACTGTTAGATTGAGGTATCCGTAGTCAAACAGGTCTTTAGTCTTATAGAATTTGAGAAATCGTGTCTCCAAAAACCTAACACACACACACACATCCACACACACACACACACACACACACACACACACATACACACACACACACACACACACACACACACACACAGACATCATTGTAAAATGTTAAAATCGGATTCTATGGACCTTAAATTGTATTCAATTAAATCTGGATATGCGATTTTTAGCATGAATCCAATACCTCCCTTAGCGAGAGGTAAAAAAGTTTATACAATGTTGCGTTTTCGCATCAACAGGGCAAAATGGATTAATAAAACTTTTATATCATATATTACAAGTTTTTACTTGAATTATATAGAAAAAATCGAAAAAAAACACTTAATTATCGAACACGAATAAACGTCTCGAAGAACTGACACCCACTCGAACAATGTCACAACTCAGATACGAACAGCATGTGAACGTTTGAGAATACGTTATATTGGAAGTCATACTACAATTTGTCAAAACCGTATACCAACGCTGTTCGTATGAACTCGACAATAGCACCCCAGGTCAGTGTATATTAATTTTCGACAAGTTCATAGTTGCATCATCATATTTACAGAAAACAAACTTCACAAACTGTGGATAAACAAGCTCGTCGATATCCTGTTATATTGTTGCCAACTTGTTCATCCTGTGTTAGTTTCTTGACCGGAAGTTGCGGAGAGCGGTGGCGGAATCTGACAATCAGGGCTACCAACTTACTTAATTACAACAAACAGTGGGAGATTATTACAGCTGTATAGCTACACGTGTAACATTTACATATTATTACAGGAATGGCAGGAGGGTAAATGACGAAGCAAGGCTATGGGTTGATTGGCGTAAATAGAACGAACAGGGTGGATAGAAGGGTAGTAATAACTAAGAGAGGAATTTAAATAGGAATTGTTGTTAGTCATTAAGGGAGAACTTATAATTAAGAGATCAAAATTTGAATATGAGTAGAATACATTAATTATAGTAATTGATACATTAATTTTCGCAAAAGTGACTCTTGGGTATTCTCCCACGACAGCTTTGAGACTCCGTGAAGTGTAGTCTGGCAAGCGCCTTCAACGGTACAAATATATCGAAATTAACCGAAATGTGCAAATAATATTTCATTTGGCCAACACATTTTCTGTCATTTCAATTATTACACTCAAATTTAATAATGCAGACAAATATATTAGGTGTCTACTACTTGAACTCTTGTTATTTAGGGAATTCAAAGTTTTTATTTTTTTATTTTGCTGTAGTTCTTACGTATTTTAATTTTAATATAATTTTGTGGGGTAGTTGTTAATACAAAACTTATTGAAAATTAAATACAGTAGAGACCCTTTAAACCGAAGTGCTAAATGTAAGGGAATAACGATTTGTTCGGATTACTGAATTTCTATGGATAAGTGTAAATAACATTAATTTGGAATGTTTTGAAATAAATGTGACAATACTTCAGAGAACAAATAACGCTGAAATTAAGAAATAAAAATAAAAAATCTGATGTGGCCAGCACATAACCTCTCGCCGCATATTTTACCTGGCTGTATGCATAAAGCAAAGATTATTTTTATAAATACAAATAATATATTCATATAAATCTATGACGTATAAACTTCTTTATTATTCAATAATAGCATGTCTCAACATGAAGATATTTTATCATAAATTATGTTACAATAAATTACAAAGTAGAGTTTACCATATATAAATATTAGGCTGGTAACAGCAATTTTCAATTCGAACAACTTTGTTTACTTTCTCTTCATATTCTTCTAGTAAAAACATTAATTTTGGGCGGTCTAAAATGTATATATCTGGATTGTGCATCTATTCTTATATATCTTCTTTTACATTTTATTTTTTCATACTTGTTACATCTAAATAACCTTAATTCCCTTTAATAAAGTGACGGATAGATTGCACTCCGATTTTGTCAATATTTACAACTTACTTGAGAAGAATTTGATAGCTTTTTCGCAATTCAAAGTTACTCTAGTCTACAGTACTGGTGTACATTGTCCCATAATGTTTGAAACAAATTTAAGTCCTTCAATCTAGACTTGTCATCTCCATAATAGTCACAGATCAAGAACTAAGGGATTCTCCAAGTACATTTTTAATTCATTACTCATTATTTCTGACACTGACATTTATCTGTCAGTTACAAATAATTTAAATTATCAACTATTTTTCATGGCATTCTTTCGGCTGTCAAATTTATTACAACAGATTATTTTATATATTATACTTCTTTTATCTCTAAATCTATGGAATATATAATAAAATATTTAAATGTATCAGATAGAGAATTTAATTTTCTTTAATATTACCACGAAAAATTTTCAAAAAATAATATTTAGAAGATTTTTTTTCAAGAATCTTCTACTTCCGGTTGTCCAATTATTACCAAAACCTTTTCAGATCTTCCCATGAATGTCCGATTGGGAAATACGTTGTTAAACAAATTTTAAGTCTTATAGTTTTTGAGTAACCGTCCTTCCAACATCCCACACACATACACACATACACACACACACACACACACACACACACACACACACATCCACACACACACACACACACAGACATCATCGTAAAAATGTTAAAATCGGATTGTAGAGACCTTAAAACGTGCTTATTCAATAAAATCTGGATATGCGATTTTTAGCATGAATGCAATACCTCTCTTAGCGAGAGGTAAAAACATAATTTATCTCATTCATATTTTTTTTTGTATATATTTACATTACCTCTTCATATTGTTATGTAATATTATTCTGTAATTGGAATGTAAGCGTCATGTTAACTTAAAAATAATAACCAAATATTTAATTTTGAAAAAAATATAAATTTTTGTTTATTTTCGGGCATTCATTCCGGCTTTGATCGCCAGTCGCCGAAGTATTATTATTTAATAAACGATTATGTATAAATCCACCAGTTGTCATCATGGGCTGAAATGATTATTACATCCCACTATTTGGGGGTAGAAACTGAAGAAAAATCACACGTGCTAGTTGTTGCGTTGGGAGAAATTTTATTCCACAGTTCGGATTAAGATTCCTTCTTTCTTCTCCATGTTCGGATTATTGGATGTTCGGAATAACGCAGATTTGCATTAAAGGGTCTCTAGTGTCTCTATTGTACTATTTAATATACAGGGTTACATTGAAAAACGGGCCATTCTAAATAACTTTTTTATTTATAATTATTTTTTAATTTTCTTGATATATTTGTGAACTAGGCTTAGGGGCTCACAAATCATGGTATTTGAGATGATGGTATCGGTTTAAGTTGAACTGGAACTGACATTAACATTTATATTTAAAATAGGACGCTGTATATATAGGATGTTCATTTTAAATGGTCTACCATTGCTATCTCGAGACCTATAAGAGCTACAAAGACGGTTAAATGGGCAAACAATTTATATTTCACAAGATAAATTTAATGAAGAGAAAAATTATTTTTTGCGCCCAGTGGTTCTCAAAATACGGAACCAAACTTAATATGTTGTTTTCCTTTATATTAGTGTTTCATCAAGACTGTAAATAAAATAAAAATTTCTTGTCTTGCTCATTTATTGGCGACGAATTTCTTATCGTGTTTCAAAAATTCTTGATATTTCTTGACGTTTTATCCAATCCGAACGCTCGAGTGTACCGTTGGCGTCTGCCATTTGCCCTTTTTAAATGTTACTATGATTTTGTCGCGACGCGCAGAGTCCCCGGAATACGATTTTAATATTTTTACGATAATGTCTGTATGTGTGTGTGTGTGTGTGAGTGTGTGTGTGTGTGTGTGTGTGTGTGTATGACCGCGGCCTCCAATACTAGAATTTTCCAAAAATTACAATTCTTGCGTATTCCTCTTCCTTACATCCATGTGCAGACTTGATTACATTTTGGTTATAATTGGTCAACCGGAAGTATCCTCATTTGAGGATTTTAACAGTATCTCTTCAAAAAACGCTGTTAAATATTATTTATATATTTAATGTTATTATAAATAATAAGAAATATTGTATTATCTATACGCATTGATTGTATTATATATATATATATATATCATATTCAATGGATATAGATTTAAAGAATTATAAAGAAATTAAATTTTATAAATCAGCTTCTGTGCTATAACCATAGAAACTGCTACTATATTAAGAAAATTCTGTCAGATGTTAGTGTCAATGAAAAGAAACTGATTGTGACAGAGATGAGGATGTTGACATAGAAGATACGGAAAGATACGTTAAGGAATGAAAGAATAAGGAAAATAACACGAGTATTAGAAGTTTCTAGAAAGATAAAGATAGACGATTACATTGGTTTAAACATGTCATGAGGAAAGATAAAGAATATATGTATTGGAAAAAGTATCAATAGATTAGTAATAGAAGGTGGATGAAACAAAGGAGGACCAAAGATAATATGGAAGGAGTGTATTGCGGAAGAAAAGCAACCGAATGAGAACGACCTGTAAAACAGAAATGAATGTAAGAAGAAGATAAAAAATAGCGACCCCTAACGAATGGGAAAAGCTATAGAAGAAGAAGAAGATGTCAGTGGCAAGTGTTTGTTTAAGAAATAATTTTACTGGAAATTTAGAATCTTTTCAATGAAAATTTATGTATGGAATTTGTACATAATACACAGGATTGACGGAATGTATTGTGCTGGTTCCATCCGATTTTTTTCTACACCAATTTGTTTCTTTAATTATTGAATGATTCTCGTACATATTATTTATTAGTCGTAGATAAATTTATTTATTTGTTATTAATTTACTATATCAATATATGTATTATAGTAATTTTGCTCACAATAATTTCTAGCATGGTGCATTATCAGTTGAATAGCAGTGTCTACGTCACATAAACATCCATCTATCTTGAAGACAAATAGGAGAGAGTAAACAAGCAAAGCATCTAGGGCGCTTCGCGACACTGTTGACTCGTATTGACGCAAAATGCAAATGCAGCCTGAACCGTAAATCCCACTAATAGATATGTCACCCAGCCGGCAAAGCCACGACGTATCGAATAGCTACCAAACCAGAATTATCGCCCGAGTTCAAAATAGAATACTTCATCTTGCATTACTTTTAAACCAACACATACGACTTCCTACGCAACGAAGTTTAGACACCAAATAGATTATAAATCAAAGTAAAAGAACCATTTAAGTTACAGTGGTCGGATTCTTGAATTAAAAGTTTCATTCGTCGATAATTTATTTATTGAAGTACATGTTTCGGATATGATTATAGGCACCGTGCATTACTCATGACAGCGCTGTAGTGGCCAATAACGAAACTTATTATGTGACAGCCGTGCGGCAGCCTTTTCATGTAGGTACAACTAATAGAAATTGACGTTTGTTAATAGCAAACTATGAAAAAATGCTCATAAATGTATACATATATTTATTGTATTTTTTGAATTCAAAGACTTGAAAATGGTTATAAACATAACCGAAACGTCCTCTTATTAAAAAAAATCTACTTCATTAAAGAAATTATCGACGAATGAAGCTTTTAATCAAGAATCCTACCACTGAATTACCATTCACAGCTTCAGAAAATTTCAATCTTACATTAAGTTTTATGCGATTTGCTTGCCAAAAATATATTATTTAACATTTTTACATGAAAAAATCTATGAAAACTCGGACAAATGTTGAAGAAATATACTACTATACCCCTCTTTTAAACTAAGAGGACATCAGAAATAATATTTATAACAAAATTAAATTGTATAACTTTTATCTATTCCAATTAATTTTTAATACATACGTACAAGAGTATTTTTGTTTTTTATGTTGAAATTCATAACTAGACTACTAGCATAAAAAATAAGATATATAATTCACAATTACCTACACTATTTCCTAGACAATTACAAAGTTTTAACGATAGTTACAATCAATTATAATATAAATAATCTGATCTGGCCAGAAAATTACCTTTCGTCAATCCTCTGTATTATGTTCAAATAAAAAAAAATGACGTGCGTTTCCTGTCAAGCACTGCAACTATGATGGTATTTATGTCATGTCATATTGTTTTGATGTTAAGATTTTTGAAAAGTACAATTTTTTACTGAAATATAGATATAAAGAATAGGGTTCTATTCGCTCGTAATTGCTCTAACTCATTCGGACGAATTGCTACACCCGCCTGCGATTCGTACAGTAAACTTCACCCTGAGTTTTAGTTATCATTACAAACTTTTTATATTTGGTTAAACTGTCTATTAACCGTCAGTTAAAACGAAAAATGTTGCATTGAAAAATTGACACGTGTTTAATTTTAGCTATAAAATCGAAGCTGTATTTTTCGTTAAATAACGAAGTGTAACCAAAGATGAAAATACTAGGCCTAAATCCAATGAATATGAAGAGAAATTGCAATAGAAACATTTAGAGAATAAACATTTGTTAAAATATTTATTTCAACATAAAATGTCAAGATAAAGTACCACTTTCTAGTTTCGATTTATCAGTTGTAACCAAAATCTAATCAGCTCCACACATAGATGTATATAGCATGATTTAGCTATAGAAAACGCTTCCTTTACCTACAGGTTATGGGACGTAAAAATTACATAAGATTTTTACAAAAAAAATCTCATGTCAATCCTGTGTATTATGTATAAATTCCATACATAATTTTTCTTGCAAAAGATTTTAAATTTCCAGTAAAATTATTTCATAAACAAACTATGCAAATTGCATTTGACACTGACATCTTCTTCTTCTTCTTTAACTTTTCCCATTTGTTACGGGCCGCTATTTTTTATTTTCTTCTTCCACTCATTTCTGTTTTGCGTGTCGTTTATATTCAGTTCCTTCTAACTTATCTGTGGTCTTCCTCTGTTTGTTCAAACCAATATAATCGTCTCTCTTGTATCTTTCTAGAAACTTCTATCACTCGAGTTATTTTCCTAATTCTTTCATTCCGCATCTTCCCTAACATCTATTTTAATATCCTCATCTCTGCGACATTCATTTACTTTTCATTAGGTGCGTTCAATGAGCCCCAGGAAAACAAGCAATCGGAAGTAAAATTTGTTGAGCGACTTTGCTAGCGTAGCATTTGCTTGATTTGCTCGCAAGCAAACCAAGCGCCAAATTTCTCGCTTGTCTTGCTAACTTATGAAATATAATGGCGGGAAATGCAAATTATACATGAATTTAACTTCTACTGTTTGTATCTCATTTTATGTTGTGTTTATATCAATTACATGTCTAAAAGGCTTTCAAAGTTTTGTGATGAACGTTCATAACATTGTTAAATTTGAAATATTTTCGTAGACCTAAGAAAATATTCAAAATTAATTTCACTATCTGCAAATAACTGTACCTATATATATATATATATATATATATACAGGTTGAGTCACCGAAATCGCCGTCTTCGATATCTCCCTTGTCGTTAGAAATACAGCATAAGTTTATTAACAGAATTTATTCGACTACTCAAGGAGCATAACGTAAAATTATTTTCACATATACAGGGTGTTGCATTACGGCTCGGCGAGAATAGTTTCTCTTTTTTTAAATGGAACACCCTATATATTTTTATATATTTTTAATTGTATTTTATTCACCTATACGAACATATGAATTTTGTTTTAGTTTTCCGCGGCGTTGCCAAGTTATTCCGTTTTTTCTCTAAAAAAGACCGAATACACGCATTGCTTTATAAAGGCTTACTGAAGTTATTTTAATAGTAAGAATTAAGAATTTTCTTTTCTGTATAACTCCGAAATTATTGGTTTTAGGCATGGGATACCCTTAATAACATATGAAGATAATACAAAAATACACACAACTGAATAATAAAATATAGGGTGTTCCATTTGAAAATGACGAGTTATAGTCATTTGAAATTGAGCACATTTGATTCGCTTTATTGAACAGCCTGTATAATTACATTTAAAAAAAAATATGTCAGAACATAGAGTGTAATTACAGTTATACAGAAAAGAAAATTCTTAATTCTTACTATTAAAATAACTTCAGTAAGCCTTTATAAAGCAATGCGTGTATTCGGTCTTTTTTAGAGAAAAAACGGAATAACTTGGCAACGCCGCGGAAAACTAAAACAAAATTCATATGTTCGTATAGGTGAATAAAATACAATTAAAAATATATAAAAATATATAGGGTGTTCCATTTAAAAAAAGAGAAACTATTCTCGCCGAGCCGTAATGCAACACCCTGTATATGTGAAAATAATTTTACGTTATGCTCCTTGAGTAGTCGAATAAATTCTGTTAATAAACTTATGCTGTATTTCTAACGACAAGGGAGATATCGAAGACGGCGATTTCGGTGACTCACCCTGTATATATAGTGTGTTAATTAAAAACCTGGCCATAGGCGTTTAACACGGGAAATCAGTTTTTCCTTGAGCAAAAGTTCCCAAATTATTTTAGACAAAAATACTTCAAATAAATATTTTCAAGAATTAAATTCTGAACCCGAATTAGTAATAAGATTTAATTTTTGACATTTCATAACCGAGAAAATTAATTTTTTTTTTTTGGAAATAGCTGATTTATAGCGGTAGCCATGGAACTCAAACAAAATTACGAACAATTGTATGCCATCTTAACTGTCAAAAAAAGTTTGTGTTTTGTGATTTTCGTTCAATAACATATTTCATTGAAAGTATGGAAGTTTTCTCATGAAGAAAAGCTTCAGAATATAAAATGGTGGACAAATTTAGATTGAGTTGCATGGCTATCGCTATAAATCAGCAATCTTCAAAAAACTTTAAAATTGATTTTCTCGGTTATTAATTGTCAAAAATAAAATATTATTACTAACTCGGGTGCAGAATTTAATTCTCTACAACATTTATTCTGTTTTTGTCTAAAATAATTTGGGAACTTTTGCGCAAGGAGAAACTGATTTTCCATGTTAAACCCCTATGGCCAGGTTTTTAATTAACACACTGTATATATATATATATATATATATATATATATATATATATATATATATATATATATATATATATATATATATAAATTCACTTTCCAGGCCAATGAAAGGGGTATGAGAGATACACATGTTATATTTGACAACTGTGAATATTAGTTCGTCATATAGCTAGCAAATCTTTCAGTGTACTAAGCAACAAGTCTCGTTAGCAGTTTCCATAGTTAGCATATATGGCTAATTTATGAAATTTAAATTCTTTAAAATTCTTTAACTCTATATCTATTGAATATGAAGTATAAAACGCGATCAAATCGTATAGAGAATAATATATTCTTCAAGTTATAATAACGATAAATATCAATAAATGATATTTAACTGCGTTTTTTCAAGAAAAACTGTTAAAATCTTCAAATGAGGGTACTTCCGGTTGACCATTTATAACCAAAATCTAATCACTTGTTCTTCCGGATGTATACTTGAGAAATATGAAAAAAATATAACTTTCGGAATCGTGGTATTGAAGTTATGCGATCCGAAACTTTAGTCACACACCCACACAAACAAATACACACACACACATGTACATACAGACATCATCGCAAAAATGGTAAAATCGTATTGTATGAACCCTAAAACGTACTTATTCACTAAAAACCCTTCATTGAATTTTTTGACCAAAGACAATACCTTCCATACCTAAACTTGACGGAAGGTAAGAACGTATGTCGTACTAAGGAAATTTTGATTATATTTCATTCTAATCGGTTAATGAAACATGAATAATTCCGGCCGCACATTGTACATACAGGTAACTAATATAGGTACATACATGTATAAAGTATGATCTATTTAACAACAGAAGTGTATTATTTCTCCTAACTCACTTCATTTCTCCTTCTTTCCCTTAACTGTGCAGATTCCTTCCATTTGTCCACTTCGTAACCGAAGGGAGGAATAAAATATCACATGTTACCCGACAAATTCTATCTCCCATCAATTCTACTGGTGATAATACGATCTTTGAACGGAATGGCCAAATTGATTTGGAAGGTCCTTCGCCCTTCGATATTGGTGTGGTTAGTAACCAATAGAAGGAATGTGAGATATTAGATCGGAAACTGATACTTTCTCGGTTTATTAAACGTCTTATTGATATTGTTAGATAAAGGTGATATTGTAATCTATTACAGAAACTTTGACGTTTTGTATTATATGCATTGCTAAAATACTTTATTATTTGATATAAGCAAGTTATGAATTTTTAAGGATTATCTGAAAATTTCAAATTTACCGAATGTGATAGGTACAGGAGGCGCTGATGCCATTTAGAAATATATAGAAATAGAAGGCACGTAAATACATAAAACGTATAATACTAATACAAACAATCCTGTAAACACATCAATGACGAAAATTTGCTTCCTCTTAAGGCCGGTTGTTCCATCTATAGTTAAACATTCGGTTAAAATATATTCTATTGATAACTTCAGTTTGCATTGTTCCACTTATGGTTAAAAGTTACCAGTAAGATAAATTTTCGTTCACGGCAAGATAACTAAATTACCAGTTAAGAGTTTTATCCAAATAATATCGTACCGAGTGCACACGAATGGAAACACGAAGTGAAGAGAAACGGAACATATGGTATGGGACGTTTGTGTTGTTTTGATGATATAAGCTGTTTGCTAATATTAATAATTATTATAATAAATTACTACAACAGTGATTATGAAGTATTGGATTTCATTTTTGATAATATTAATTTTCGAAAACAGTATACAGTACGAGAAAGATGTAATAATTTTGAAAAATGAGATGATTTTTTTGAGGTTTCGAATGTCAATAAATACAGTTCATTATTTGTTATTTCTTCAAGTCGTATTTATCATTTTTTCTAAACGTTCAAACTGTGGTGTAAACTTTAACTGCACCAAAACACAGACAAAGAGAAAGTAACCAAATTTCTATTAACTTTACCCTAACACAATTTAATCTTTCTGAAAGCAATCTGCCAGTTAGCTATCCGAAAAATAAAACATCATGGAGCAACCCAAAAATCTTTACTGTAGTTAAGACGGTAGAATAAATTAATCTAATAGATAGTAAACTGCTACAAATGTACAAATATTTTTAGAATTGTTATCAGTTGCCCGTACGTCACAAATTATGTGATGCCTATTACCGCCAAAATAAATTGCACAAAACTCGTCATTAAAAGTTAAAAAAATCAGAACTAAAGTGATGTTATAAGACGATTTCATGCAAATGCAGTATTGCCAGCCTTATGATAATTATTGTACATGTAATAATTTGAGAATGTGTACAATGTACAACATTAAATTTGTACGTAAAATGATACAAATATAAGCAAGAAGAACGAACTAAATAATTCCGATAAACAAGTTTCAGTTAAAACAAATAATTTGAGTATTTCTTACAATAACTTCAACGTCCGAGATTAGCAACATCTACTGCGGTAATAATAAATAAGGGTTAAATTCAGAATAGCTATTCCTTGTTAATCATGAGCTTAAGCCACGCATGTATAATAATAAACTTGGAATAAGACTTAATTCTAGAATAAACTCTCCATAAACGTCACTTTAACACAGGGTTAAGAGATATTCTCGGAATACCTTATCCGGAAATAGGAAATTATTTATTATTAACGCTGTTACAGTGGTAATATATTGAATTTGTATTGGCAGTGTAAATGATATAAATGTAGATAGCAAATCAGATTTGTCAAACCATCAGGAATCAGAACCATACAATGGGGGTATTTCTCACTAAAGTACGGCATGTCATCATCACTATCAAACTCATAATCATCGCCTATTAAAAAAAATGCCTGTATTATAATCCACTCAGCAAGAGGCTGAGTGGTTAAAAATTTGAAATTATATTTAAAAATTGATTACCCCCTCCATATTCAGTGTTCCAATATTGGAACAACAATATTGTATAGCATATAATTCATATTGTATAAAAATATTATGAAAACAAATATACGAGGTATGTTCAAAAACTATCGCGAATTTTGAATTTTCGCGGGTTACGTATATTCGAATTTCGATCTTTTTGTGGCTTTATGTTGGTACTCATGTCTCTCACTTATGTCGACAAGCTCGGCCATTTTGAATGTTCACTTACTTGTTGACAGCTGCTTTGCTTGCACGTGTTTTGGATCGTCTTCGATTTTTACCTATTGTGCTTATTCGTTAAAAACTGACTATGAATTTTTTGACCAAGACAATATCTTTCTTATCTAAAGGCGACGGAACGTAGAAAAAAATAATTCATTTAAAATTTGTCATTGTCATAAAATGTTTTTATCAAAGAAGTTATTTCATTTCTACGAGTAGAAATATTGAAGAAGATATTGTCTTGGTCAAAAAATTCATAGTCAGTTTTTAACGAATAAGCACAATAGGTAAAAATCGAAGACGATCCAAAACACGTGCAAGCAAAGCAGCTGTCAACAAGTAAGTGAACATTCAAAATGGCCGAGCTTGTCGACATAAGTGAGAGACATGAGTACCAACATAAAGCCACAAAAAGATCGAAATTCGAATATACGTAACCCGCGAAAATTCAAAATTCGCGATAGTTTTTGAACACACCTCGTATTATGTAGAAAGTTTCAAAGAAGAGTTTTATGCAAAATATTATTTTTATAATTAAATTGTATATAACAAATATACTTACTTATTGGCAGCCATCAAGCTTCTTTGAATCATCCAAATTTGTTGAAATATTTTATTGCACACAAGATAAATAATTCTATTTGCAGTTCTCTATTCGAAAGTCTGGAACTTACTTAACATTGTTATTGTATAAATAAGTGTTTATAAGTAATATGCCAGTAAACAGGAATAAATATATCAATTCTTCCAAGGAATAAGGAATAAAACAAAATATAAATGTACACTCATATATCAAACCGTTTAAGCAGTTTGGAGTTAAAACAAAAATAAGATACATACACATAATGCATAAGAAATGTCCAAATTTTACTTCTTATGTCTTATCTTTATGTATTAAGTTAAAATGTCACTAGTTTTTGAATGATATAAGTTAGTAAGTTATTGTTTTTGACTTGTATTTTTACCTCCCGCTACCCTTGGTAACAGAGGTATAGGGGTCGTGCTAAAAATGGCATATCGAGATTTTGGTAAATGACCACGTTTTAAGGTTCCTACAATCCAATTTTAACATTTTCACGATGATGTCTGTGGGTATGTGTGTGTGTGGATCCTCTTTACGCTCTAACTCAAATACTATCTTTCAGAAAATTTTGAAACCTTGTATTTCTACCTTATTCTTATATGGAAAAATGCCGTTAGATTTTGGAGTAAATCAGATTACCGAAAATGGCACTTTACTGGAAGCTCAAAATAGTTTTTCTTCGAAAAATACCTTTAAATGTTGTTTTTTCGAGATTTATGTTATATAAAAATTAAAGATTATTAAATTTTCTACAGGTTTACATTAATACTTTTTCTATATATTTTATGGATAAATTTATAAAACTATCTATAATTTTAAACACAACTCATACACATGTTTACACAATTCAGATCTCAAATGTTTATAACTGACAGATATGTCACTGTCAACGAACTAATCATTTCAAATAATGATATTAACGTTTTATAAAGAAAATAGTAAATAATTATATGGAAAGGAACTGAATACAGTTTCCAGCATAAGTAAATATGTGAAAATATAGGTAAGATAATAAAAACTTATATCATCACGGCATATTACCCATTGATTGGTTCCGTGCAGGCGTTTACCAGGCATCACTTCACGCGAATCTTGGGAACGGGTTCGATTCCAACCGACGCCAAATATTTTGGAATTTGAAATGGCACAAAATTGACCCCTGTGTTGCACTCTCCGCGCCAGCATTAAATATAGGTAAGTATATAAATAAATAAAATAAATATACCATCACGGCATATTACCTATTTCTGGGTCTGTCAATCTGCTTTGTACACAGATTTCGGTAACGATGACGACATATTTGTAACGTGCGGGCGTTTACCAGGTATCACCTCACGAGTGTTTATTGCTGACGTGGAGAGTGCACCACAGGAGTCATTTTTGTGCCATTTCAAATTCGAAATATTTGACGTCGGTCGAGATCAAACCCGGTATTTGAATTTAATTTAATTTTGTGTTCACATGAAAAAAAATTAAATTAAATGGGAGATATTGTGTTGGCCACACCAGATTTTTAATTATTAATTTTATAATGTTGTAGTTACAAAATGTATGCCTGGCTAGATAAATTGAAAGAAGCTGGAGTACAATATATATACATATACCGTGAGTATTTTTTAACATGAAACATGGGATTTATCATATCCATGGTTACGATTTAATTGACAGCAATGTATTTGCCTGTCTCATTTAAAATGAAACATAGGGGACAATTTTGACATTTGTCTACTCTGTCAGTGTCAAAAAACCAATTTGAAATACAATGGTTTATACTGTGGAAGAGAAGGTGCAGATTATTAAGTGGTATTATTCGAATTTTAATCCAAGTTTAAGGCAAATGTCGGACTTGTTCCGCGCTTCATTTCCTGACAGGCCTACACCAACTGCAGCAAATTTTTTAAGAATAGTGAATACCTTTAAAGGAAATGGTTGCATCGAGCTTGCACATAACAGTATGAATAGATCCTGTAATATATTAATTGCGCAGAAAAAAACATGAAATTCTGACTTTAATACAAAATAAGAACAGATTAACATTAAGAGAGATTGAGCAAGCTATTGCTGTAAACAAAGCTACTGTACACAGACTATTTAAAAAGGATCATTACAGATCATACCATTTCCAAAATCACCAGGAGTTAGTTATGAACGATACGAAACGAAGAATAATTTTTTGTGAAAGAATGTTTGAAAACGTTAATGTCAATCCAGATTTGCTACAAAATATACTTTTTACGGACGAAGCAACTTTTTATTTTCATGGCGAGGTAAATTCACAAAATTGTCGGTATTGGTCCAGGGAAAATCTACATTTGTATCATAGTATGAGGACTCAACGACCCGAGAAAATTAACGTTTGGGCTGGCATAATAGGAACCCACATTATTGGGCCATTTTTTATTAACGGGAATATTACTGCTCAATATTTAAATATAATACTTCTGTCAAATTCATCCCCTATGTTTCATTTTAAATGAGACAGGCAAATACATTGCTGTCAATCAAATGTCAAGTCGCAACCATGGATATGACAAATCCCATGTTTCATGTTAAAAAATACTCACGGTATATTTATATATATATATATATATATATATATATATATATATATATTAATTCTATATATTTTGCGTTCATAATGAAGTCATTACGAATCCCAATTGCCTATCGAAAGTGCCGTCATTTTGATACCTACTCAATTTTTTGTTTTAGCAGATTGGTAATGACATTTATTTAAATTTTCAAACGTCAAAATTAACATAATTTCTTATGTAATTTTAAGTCAAAAATAAAGTATACCCTTTTCCCCGAAACTTAATATTTCAGAAGTTACGAGTGAAAAGAACATGATTACACTTTATTTTATTGATTTAATTTTAATTTAAGTTTTTGTGGTACTGAACGTTCTGCAGTATCTTTGGGAAAAGTACTTTTTTCCATCAAAAGCCTATGCACACAGCTAAACACATTCCGACTTGGTATTCTTCGGTCAGGGAATCTCCGACGATATTCCCGCACTAACGCTCTTACATTTCCGTTGCAGAATCCATAAATAAAGTGACTATCGGCATATTATTGACTTGAAAATGAAGCTATAGCAAATTATCGTTAAGATAACACAAAAATAAAACGTCAAAAAAGAAACAATTGCTACAATTAATCAATAAAAATGTAATCATGGCCTGCTCTGCCAAATTTAATATCGATCATAATTACTAAAATTTTGAGTTTCGGGGAAAAGTTATATATATATATATATATATATATATATATATATATATATATATATATATATATATATATATATATATATATACAGGGTGAGTCACCGAAATCGCCGTCTTCGATATCTCCCTTGTCGTTAGAAATACAGCATAAGTTTATTAACAGAATTTATTCGTCTACTCAAGGAGCATAACGTAAAATTATTTCCACATATACAGGATGTTGCATTACGGCTCGGCGAGAATTGTTTGCCTTTTTTTAAATGGAACACCCTATATATTTTTATATATTTTGAATTGTATTTTATTCACCGATACGAACATATGAATTTTGTTTTAGTTTTCCACGGCGTTGCCAAGTTATTCCGTTTTTTCTCTAAAAAAGACCGAATACACGCATTGCTTTATAAAGGCTTACTGAAGTTATTTTAATAGTAAGAATTATGAATTTTCTTTTCTGTATAACTGTAATTATACTCTATGTTCTGACATATATTTTTTTAAATGTAATTATACAGGCTGTTCAATAAAGCGAATCAAATGTGCTCAATTTCAAATGACCATAACTCGTCATTTTCAAATGGAACACCCTATATTTTATTATTCAGTTGTGTGTATTTTTGTATTATCTTCATATGTTATTAAGGGTATCCTATGCCTAAAACCAATAATTTCGGAGATTTTCACCATTTTTCTCTAAATTTATATATTTAACTAAAAATTAAATCTATTATACCATGGATATTGTTTTTTGAATAAGAACCAATTGCAGTAATGATTGTAGTTTCATTAGCCAGGTTATTATTAATAACAGTGGGATTAAGTAAATTAATTTATTAATATGAGTCTCTCGCAAGAAGAATTACGAATATGGTGTACGCGCTTGGAAAAGCGGAAAGAAACCCTCTTTTGTTGTACTGAACATGACCAGTTCTTTCAAACCTTTCCCTTAGTTTTTCAAAAGAACGCGGATTTGGATGTCGTCTTCCCGGAAACCGTTGTGCATAAATTCTTGATGCCAAAAGAAGGTTTGTTGCCGCTTCTTCAAGGACGTACACCATATTCGTAAGTTCTTCTTGCGCACTCTCCACGCCAGCATTGAGTGCCCGTGAGGTGACGCCTGGCCTGACCAGCATACACCATATTCGTAAGTTCTTCTTGCGAGAGACTCATATTAATAAATTAATTTACTTAATCCCTCTGTTATTAATAATAACCTGGCTAATGAAAATACTATCAGTACTACAATTGTTTCTTATTTAAAAAACAATATCAATGGTATACTAGATTAAATTTTTAGTTAAATATATAAATTTAGAGAAAAATGGTAAAAATCTCCGAAATTATTGGTTTTAGGCATAGAATACCCTTAATAACATATGAAGATAATACAAAAATACACACAACTGAATAATAAAATATAGGGTGTTCCATTTGAAAATGACGAGTTATGGTCATTTGAAATTGAGCACATTTGATTCGCTTTATTGAACAGCCTGTATAATTACATTTAAAAAAATATATGTCAGAACATAGAGTATAATTACAGTTATACAGAAAAGAAAATTCATAATTCTTACTATTAAAATAACTTCAGTAAGCCTTTATAAAGCAATGCGTGTATTCGGTCTTTTTTAGAGAAAAAACGGAATAACTTGGCAACGCCGTGGAAACCTAAAACAAAATTCATATGGTCGTATAGGGGAATAAAATATAATTCAAAATATATAAAAATATATAGGGTGTTCCATTTAAAAAAAGACAAACAATTCTTGCCTAGCCGTAATGCAACACCCTGTATATGTGAAAATAATTTTACGTTATGCTCCTTGAGTAGACGAATAAATTCTGTTAATAAACTTATGCTGTATTTCTAACGACAAGGGAGATATCGAAGACGGCGATTTCGGTGACTCACCCTGTATATATATTATTCCTTATGTTCTGAAAAATCATATTTTTTCATATTTTGCGTTCATAAGTCAGTAAGAAACTCAATTGAGTATTGAAATAGCATTCATGTCAATACGCATTTTTTTATTTTAGAAGGGTAGTACTAAATGACATTTACTTAAATTTTCTAACGTCAAACAAAAATAATATATAAGATAATAGACGCAAAATATAAAAAATAGCATAAAGGACTCATTTTATAAGACATTTTTTCGCATTTTTCATATAAAAACTCGCCAGGGCTCGTTTTCTAAATTTTGTCTCGTACTAAAATAAAGTCTTAGAAAATTAGTCCTAATCTACTATTGTTATTGTTTATGTAAAGTATGTATTATAATTAGATTTTTTTAATTACCCATTTATTGTAATAATAATAATTAATAAAATTATTTTAAAAAGTTTAGGTTTTTTATATAAAAATATCAGGAACAAAAATAACCGGTTCGGAACAATTTTTTTTTTCGTTTGAACGGAAACGAAATTGTTTTAAAGCGGGAACAATATTACTTACAGTAAAATTTTTGAAAGATGTCCGATCAAGGGCACCTGTATCACTAACGAATTAACAAATAGGCATACATTTATCTCTTTCTTTTGCAAAGGCTGTAAGAGTGTGTGATAAGGATGGATATAACACGCTTGTCTTTCACAAATTCATATTATTTCGACTAAGCTAGGACATTCCATTTATAAACGATGCTCGTTGTTGATAATACTTTCGCTGTAACGTAAGTTTATTTATTAATTCAAATACATTACCTGGATTCATAGCCGTACGTATAACGTTATATTCTGTCAGAGTCACTGACACTGACATTGTGTCAGTATCTTATTTTTAACATATTTGATTTTACATTTGCTTATAAACTTACTAGTTGACTTATTTTTGAATTTTGAATGCTTTTCCTGTAATATATATTTTTATAATAATAAAATAACACTACTACCTTACGTACCCTCATAAAAACTAAGCAAACGACACTACTGAATTTGTCATGATGGAGCAAAAATCTGAATTCATACAATTCGTAGACAACCTTGATCGGACATCTTTCAAAATTTTTACTGTACTTACTTACTTAATCCGGATACCCTTCTACCCTTTCGAGTGTGGGTGTAGGAATAATATTAACCGAAACTAAATTAGTTTTGTCGGAGCTAAATCGAAACGAAACGAAAAATATTTTCTTTCCGGGTCCCTGCTTGTGATTAATAGTCGTTTTTTTGTCGCTAAAAACAAATACATAAAGTTCCTCAAAAGCTTCACACTTGTCATTTAAACAACTCGTGAGGATTGTTTTATAAATTTTGACGCGTGCAAAAAAACGTATCTTATAAAACTCGTTCTTTAATATACTATTATATTTTTATGTGTTAAAATACATAAATTTATGTGTCTTAAACTAATGAAAAACTCCACTGTTTGAGAACAAAATAGACTTAACATCTACGTCAGAAAATATTTAAAAATAATGGTTAAGACTTTTTACAAATTCAAATGCATTTCAATTTAAATAAAGTTTTATAATAGTGGAGTCCATTGGTCACAAAATAATCGATTCGACTCTGTTGCAGGCTACTTCGTTGGCATTATGGAAATTATCCACACTAATACTAATTTTTCTGTAATAAAAAATTGTTGAGAGTGAAATCCTTCATAAAACACGTTCAACTTATTTTTGAATCCTTCACCGATCTATCTTAGAAAGCTGATGTTGATAAACAGTTTTCGGCAAAGAATAACTGATGTGGAGGTTTTATTTTAAATTTGTCTGTGGCCATGATACCATCAACCGTCAGTGATCAGTCTCTGTCATATGTTATACGTAAGAACTGGTCTACTTTGATAGAACGTCAAATTTATATAGACGCAATTTACAGGGTGGTAAACATCAACAAAGAAGTGATTTGTTTTTTTATTATTATTTTACTTGGAGTAACAAATACTTTTATAATAGATAGTAAATTTAATTTTCTCAACAAATGAGGATCAAATAAAGAAATAATGTCTTTTTCAGTCATGATTTTGGTATCATAGAAATTGACTTTCTGTCTCGGTCGTGGACTAAGTATTTATCAGAAGAGTCAAACTTTAACTGTTCCTATTAAATTCTGTTATATTTTTTGGAAATTCTTCACAATATTTGTATAAAAGTTTATATTTTGAGTAATGCAGTATATATATATATATATATATATATATATATATATATATATATATATATATATATATATATACAGTGTGTTAATTAAAAACCTGGCCATAGGCGTTTAACATGGGAAATCAGTTTTTCCTTGCGCAAAAGTTCCCAAATTATTTTAGGCAAAAATACTTCAAATAAATGTTGTAGAGAATTAAATTCTGCATCCAGATTAGTTATAAGATTTTATTTTCGACGTTTCATAACCGAGAAAATCAATTTCAAAGTTTTTCGAAAATTGCTGATTTATAGCGATAGCCATGAAACTCAAACAAAATTACGAACAATTGTATGACATTGACACAATGAATTAGAATTTAACTTTTTTAGAATACATAGCTGTCAACATATACAAAATAAAATAAAAATGAAAACAAGAATAATGTATTTATTTAAAAAGAAAAACAGAAAACTAGAATGAATATAATTTTATATTAAATGTTCAAATAACCCTCCATTTTGCGCTAAGCAATACCCAAGTCTATTATAAAAGCCATGTCGAACATTATGCAGCTGTCTGGCATTTATTTTTCTACATTCATTGGAAATTACAGCTTTAAGTTTTTGTAATAAGATTCTATTGTGGTTTTACTTGGAATTTGTCGATGTGACCACATTACACTTATTAAATCACGTATTTTTCTATAGCTTTGTCCACAGTAACACCATTTTATAATCTGAAGCTTTTCTTCATGAGAAAACTGTTCCATACTTCCAAAAAAATATGTTACTGAACGAAAATCACAAAACACAAACTTTCTTTGACAGTTAAGATGTCATACAATTGTTTGTAATTTTGTTTGACTTCCATGGCTATCGCTATAAATCAGCAATTTTCGATAAACTTTGAAATTGATTTTCTCGGTTATGAAACATCGAAAATAAAATCTTATTACTAATCTGGATGCAGAATTTAATTCTCTACAACATTTATTTGAAGTATTTTTGTCTAAAATAATTTGGGAACTTTTGCGCAAGGAAAAACTGATTTCCCATGTTAAACGCCTATGGCCAGGTTTTTAATTAACACACTGTATATATATATATATATATATATATATATATATATATATATATATATATATATATATATATATATATATATATATATATATCTGCATTATAGGTTTTTCTACAGGTGTCCATATTAACGCAATGCTATGTAACTTTATATTTTTAAATAAAACACCCTATATATTTACTCAAATTTGAAACATAAATGAAATTTACTATTTTTACCTCTCGCTAAGAGAGGTATTGCATTCATGCTAAAAATCACATATCCATATTTTATTGAATAAGCACGTTTTAAGGTCCCTACAATCCGATTTTAACATTTTTACGATGATGTCTGTGTGTGTGTGTGTGTGTGTGTGTGTGGATGTATGTGTGTGTGTGTGTATGTATGTAGGATGTTGGAAGGACGATTACTCAAAAACTATAAGACTTAAAAATTGTTTAATTACGTATTTTCCAATCGGACATTCATGGGAAGATCTGAAAAGGTTTTGGTAACAATTGGACAACCGGAAGTAGAAGATTCTTGAAAAAAAATCTTCTAAATAATATTTTTTGAAAATTTTTCTTGGTAATATTAAAGAAAATTAAATTCTCTATCTGATACATTTAAATATTTTATTATATATTCTATGGATTTAGAGATAAAAGAAATATAATAAATAAAATAACGTTATAATAAATTTTACAGCCGAAAGGATGCCATGGAAAATAGTTGACCAGTTGAACTGTTTGTAACTGACAGATAAATGTCAGTGTCAGAAATTCATAGATATTACTAAAGAGTTTTTCTGGGAAGTAAATATACATTATATTATTTCTTAATGTATTAGTAGTTAAATATTTAAGATTATAGGTCTATTACATATATCCTTCAAAAATACAGTCAATCCTGACAATGAATTGGAAACATTTCGAAAAATTAGAAGAGGACAAAATTTCTTCATATAATGAATTTAAAATTAAACAATCTAAATATAAGGAATAGATATATGTAAGTACAATTTTTGGTGTAGAATGTAGGTATACAAGAAATGTTAAATACAATAGGGCGCCTTGACAAGCAGATATGGGGACTCATGTCAGAATGATAGCTAGTAATTATGTATATAGATGTATCATAATTTCTCATTCTAAATTTAGTGATTTTCCAATTCCATATGGTTTATTTTCCTCGACAAGTAAATTCCACACTCCTGGTGACAAATTAACTATGTGTATTTAGAAAATCTTGAAATTCTGAATGAAACATACTGACTAATTATCATTCTGAAACGGGCCCCCACATGTGCTTGTCAAGGCCAACAATGTAACATGACTGTTCGCGCCCTATACTTATGTAACCAAAAAAGGAAGTGGCGAGAGGTATTGTGCTGGCCACAACAGATTTTTATAATTGTATAAAAACAATTATTTGTTATATTATTGAAAAATACAATGGCGAATAATTATAATTTTACATTTTTATTAAATATTCGTACAAAAGGCTGTACACTACTATATATTGAATTAGACATCTGATAATATCAAATAATAGGTGTAATAATGAAAAATGGGATTAAAATAAATGAAATATTTAATTAATTTTCTTTACATTTGAAAGGCGCAATGCGCAAATTTTGTGATGCAAGACCTATTGCATTTAATAAAAATTTAATTTTAAATCATTCGCCATTGTATTTTTTAATAATATACAATATGATTGTTTTCATACTATTGGATAGAAAATTTCATGTAATTTTCAAATTTGTATAAATATACAGAATGTTCTATTTGAAAATATAAAGCTACAATCCATTGCTTAAAAATGGAACAGCCTGTAGAAAAATTTATACGGCAGATTTATAGACATTTTAATATAAAACACACTTGGTTTGAACATTTTTTCCATAATATTTAAAAGAATTGAGGTATTAAAAAAGAACAAACTGATAAATCAGCCTGTACAGGCTGTCTGGCAAGACGCCCCCCCTCTAACCGTTTAACTGCTTACCTCCCGCTGACGTTGGCAAGGGAGGTATAGGGATCGTGCTAAAAATCGCATATCGAGATTTTAGTAAATGATCACATTCTTAGGTCCCTAGAATGTAATTTTAACATTTTCACGATAATAACTGTGTGTGTGCGGGCGTGTAGAACCTCTTTACGCTCTACCTCAAATACTATCATTCTGAAAATTAATATGGAAAGAAGCCATTAGATTTTGGTGTAAATCAGATAACCGTAAATGACACTCGAAGCACAAAATATTTTTTCTTCGAAAAATACCTTTAAATGTTAGTTTTTCGAAATTTATATTATTATAGAAATTAAAGATTATTAAATTTCTACAGGCTTTGCTTTAATATTTTTTCTATACAGGGTGATTTCTAACGTACGGACGAAACTGATAGGGCAACTAGAGGGGACCAAAATATAGTTTTTTTTACAATAAACTTTTGATCATAATCGAATAACAAGAAAGATACAACGGTTTAAAGTTCTTATAAACTGAAGCATTTTTTTATAAAATACGGTAATAACTTACGTTTTGAATTCAAATTTAGAATATTTGAGAGTTAATTAAACAAAGTTCAGTTAAAATTTTATTAAAATTTTTATAAGATGAAAGGTATAGCTATTTAAATTGTTCTTTAAAATATTCAGTCATGGGTGTTCGTTTATTGAGAACCGCTGATTTATTTAATTTAATCATGTATGTAGGTAAGTCAAAATTACTTAAACGTCAAAAATTAAATAGATTATTTGTTAAGTCATTAATTCGACTGAAATGGTTAATTTCACTAACGAAGAATACGTAGACATGATTATGGTGTATGGAGCTGCTGAAGAAAACGCTGAACGCGCACGACGTATGTATTTGGAACGATTTCCAAATCGACAAACGCCTTCCAGAAATACTTTTTTGCGGGTAATTCAACGCGGAAGAGAAACAGGTAAATTACAACCTAAAAAAGGCCATGGTGGTGGTAGACCAAATCAAATCGAGGTGAATGTGGAAGAAGCAATTTTGGATATGGCAGATGCTGATCCAACTACAAGTACACGGCAAATTGCTCAACAAGTCGAAGTTTCCCAATATTTTGTTTGGAATACATTGAAAAAAAATGGTTTACATCCCTATCATTTGCAAAGGGTGCAAGGACTAGCTCTAGGTGATTATGCGTTGCGACAGCAGTTTTGCGAGTGGTTGTTAGATCGTTCTAACAGAGAAAGAGAATTTCCAATGTATGTATTGGTAACGGATGAATGTTGTTTTACAAGAGATGGTGTTCTCAACTTCCACAATTCCCACATATGGGCTGAAGAAAATCCACACAGGATTCGCCAAAATAAATTTCAACATCGTTTTAGTTTAAATCTATGGGCGGGAATTCTCAACAACAGCTTAATAGGGCCTTTTGAATTGCCAGCACGCCTTAACGGCGCTTCTTACTTGCACTTTTTGCAAGAAGTTCTACCACAACTTCTCGAAGATATTCCTTTGGCTGTGCGTGGAAACATGTGGTTTATGCATGACGGCTGTCCTGCACATTTTAGTCGTGCTGTACGAGATTACCTCGACACCGCTTTTCCGCAAAGATGGATTGGTCGGGGTGGCTTTATCTCATGGCCTCCACGAAGCCCCGATCTTAACCCACTTGACTTTTTCTTATGGGGTTACATGAAAACATTGGTATATGCCACCGAAGTTAATACCATCGACGAGTTACGTCGTCGTATCAATACCACTGTAGAGAATTTACGCCAACAGTTTCCACGGTTAACAGAAAACTGGATTCGTCGTGCGCAATTGTGTGTTGAAATGCAGGGTCAACATTTCGAACAACTTTTGTGAACACTTTTAATTATTTTATGATTATTTATTACTATTCATACGTTATTATTTATTGTTTATTACTTTAAAATTTTGTAGCTTTTGATAATTTTGTTGATTAAAGTTTCATTCGTTTGTATCTTGTCATCATTTTATTTGATGTTTTCTGCATACCGTAAAAATAATACAACAGAAATGTATCAGATTGTGTGAGAATTGTTTCTAATGTAAACGCGAATACAGTAAGCTCAGCGGTACTCAATAAGTGGGCGTTAATTTATAAGAACTTTAAACCGTTGTATCTTTCTTGTTATTCGATTATGATCAAAAGTTTATTGTAAAAAAAACTATATTTTGGTCCCCTCTAGTTGCCCTATCAGTTTCGTCCGTACGTTAGAAATCACCCTGTATATTTTATGGATAGATTTATAAAATTATCTATAATTTATAGTTATTTAACTATCAAGTGTGTTAATGAAGGCGATTAATGATCGAGACATTTTAACGCGTTCGCTACGCGGACGCGTTGTTGAGATCATTAATCGCCAATTAACACACGTGTTAGTTACAATATTTTTTCGTTGACCGTATCTTACTTAAATGGAAAATCTAATTTTATTCCATGACAATTTTTTTTAGGTTAGTAATGGTTGACCGAACGTCAAATTTTACGTCAGAAAATCAATAAGTTTTGTCATCAATTGTTTTCAGTGTACTTAATGCTAGACAACGCAAACAGTTTTTTATGTTATTTGAGGAATTTTATTCTTTCAAATTCATTTTAAAGGTATGCTACGTGAATATACCTAGCTAGTAAGTGTCAAAAGCATGACTTTTAATTCTGTCTACCTTTTTGCTACAACATAGCGTTAGCAATACATGCTGTGTTCCATGTGGGGAACGCACCCAATAAATCGTTTATTAATAAAAATCATGCATTAATAGGGGTCATTAATGAATGATTTTCTATACATTAAGATAGCCTATTAATAAACGGTCGACGAAAAAATAATAAAATAACCTAGAGAGATAGGTATAATGAACATGTAAATGTATTGCATTTTTACTGTATTTATAAAAAACAAACTTATTTTTCATTTACATCAAAGAAAATATAATGCATTTTTATTATTTCACTCTTTTGATTGTTGTAATCAGTTTTTGTTAATTATTTTCCCCTATTTACCTCTCGCTAATAGAGTTATGGGATTCATGCTAAAAAACACATATCCAAATTTTATTGAATAAGCACGTTTTAAGGTCCCTACAATCCGATTTTAACATTTTTACGATGATGTCTGTATGTGTGTGTGGATGTGTTTGTGTGTATGTCGGATGTTGGAAGGACGATTACTCAAAAACTATAAGACTTTATATTTGTTTAACTACGTATTTCCCAATCGGACATTCATGGGAAGATCTGAAAAGGTTTTGGTAACAATTGGACAATCCGAAGTAGCAGATTCTTGAAAAAATCTTCTAAATATTTTGCTTGGTAATATTAAAGAAAATAAAATTCTCTATGTGATACATTTAAATATTTTATTATATGTTCTATACATTTAGAGATAAAAGAAATAAAATATATAAAATAATCTGCCAATGTAAAATAATTGAAAATTTAAATTGTTTGTTAGTGACCGGTAAATGTCAGTGTCATAAATCCGGAGACATTACTGAAAACTTTTTCTGGGAAATATATACATTATATTATTTCTTAATGTATTAATAGTTAAATATTTAATATTATAGGTATATTACACATACCCTTCAGAAATACTGTTACTCCCGACAATGAATTGGAAACATCTCGAAAAATTAGAAGAGTAGGACAAAATTTCTTCATAGAATGAATTTAAATTTAAAAAATCTAAATATAAGGAATAGATACAAGTAGAATTTTTGGTGTAGATTGTAGGTATACAAGAAATGTTAAATACATTAGGGCGCGAGCAGTCATGTGACTTTGTTGGCCTTGACAAGCAGATATGGGGGCCCATGTCAGAATGGTAGCTTGTAATTATGTATATAGACTTTAAGGACGGAACAATTACTCATATATGCTGACGATTTTGTTTTGACTACGAAGAATATAATGTGCATTAAAGCGATGCAGTTTGACCAATCATCGTTGCTCAAACATCACGTAATTCTTACATCCAAACGCTCGTTTCCGTTTTTACAGGTTTGTTTTTACCGGTGTGAACCTAAAATTGTTTGCCGCATCCGCGTTAAGCAGTTTCCGGCTTGTATAGATCATATTACATTTTAATTCATAATCAATGTCACGGGACTTTTCAAATATTCTGCCATAGATAGAATTCTGTCTTGTTGAGAGTACGGCTTAGACAGGTTTGACTAATAGTTCCCCAAACAGTATGACTGGTAGTATTAGTACTCTTAATCAGGGGTGGTTAAGTTATAACTAAAATAACAAATTAATTTGTTTTTTCGTCATAACAATGTATTTTTAAATGGTAGCCATGGTAATTAGTTAGTTAGGGCGACTAATGTTTTGAGTAAATACTACCAGTCAATGTCATTAAAAAAATGTCAATAAAGTATTTATTTTCCAATCGATTGCAAGTAAAAATATCTATTAATATCGTAACTTTGTTTTCTATACTATTCAATATTTATTTATTCATCTTTTTGCCACCTATATTCCTGCCCGGTGTTCCAGTTTTAACGTGTTTCAACCTTCTACGTCACGTTTTCGTTGTGCAGGATCTGTGTCCTGCTTGAGATGCTACGCTAGGGTCTACGTCACGTCCTGGCAACATTGATAAAAAAGATATTTCCATTGTTTCCAGCACGCACCGCTGCCTTTCCAGAAACTCTTTTTATGTTCTCTCATGCGAACACACACACTCACACGCGCATCTACGTGAGATACAAAGGATTAAGAAAAGGACCACAAAATTATTTGTTTATTATCAATATTAAATCGTTATTATAAGTGAAGCATTTCAATTCATAGGAATCTGAGTACATTATCTCGCGCTGTTTAATTCAATGAAATTGAAAAATTTAACTGAATTCATATAATTGCTCAATTTCATTGTTTTTTGTCTTTTATCTTTTATAACATAACTGTGATAACCATTTTGGCCAAAATTTTTAATGTGTTATTCAAATTTTTTTCATATTGTCAGCTTGATAACCATGTGATCATGGCACGTAAATGTTAATTTTTTTATAAAACAATCTCAACTAATTGTCTTGAATATGGTTAAAATATAACCGAAAGATTGACAAATTAAAAAGAGTGTACTTCACTAAGCCTGCAAAATTACTGATTGTCAAACCCACTATCCGTTTCCATATATATATATATATATATATATATATATATATATATATATATATATATATATATATATATATATATATATATATATATAATTTGTACTTTGTCCTTTTTTAAGCAAAAAAATAAATATAGCATACATACGCGTAGAGAATATATACAAAATTTGATGATATAATGAGTTTACATGCAGTTTTGAAAACGCCATGTATACAGTATCAAAACGGGTTTGAGTTATCTCAAACCAAAACAAAAATTCATATGGGTTTGATTTGAAAACTAGTTGGGATAATGGCAAACGAATATTTGAAAGGAACTGGCTCTGTTCCTTATATCAGCCAAATCCGCATGTGCCGAAACTGTCTTCAAATCATTCTGTAGACTTGTTTTGTAAATTGCATTTAAACAGTTTCACGTAATTTCAGTGGCGTAGCTAAAAGTCCCCTTATCAATACACCAAAAATTCTAAAAAAAGTCAAAATGAAATGACGTATAGGGAAATAAATTATAACAAAAAAAATGCAAATCGAAATTATGACAGCAATTCATTGACATTTCATATCGATGTAATATTTAAGAAACGCTTAGAATTTGAGTTACGTTGGTGCAACCGGCCAATGTTTATCTTTAATTTCAACCTTCTAAAATGTTATTTTTGTTGCCTTTTTGTTTGCGAAATTGTCAACAACATTGTCAAAGTCTATTTCTTCCCACACTACAGCCGTTTTTTTTATTCAGAGTGGTGACCTAGGGTTACATGGTAACCATGTTTTATTAAGCATTCCAATTACTTACACACTACGAACAAAATAACTATTTGACATTTTAAAAGTTTATTATAAATCGTATATGTATAGCGCCGAATCTAAAAATATGTCACCTGTAATAGCTACAAAACTTTTTTAATATTAAAAATTGTTTCCTATAAAGCTAATATTTGGCAATATAATCAATAAATAAACAGTAATATGTAACAAAATCACATCGTTAAACTTTATACTTTTCAAATAAGACAGATAACAGCTATGTAAATTTGGTGTTATTTACGATTTATAATAAACTTTTTACCTCTCGCTAAGAGAGGTATTGCATTCATGCTAAAAATCGCATATCCAGATTTTATTGAATAAGCACGTTTTAAGGTCTCTACAATCCGATTTTAACATTTTTACGATGATGTCTGTGTGTGTGTGTGTGGATGTGTGTGTGTGTGTGTGTGTATGTGTGTGTGTGGGATGTTGGAAGGACGGTTACTCAAAAACTATAAGACTTAAAATTTGTTTAACAACGTATTTCCCAATCGGACATTCATGGGAAGATCTGAAAAGGTTTTGGTAATAATTGGACAACCGGAAGTAGAAGATTCTTGAAAAAAAATCTTCTAAATATTATTTTTTGAAAATTTTTCGTGGTAATATTAAAGAAAATTAAATTCTCTATCTGATACATTTAAATATTTTATTATATATTCCATAGATTTAGAGATAAAAGAAGTATAATATATAAAATAATCTGTTGTAATAAATTTGACAGCCGAAAGAATGCCATGAAAAATAGTTGATAATTTAAATTATTTGTAACTGACAGATAAATGTCAGTGTCAGAAATAATGAGTAATGAATTAAAAATGTACTTGGAGAATCCCTTAGTTCTTGATCTGTGACTATTATGGAGATGACAAGTCTAGGTTGAAGGACTTAAATTTGTTTCAAACATTATGGGACAATGTACACCAGTACTGTAGACTAGAGTAACTTTGAATTGCGAAAAAGCTATCAAATTCTTCTCAAGTAAGTTGTAAATATTGACAAAATCGGAGTGCAATCTATCCGTCACTTTATTAAAGGGAATTAAGGTTATTTAGATGTAACAAGTATGAAAAAATAAAATGTAAAAGAAGATATATAAGAATAGATGCACAATCCAGATATATACGTTTTAGACCGCCCAAAATTAATGTTTTTACTAGAAGAATATGAAGAGAAAGTAAACAAAGTTGTTCGAATTGAAAATTGCTGTTACCAGCCTAATATTTATATATGGTAAACTCTACTTTGTAATTTATTGTAACATAATTTATGGTAAAATATCTTCATGTTGAGACATGCTATTATTGAATAATAAAGAAGTTTATACGTCATAGATTTATATGAATATATTATTTGTATTTATAAAAATAATCTTTGCTTTATGCATACAGCCAGGTAAAATATACGGCGAGAGGTTATGTGCTGGCCACATCAGATTTTTTAATATGCAGTTACGAAACCGAAAGCCAACTTTGAAGGTTTGTAATTCCCGCTTGATTTTGACGTCTCACTAGCGTAGTCTATAAGCCAATAAAGTAATCGCCGTGTGTTTTATTGTAATATTATTACGAATGAATAACTTTTATAAAAATTTATATTCAAAATGTAATTATTGAATTAGATGCAGAATTTAATTCTCTACAACATTTATTTGAATTATTATTATCATATAAAATTAATAGGCCAGTTTTGCTGTAGGAAAAACTATTTTCCCTTGTAAAACGCCTATGGCCCGGCTGTGGTTTATTTTAGTTATAAGTATAGTTTTTGAAAACTAATTATTAATTAAGTGATAAAAAGTGCCCCCCCCCGGTGCTGTGCCACTGCGTAATTTGGCACTAAAACACAAATATTATGAAATTTAATTATTTTTTTTAGAAATTTGATAGTCCCTAACATACAGTTAGAAGGTCAAGATTTAATAAAAACGACTCCATGTTATAATTTGTTATTATTGTGGGGGGACTCCATTATATTATGCAAAGTCTTAGAACTTTAATGTAGACATTTGTCTCACCGGCTGCTTACTATTTAAATCTACTTTTTTATTTAAGCTACTCCGTTTTTTAAATTTTGAAACTTCCATTTCCGTATTCATTGTATTAAATTTTTATTCTTTTCGTGTAAAGAATATGTAAGAAGCTTTAAACATAAAAGTAACAGTTTTTGTAACGTGAGACATATTTTAAGTTTTTAAATTTTTAAGAAAGTCATGTTCTTTTATTGCTTCCATTGTATTTGCAACTACAATGTATGTAACGTTTGAAGAATCAAAAATTGAAACAGTACAGACTTAGAATTTTACGCAGGTACACTTAGTTATATCTATACGAGTTATGTCCCACTACAAATGGCCTATTTTTATTTAAAAAAAATATTTATCGTGACAAAAAATATAATTCGTAATAATAACTAAATAAATAAATATATCATAACAGCATATTATCCATTGCTGGGTGTGTCAATCTGTTTTTGTACACAGATATCCTAGAAGATATCTGTAACAATGAAAAACAGAACACTCAAAATAACTGTATTATTTACAATTATTTACTAATTTTCTTGATATATTTGTAAACTAGGTTTAGGGGCTCACAAATCATGGTATTTGGCATGATGGTAGCGCTTCCATTATAACCTGAAGTGATATTACCTTTCATATTTCAAATGGGACACATATTTTTATATATTTTGAATCTACATAAAATTACAAATGATTGATATGCATTTTTATTGAAGAAATAAACTACATAAAAGCAAAAGAAAATTGTGAATAATTATCCTGGGATAGAATTCTGTAACTCGTCTGTTATCAAACGGCTCCGTTATTAATTATCACTATAGCAGCATATTTTTTATAAGATGTTTGGCATATTTACGTCAAAGTTGTCAAATAAAATGTTATTTTCTATCTAACCATAGTGATAACGGTACTGTTTGATAACGGACGAGACGAGATAAAGAATCCTACCCATATCAAGTAGGTTGTGATAACAAATTGATCATTGATGAAACGTTAATTATCCATAATTTTATCTTACGTTTTTGTACTTTATATCTTCAACAAAAATACACTTCAAACATATCGTTGAATTCGTAATTTTCCGTAGATTCCAAATATATAAATATATATATATATATATACGCTGTCTCATTTGAAAAATGAAAATTAATGTTACTTTCAGTTAAACCTGAAGCGCAACCATCATGTCAAATACAATGATTTGTGATCCCCTAAGCATTATTTACAAATATATCAGGAAAATTAAAAAATAATTACAATTAAAAAATTGAGAGGAATTCGAATTACTGTGATCAAACCTACATGTTTAAATCGTAGAAATAGGCCTTAATGATCGAGGAAATTTTAAATTAACGATGAAAGAATTTGTGAAAAATACATGGACCCCACAGGGTTTTGAACCCTGGACCGTCTCATGTCTAGTGAGATACTCTAACCAACTGAGCTATAAGATCCTATCCCATTGAAGTCAATGAATCTTTTACAAATCTTTTTACAATTTTCGTAAGCGTTAGATGAGTGAGCTATTTTTTGATGACATTGTGTCAGTATCTTATTTTTCATATATTTGGTTTTACATTTGGTAATAAACTTACTAGTTCACTTAATTTTCAATTTTGAATGTTTTTACTATAATATATTTATAATAATAATAAAATAACAGTAGTATCTTATGTACCCTCCTAAAAACTAAGTAAACGACACTATTGAATTTAACAGAATGGGCGGAGCTAAAATCTTAATTCATACTATTCGTAGATGATCTTAATTGGACACTGTATATATATATATATATATATATATATATATATATATATATATATATATATATATATATATATATATATATATATATATATATACAGGGTGGAAACGAACTTAATGTCATAAATTTAAGGGTGAGTAGTATGACATGTGTAGATTACGAAACTGAAAGAATTTTTTCAAAATTCGAAAAACGAAAATTCGACTTTTCTTAAGGAAACTTTTTTTTACTGCTGTTTTAGTTCATACTTCATTAAAAATATGGTTCTCAAAAATACATTCAAAATTAGTTGTATAAGATATTATTCTTAATAATTAAATTAAATAGCATTTTTAACGAAAATAATTGTGTAATAGATAAAATAATGCAAATGCGTTGCCAGTGGTGCAGTGGTACCAAAAATGTTAGTTTCATGAAAACTACCCTTAAATATGCGAATTTTTAAAAAATTCTTTCTGTTTCGTAATCTACACATGTCATACTACCCACCCTTAAATTTATGACATTAAGTTCGTTTCCACCCTGTATATACACAGTGTGCGATTAAAGTGTGGAATATCAAAAAAAAAGCCAAACTCAGCCGGTTTTTATAAAAACGCTGAAACACGTCGATTTTAATTTTTAAAAATCTGATGTGGCCAGCACAATACCTTCCATTAATCCTGTGTATTATGTACAAATTCCATACATAAATTTTCTTGCAAAAGATTCTAAATTTCCAGTAATATTATTTCATGCAAAAGGCACTTGACACTGACGTCTTCTTCTTCTTTAGCTTTTCCCATTCGTTAGGGGTCGCTATTTTTTATTTTATTCTTCCATTCATTTCTGTTTTGCGGGTCATCCTCACGACAAAATTTTTCATTCAAAATTTCATTTTTTGGTATTTTATGATTTATTTTCTCGGCAACTGAATTCCACACCCCTGATAATAAATAAACCACATGAAATAAGAAAATCATGAAATTTTGAATGAAAAATTATGACATTTGTCAGTTATGGACGTAATTAATAGCTGTCATTTTGACACGAGTCCACATATCTGCTTGACAAAGTCAGCAAAATCACGTTACTGCACGCGCCCTACACATATTTTTTTTGCAAAAGATCATATTTCCAGTTAAATTATTTCATAAACAAACTATGCGAATTGCACTTGACACTAACATCGTCTTCTTCTTTAGTTTTTCCCATTCGTTAGGGGATCGCTATTTTTTATTTTCTTCTTCCACTAATTTTTGTTTTGTGTGTCGTCCTCATTCAGTTCCTTTTCTCTCCTTTCATATTATATTTGGTCTTCCTATGTTTCTTCCACCTTCTGTTATAAGCTATTCATTCTTCCAATATACTCATCTCTCCTCATGACATGTTCAAACCAATGTAATCGTCTCTCTTATATCTTTCTAGAAACGCCCAACACTAGAGTTATTTCCCTTATTCTTTCATCATTTACTTTTTATTGATATTGACATCTGTCAATTTGAATTACCTGAATAGATTAGCAGTTTCCATGGTTAAGTTACCATAGCTGGCTGAATTATGAAATTTATATGATTTTTTTTTATCTTTATTATTCTTTAACTCTATATCTGTTGAATAAAATGCAATCAAATCGTATAGAGAATAATATATTCTTTAAGTTATAATAACATTTAACTGAGTTTTTCAAGAAAAACTGTTAGAATCTTCAAATGAGGGTACTTCCGGTTGACCAATTATAACCAAAATCTAATCAAGTCTGCATAATATGGTTGTAAGGAAGAGGAATACGCAAGAATTGTAATTTTTTAAATTCTAGTATTGGAGATACCGTTGACGAAACCGCGGTCACACACACACACACACACACACACACACACACACACACACACACACACACGCACACACACACACACACACACACGAACACACACACACACACACACACATACAGACATCATCGTAAAAATAGTAAAATCGTATTGTAAAGACCCTAAAACGTGCTTATTCAATGAAAACTCACCACCGAATTTTTTGGCCAAAGACAATACCTTCCTTACCTATAGGTGACGGAAGGTAAAAATACACATTAATATATATATCTAATTGAAAATCCAATAAAATTGTCTACTCCCTTCCTACACAAAAGTTTGGTTAGGGAATCTCCGTGTTTGCTTCCTAACTCGAACGACATAGTTGTTATTATTTATGTATGACAATCCACCACACTGGTTAGCTCTGTTTGGTTTGGATAACGGACAATGCTTCATAAACAATGCAGGAAGAAAAAATATCATCGTTTGTTTGGGAATGTGAATTGCAGCGCTCTGTCGATACGTCTTTGTAAAATTGGATTTTTGGCTGACAGTGTGAAAATACGTAGAGCTCGACAAATATAAATATTGGAAGATTAGCGCGTTCGACAAAATAACTTTTAGAAAAACTAAATCATAATACTATTTCACATAAATTCTATGCAAACAGTTTCTTCCAAAGATTATATATTTTCAGTAAAATTATTTCATGAATATAAAATTGTACATGACATCTTAACTACAGTTTAATTGTTTACAGAAGCCCGATCAAGGTCATCTGTATCATGAACGAATTAGTAAATTGACATACATTTATCTCACTCGTCTGCAATAACAATAAGCATATGCGATAAAGATGAATATAACACACTTAAAAATTAATATTGTTTCGACAAAGTTATGAACTGCTTTTTTAAAACGAGGCTCATTGTAGACAATAATATCGCTGTAACGTAAGTTTATTTATTAATTCAGATATATTATCTTGATTCATAGGCATGCGTATAGCATTATTTTCTCTCAGTGTTACTGACACTCACATTGTGTCAATATCTTATTTTTCACATACATATTTGATTAATTAAAGGATGTAATTTTTAAATCGGGTCAAAGGGCTATAACATAGAAAAACAGTTTTTTAACTGCCAAAAGTTCATTCATTATTTCGGACGTCATTTGTGTTTTCTATTCCTATTGATTCTATTGGCCAGAAATTTAAAAGCTAAAAATCCCGCGTAGGTATACTTCCATAATACGCACCAATTATTTTTTCTATAAATCAATATTGAAACTTTTGGCAGCTAAAAACTATTTTCTTATGTTATAGTTCTTTGACTCGTTTTAAAAATTACACCCTGTATACCATATATACCAATTCACTTATTTTTGAATTTTGAATGCTTCTGTTGTAACATACTCGTATTTTTATAATCAGAATATTACTGTAGCACAGTATACTCTAACTGTAGTATGTTATGTACCCCCATAAAAATTAAGTAAACTACACTACTGAATTTGACAGAATGGTCGGAGCTAAAATCTTAACTCATACAATTCGATAATGGTCTTCATCACACATCTTTAAAATATTAAACTGTACCCAATTTTATGATATAACATAGGTTCCAAGATTTAAGGAACTTTTTCGTCATAATTTTTTATCTCTGAATCAATTGAATATGTACATATATAAGACCTTAATAATATATTGTATTGTATTGTATATTGTTTCGGGATTTTCAACCCTTACAGGTTATATCCCTAGGGTGGTCTCACACACAACATCTGTTTAATTTTTTTACAATTGCCACGAAGTTCCTTGCGTAGATGTCATGTGTGTTGCCCACCCGAGCAAGCCCTTGTTACAACCACCAGCCGGTGCCAGATAGCTTAGTGATTGCCAAGTTAATTGTATCCCAACTTGGAAAGGTAACGGGAGTAGATACCGATCAAGATCAGTCGAGAAAAATTCGACCTGACCCGGATTCGAACCCACGACCTCTGAGTTCAGAGGCTAGCACTCTACCACTGTGCTATTCCGCCGTTACCTTAATAATATATAGAATAAAATAATCTTTAATATAACAAGTATGAAAACGTTATAGGTACAGTGGTACAGTAAAAATTGTGAAAGATGTCCGATCAAGGTGATCTACTAATTGTATGAATTAAGATTTTTGTTCCGCCCATTCTGACAAATTCAGTATTGTCGTTTGCTTAGTTTTTATGAGGGTACATAAGATAGTACTTTTATCTTATTAGTATAAAAATATATGTTACAGTAAAAGCATTAAAAAATAAGTCAACCGATAAGTTTATTAGCAAATGTAAAACCAAATCAAATCAAAAATAAGATACTGATTAGATTACGGACAGTGTCAATGTCAGTGACACTGACAGAAAAACGTTATTAGTACGGCTATGAATCAAAGTAATGTATATAAATTAATATATAAACTTACGTTACAGCAAAATTATTATCAACAACGAGTATCGTTTTAAAATAGAATGTCCTAATGTTATGTCCATCCTTATCGCACACGCTTATATCCTTTGTAAAGGAGGAAGATAATTAAGTGTATGCCAATTTGTTAATTCATTCATGATACAGATGACCTTGATCGGACATCGTTCAAAATTTTTACTGTACATCATATTTAGTTGTTTTTTCAGGAATAATTGTTTAACGCACCAAGAAAAATGTAATTTACGATAGACCAATTAAATAAAGCAAAACTTTATCATCAAATACAGTGTGTGCTAATTAAGAAATGGGTCATAGGCGTTTAACCTGGGAAATAATTATTTTTTACGCTAAATATCCTAATTAATTTCAGACAAAAATATTGTAATTAAATCCTAGACTTAAATCACTAAATAGATATAATTTTACATATTTTGGACTATGTAAAACCGAAGTTGAAATTTTATAAATGATATTGCTCATTTATAGTGATTGTCATAGAAACGGAATTGAAACAAAATTACAAAGAAATACATATCGTTTGATCTGTCAGATATTCGATATTTAAATCAAAAAAATTGTAGATAATTAAACGAAACAGATTTTATTTTTAACATTCTGTATCCTATAAAATTGAAATTTTGACAATCGAAACGATATGTATTTGTTTGTAATTCTGTCATTTCCAAGGCTATCACTACGAACGAGCAATATTTATAATATTTCAAATTCGTTATCACTAGTTGCAAAACGTGCAAAATAAACTCTATTAACTGAATTCACATGTTAAATGCCTAAGGCACACTGTAAGTTGTACATACATATATACATACATATACATGTGAAATACGAAAAATTGTAATTTTTAGAATTTATAGTTAGGTATTGGAGTTATTGGACTTTGTTGACCAAAAGTCCATAAAAACTTTAGTAATTGACAAAATTTACATATAAATAATAAAAATAATTTAATTGAAAATATAAAATCTATTGAAAGAAATTTTGTAAAGTTTAGTTTTTGTAAAGATTCCATATCAAGGACATCTTCAAATTATAAGAGTTCGATTTTAACTCTGCCCATTCTGTCAAATTCAGTATTGTAGTTCACTCAGTTTTTATGGGTCTAGGTAAGATACTACTGTTATTTTGTTATTATAATAATATATATTACAGTAAAAGCAAATTTCAAAAATAAGTCAACAGATAATGTGTAAGACAACCATGACGTAAATATGTCTATCATCTTATAAAAAATAGTTGCTATTGTGATAACGGTACCGTTTGATAACGGACGAGTTATTGAATCCTACCCAAGTTTATTTAAAAAAATATTAATAAATCGTAGAATTGATCTTATTGAATCGGGGAGAAATTAAATAAACGAAGAAAGAAATTGTGAAAAATTCATACAGCTCGCTGGGATTTCAACCCAGGGCCTTTCAATATCTAGTATGACACTCTAACCAAGTAAGCTACGAGTTCCCATCAAACTAAATGAATATTTCACAAGTCTTTTTACAAATTTCTCCCCCATTTAATAAGGTCATTTCTACGATTTATTAAACATATAGGATGGATCACAAATTGTTATAATCTACGTATGTGTGACGGCTTATATGTTCACAATTATTTATATATGCGCATTGTTCGCGCTGAGTATTATAGTAGAGTGTATTCGTTACGATTTGTAAAAATTACTACAAGTTATATTTATTTTTATAAGGTTTTTTTCAGGTTGATGACGTGAGTCTTCTGCCTAATCATTTTCACCATAACTCTATGCCCTAATATATCCGAATTAGTAAATGAACTTACGTTACAGCGACAATTGTCTACATCGTTTTAAAATGCATATCGTATAGTTGACACCATATGAATTTTTGAAAGACAAACGTGTTATATCAATCTTTATCGCACATCATTTTTGTCAATACCAATTCGTACATATGCGAGAGATAAGTATATGCCAACTTGTTAATTCGTTTATGATACAGATGACCTATTATATTTAAAAAAATAAACTCTATATGAAATTTATACATATAAAATACGTATATGGAATTGACGGAAATGTAGCTCATGCTTCAATGATTGTAAATAATAGAAGAATTCTTTCACGATTTTCAAACATAAATGAATTAAATTTGTAAATCGTTTGTTTACATCTAACGGGTATAAGCTTTATAATATTATTTCAAGGAATAATACACAATGTTCAAATAATTATATTTCATATATTAACATAAATATGTAAAGTCTGTTTCCACGACTGGATTCCCATGTCCACATGGTTCAAATCGCCAGGGAAGGGAGGGTTTTGATGACATCATGTTGTCGGGTAAAATCGGGTGAAATCGTGTGATTTTCGAAATATTCATACAAATCAAAACTGACAACTGACATTATATATAATATAACTTATACCGTGTGAATATTATTATTCATCAATATTGGAAGTATATATAGTTATTTAGCAATAATAAGCAAATTGAATAAGTACGATATAAGTATAATGGATGAAATATACCTATTTTACTGACCAAAATAGTCCAAAAGCAATATATTTTATTATTTGTCAGTAATCTTGGAAGAAGGAGCAATGGATCTGGGATTACATGTCAACGACTCTAAAACTAAATTAATGCATGTAGCGAGAAACCCAGATACCAACCGAGAACACCCCATAAACGGTAGAAACTTTGAACTGGTGTCTGAGTTTACCTACCTTGGATCCCAGATAAACTGCAGAAATAATGAAACAGCAGAAATTACAAAGAGAATAACCGCTGGTAGCAGGAGCTACGCGGCGCTGCACAAAATCTTTCGTAACAAATTAGTATACAAAGATACGAAAAACTAGACAAATTCGAAAGAAGAATACTGCGCAAAATATATGGCCCAACATTTGAAGACAAAAACTGGCGTATCAAATATAATCAAGAACTCTACGACCTATATGGCGATGTCAAACTGTCATCTTTCATAAGACTACAGCGCCTTCGATGGTACGGACACCTAAACCGTATGACAGAAGAGCGACAAGTATACCGTATCTACAAACACAAGCCGTTAGTTAATAGACCTAGAGGCCGACCAAAAAATAGATGGAGAGATAACGTAATAAGGGATATGAAAACTGCAAATATCACGTTCACTGGGGATAGGACAGATTGGAAGCGACAGTTGAATCAGGCCAAGGACCAAGGACGTCTGTAGTGCCAGGATAAGAAGAATCTTGGAAACATCGTCTTTGCAATAACAAAATGCACAATATAATACCATGAATTAACAAAACTACTAACCTACAACGAAACGCAAATTATCGACGCCAAAATCACCTTAATCACATGGTTGAGACAGAATGATATGAATATTCAAATAATTCAAATATTTGAAAATAACATTTAAAATACTGTTCTATTTCAATTTTTGCCGTTGGTTGGATGGAGATAGCATACCCATTTGAAACAGGGACGATAATGTGATAGCGAATAAAAGTCTCACATATGACATGTGAGTACGACCAGATGCCAAAATAAAAGTTTAGTAATTCTTGCTTCAAAAATTGATGACGCGAGGATCAACTGGGAAATATAGAGTGTACGTACATTAGCCCTGTTTTGTAAAGGAAGTTGTCAAGTGTTAGCAACATTGCTAAAAAAATAAAGCAATAGAAACAAATGTAGAGCCTGTCATTTTCATGATTTATTCAGTGTTCGCAATTATTATTGATTATTAGCTATAGCAACGTTGCTAAGAAATAACAACTTTCTTACAAGATAGGGCTGCATGTTATACCATAGTTGTCAATAATTTTTTATTACAACGTTCCTATGGTTTCCGTTTTGTCGCAATATGTATAAATAGCTGTGCAAGTGCCACTTCCTAACAATAATTGATGTTATTTTGTTATAAAATCAAAATAAACGTATAGGACTTTGCTGTAGAGTATTCTATAACACAAATTTTCGTTTATATTAGAAGAGAATAAAAATCATCGTAAAAATAGTAAAAATCTTATTTTTTAGAGAATTAACTCATTAAAAACTTAACATCGAATTTTTTACCGAAGACACCTTTGTTGCTGTAGGTGACGGAAAATAAAAAGACAATAATTTATGCTTTACTAACATACGAGTCATTGGCGGTCGTGTTTTTCTGACTGTTTTACGAGAAGCTGAAAGCTTCATAAATTAGTTATTCATCTTGTTGGTCTATAATTGCTGTAACTAAATAGCTTGATGCTTAGTATTTGGCGAGTTCACTTCATTTTCAGTAATGAACGGAATGATTAATTATTAGACGTCGTTCTAGGCTTGATGAAGTGATTATGATGTTACATGATCTTTACAGGATAACTTTACCATAATCAACAGAGGTGGTTAGCCTCAACATGCTGTTTCATATTATAGACTAAATAATTTGAGCTCGTTAATTTTTACTAACGAAGACTTTTAGATAAAAACTATTATTATTTTTCAGTTCCAATTTGCGGTGGTTTCATAATGCATTATATTTGTGTTGGTAGGTATAAAGCATATGAGTAAGTTAAATAAAAAAATAATAATAAAAAAATATGTATAAAAGACAAAATAGTAGAGTGATTCAATTAAGAATATAAAATTGGAAATATTTCAGTAAAAGAAAACTTTACCAGTTTTTAACAGATAAAATGGCGTGTATAATTGAAAAAGCCAGCAAATACTAGTACTGGCCTATTTCAATGGGCTGTGCTACCATTATAGAATTTCAATATATGTGTATGTCATAAAATATAAAATCTAACCACTATAGCTTCTCATTAGAATAATAAAATCTATTGTGGCCAGCACAATACCTCTCGCCATTTTCATTTTATGTTGCATACGGTGCGAGCAGTTATGTGACTTTGTTGGCCTTGGCAAGTAGATATGGGGACCCGTGTCAGAATGACAGCTAATAATGTACATAGTTGTCAAGTACTATAATTTTTCATTCAAAACATCAAGATTTTCCAAATCCATGTGGATTATTTTCCTCGACAAGTATATTCCATACCACTGATGACAAATAAACATCAGAATATTTTGAAATTTTGAATGAAATTATGACATATGTTATCTATGTAAATAACTACTATCCGTCATTCAGACACGAATCCTCATATCTGCTTGCCAAGGCCAACAGAGTGACATGACTGCTCGCGCCCTATAATAAACGATAAAATTATTCAAAATAATAATCAAAGATATATGCATAGATAAAAATGAATCAACAATATTAATAAGACGAATATAGGTAATATAGAATTAATCAAGTTATTGCAACCGATGGGATACAAAAATTAAATTAATCACGGTATATTACATCCTAAAAATAATAATTAAATAACTAATTTTATAAGCAAAAAAAAAATGTTAAGAAATGTTTTTTCTGCCACCCACCAAAAATCGGAAATACCGCGCACTGTAAGCGGTACCGCTCGCGATGAGAAACCTTGCTCTTAAAGGTTAGAAATCTACGAAGGCGTAGAAAGGACATAAAAGAAAAATATTTATAATTGCAAGTTTTATCTTGCAATTAGGCTTAATTGCAACTTTCATCTTGCAATTCATTGTAATTTTTATCTTGCAATTAGCCTAACCAAACCTAACTTTATTGTAAGATAAATCTTACAATTATGTTAGGTTTGGTTAGGTTATGTTAGACTAATTGCAAGAGAAATGTTGCAATTATGCCTAATTGCAAGTTGAAATTTACAATTACGTCTAATTGTAAAATAAAAGTTGCAATTATGCATAATTGTAAGATGAAACTTGCAATTATAAATATTTTTCTTTCATATCCTTTCTACGCCATCGTATAAATCGACATATTGATATAATGATTGTGAATAATATTTTTTTTTCTAAGTTTTTCTTCTCTCGTTGGTAAAATAAGGCAGAACGAGAAAAAGTCAAAAAATTCACGGAATGAAAAGAAAGAAGCGTAAATTTAAGTTATTTTTCTTTTCACTACATTCCCCCTTAATTCGAATACACTTTTCAGTTCTTTCAAAAAGGTTATTCTTATTTGTGCTCTTCAAAATATGTTTTGTTTTTTGATTCTAAATAGCCCTACATTGATTGCATATTTCATTTTTTTATTGTCCTTAAATTTCTTTGTTGTCTCCACGATCCAAAATCTATCGAGAACATTTGACACGTCCCCTTTAAAGAGACGTGAGCATTCTCGACATCCATCGTGTACTCATTTTCACTTTCGACATGCTGATGAAAGATATTCAAAATGACTGAAGATCAGATGATACACCAACCAATCTCTGCAATTTGCTTTTTACACGAAATGTGTATTTAATAAGAGAGTAATTATGTAGAAGAATGACGAATTTTATTAGTAAGTAACTGGATTTATAAATCGCACAATTCGTCATGTAGAATAAAGATGCTAATCATTTATTTGTATTTTCATACATTTTTGCGAGCAACAGAAAAATATATATGAATTAAGTGTGATAATATTTAAATACTTTATATACTTTTATTCTCATAAAATGAATTCTTGGAAATCTGACGTTTAATTTGTGGTTACGAGCAGCTGAAACTGCTGAAACTTTATGTAATGTATTGCATTTGGTCATTTCATTTGCAAATATACATGCTCCGTATTAGTTTTAGTTTTCAATTGGAAGGAATGCGTAATTGTGTTATTGTTTACGTTTATAGAGAACTTTAATTAAAAAAGTTTAACAATTAAAATCATTTGAATTAATTCTATAGCTTCGGAGCAATTCTTTTCATTTAAAACTTGGCAAATAGTATTGAAAAAGCGTATAAAAATTACTTGGTAGATAAAATAAATAAAACGTCGACCACTTCGGTAAATGAGTTTTATTAATTAAAATGTATTTGATGTTAAGTTCTCTTATTTAGTTAAAAATTAATTTGTTCTTTGGTAATAATACCTGATGTTTAATATATAACGGTAATATAATCTAATTTTTTTTTAAAATTAATATTCATTTTTGATTTTTTCTAATTTATACTGTATTAATTTCTTTATATTTGTTACAGGGCTACACAGAACATAAAACATTCATGTGCTGTGTTATTAGGTGAGTCTAATAAATCATTTAGGTAATCCTACATAGAAAATCCAAAGTGACTATCTATCTATATATATATATATATATATATATATATATATATATATATATATATATATATATATATATATAATACAGGTAAACATGCGAGAATGAATCAGCAACTATCAGAAATTAGATTTTATAGGTTATAAAATGGGGAAGTTTAGTGTATTTTTTATAGTTTTATTTTATTAAAAATATTATAAAAGTGATATTCTATATTGAATTTCACTCAAAGATGTCTACATTTTTAAAAATGCATCCACATATTTTGACCTTTATAAGCAGTGACAGTTCTGTGTTGTGATTATTATAGTGGCATATTACCCAGCAATGGGTAATATGCCACGATGATATATTTTTTTTACATTTTTTCAACTTCTACTAAATGTTGGAAGGAACCAATTCGTTAAAATCGCCATGTAGCTTATGGTGTGAATATTCCATGATAAAAGCCATTATTAAAAATAAAAACAATGTGGATGTCTCAAATTTCCAATTTAATTGGTTTTCTTAAAAGCAAAAACAAAGGATATCACCCAAAGAACTGATGAATTATGTAAGATGAGAATATAACAGATGTGATTGACCACGTAAATTGTTACTATGAACATTCCTCAGTAAAAATGATGTGCAACATAGTTTTTCGATTGTTAGAAATAATGAAGAATATATTGACCATTTAGGAACCTAAATTTTCGAAATTCGTAAAAAAATAATACAAAATTTTGGCAAAAATGCCTTTAGTAACTGCAAATTTTTTAAATTGTCAAGATCCACATTTTTATACTGGGCATTGCTGTAAATGCTCTTAAGCCAGGTTACTCGCCAATACTGGAGCAGATATTTTAAGTTTAAAAAGTAACGGCGAATGGAAATCCAGTACCGTTGCTGAAGGTTACGTGGCAAAATCTGTTAAAAACAAAATTGATATTTCCAATAAAATATTTTACGACAAAAACACCAATACCGCTTCTACATCTAAAGAAACACCTTTGGTTCCTAAAATTAATTCACCTTCAACGTCACTACAACAAAATCCACAAAATAGTACCCTATCTTTTACGAAAGAATAAATAAATTTATTAGAAAATGAGAATATAGTTATTAAAAATTGTACATTTACCAATAATACTGTAATCTTTAATATTAATAAGAAATAAATATTTATGTAGTGTGAAAATTTTATTTCCTCAAAAATAAAATATTAAAAATATCTAAGTAGTCTGTGAGTCTTTTCTAAAGAATGTAAGCAAAATTATTAAGTTCTGTCGTCAAGGAAAAATTATAAACAAATTTAAAAGGTAACTTACATAACTATGGTTGTAATACATATAATAGAAGTAGCGCGAAATATTTCTTTAGTAATTTATACTTAGAATATAATTATCTACAGCATTTATTTAAAATATTTTTCCCATAACGCCTATGCTCAGCTTTTAAATTAATATCCTGTACATAAATTATATCATGAACATGAAATATAGTGTTATCGTTTAGTCTCAAAGGAAATAAAGGTAAAAAATTGTTGTGGACAGCATAATACCTCTCGCCCCTTCCATTTTAGGTTGCATAAGTATTATCTTTAAGAGGACATTCTCCGGTATGAAATATAGACTATTTTTCTGGAACAAATCCTGAGTATATGATAGCACATATTTCATTTATTTTTTCACTATTATGTACATAAAGGATGGAAAAAGTACACTAACCCCTAATTATTATTTTTTTATCAATGGGAAATTTTTGTTTTTGAAAAATTAATCTATTTTTGACAACAAATTTACTACAAAAATAAGTAAAATTTTGATATAATAGTAAGTTAGCGGCCTGTACACAACCTTTATTTATAAATACACCAAATTTTAAGCATGTACGTTCATTCTTGGTGGTGTAGTTTGTTCCAGAAAATTATTGTTTTTCGAATACACATTGCCTACTTCTTGTAAATCTATACTCTACTGCAAAAATTATACTTGTAATTATTCTTTGTATTCAGATTTTTAAATTTTAAATCAAGAAGTTTTGTCCTACACTTGTAATTTTTCGACATTTTTCAAATTCATTGTCCGAACTGACATTATTTCTGAAGGGTATGTGTATTACCTACAATTTTAAATATTTATTTATTAATACAATAAGAAATAATATATGTATGTACTTCCCAGAAAAAAGTCTTCACTTTTCAATAATGATTTTAACACTGACATTTATCTGTCAATTACAAACATTTCAATTTTTAATTGAATTCTATGGCGTTAAATAGGGCTGTGAGATTTATTAACAGATTTTTTTTTATATATTATATTTTTTATTTGTAAATCTATATAACATACAATAAAATATTTAAATGTACAGATAGAGAATTAATCTTTTTTAATATTTGCAAGAATAAAAAAATTCAAAAAATAATATTTAGAAGATTTTTTTAAAGAATCTGCTACTTTCGTTTGTCCAATTGTTACCAAAACCTTTTCAGCTCTACCCATTAATGTCCAATTGAGAAATACGTAGTTAAACTGATATTAAATCTTAAATTTTTAAGAAATCGTCGTTCCAACATTCTCATACATACACATACACACGCATACATATATCCACACACACATACACACACAGTTATTATCGTAAAAATGTTAAAATAGGATTGCAGGGGCCTTAAATTGTACTTATTCACTAAAATCTGGATATACGATTTTTAACATGAATTCAATACCTTTCTTAGCGAGAGGTAAAAAGTGGCACAATTAAGATAAAATGTTCGATTTTATTGCGTTTTGTAACATTTATTACAGGTATAGGAAACAGTTTCATTATATTGATTTTGCCAAATGGACAAATGTACCAATATGTTTGGACGGTTATGTATTTCGTAATATCGTAAATCTAATTCTATAATGTATATTGTGTATCCGAACATTACAATGTTATGTACTTGTATTCAAATATATACCTACATATTCGTTCCCCTTGTAAATGCGGGTAACGTTTGAATCCCTATCTTGTCTCTTACCTGTCGCCTTGTTTCCTGTGAGGTTGACCTCAATCCTCTTACCGCGGATTCAGTCTTCAGAGCGAGACACTTGCAATGCAGGTTACTACTTACAACCTAAATCTCATTTACACCAAATGAGCAATCACGACATCGTTTTAAGTAGATTCTAAATTTTGTAAATGTTGAATAAGAACAATAATAATAGTATAATATATAGTAGTAGGTATAAGTATTCTATCTTAGACAACAATAAATAAATAAAACATTCTTTTATTACCTACTTAAAGGAAACAATCATTTGTCTTGGATTTCTGCTTTGGTAAATAAAAGCGTGAGTATAAAATTTTGATACTTAGAGCAAAATATGTTTTTTATATATAAAAAATCTGTTGTGGCCAGCAGAATACCTCTCGTCATTTTAATTTTATGTTGCATAGGGCGCGAGCAGTATGTGACTTTGTTGGTCTTGGCAAGCAGATATGGGGGCCCGTGTCAGAATGACAGCTAGTAATGAACATAGGTGTCAAGTATAATAAGTTTTCATTCAAAACATTATGATTTTCCAAATCCATGTGGATTATTTTCCTCGACAAGTATATTCCATACTATTGATGACAAATAAACATCAGAATATTTTGAAATTTTGAATGAAAAATTTTCACATATGACAATTTTGACATCTATGTAAATAACTACTAGTCGTGATTCTACACGGATCCTCAAATCTGCTTGCCATGGCCAGCAAAGTGACATGACTGCTTGCGCCTTATCAGTAATGAATTTAACATTTCTTGGACACACAAATAATTGAAATTGTATCTCTTCTTTCGTTCTATGAGAAATTTTGTCCTACTATTCTAATATTTTTCATATTCATTCGCGGTATTGACGGTATTAGCGGTATTTCTTAAGGATATATGTAATATTACCATACCTATAATTTAAATACGTGTTTAATTAATAATACAATAATATATATTAAATGTACTCGTACCTCCCAGAAAAATCTTCCAGTAATGTTATTAAAACTGCTGATTTTTGACACTGACATTTTGCATTTATCTGTCAATTACAAACATTTAAATGTCTCAACTGTTTTTTGGGCAACGAGATTTATTACAACAGATTATTTTCTATTATTATATCCTATATCTCCAGACCTATACGTGATATAATAAAAAAATTAAATGTGTCAGATTGAGAATTTAATTATCTTTAATATTTGTGGTAACAAAAGTATCAAAAAATAATGTTTACAATTTATTTTTAAGAAACTGTCATTTCCGGTTGTCCAATTGTTACCAGAACCTATTCAACTCTTCCCATTACTGTTAGATTGACGAATTCGTAGTGAATAGTCTGTATAGTCTTAGAATTTGAGAAATCGTATCTCCAACAACCTAACACATACACACATCCACACACACACACACACACACACACACACACACACACACACACACACACACACACATACACACACACACACACACACACACACACACACACACACAGACATCATTGTAAAAATGTTAAAATCGAATTCTATTGACCTTAAATCGTGCTTATTCAATAAAATCTGGATATGCGATTTTTTGCATGAATCCAACACCTCTCTTAGCGAGAGGTAAAAAGTGGCCTAATCATTTTAGATATTTATGCTTCAAATAAATTTTAGTGAATTATATTCGGCATAGAATTCAATAATCATATTTTATTTTCCACGTTTCATAAACGAGCAAATTTAATATAAAATTTTATAAAAAATACTATAAACTTTATAGTGTTAGCCATAGTATTGATATAAAATCACAATCAACCAAATGTAATGACATTTTACTGTATCTGTCACATTGTGACGTTACAACGAAGAAAAGTAACAAATTATTAAGTAGTATTATTTTATTCACAATCGGTTATAGTCCAATCAATAGAGGTTTTTACCCTACAAAAGATGGAATAGAAACGATATGTTGTTTAGGTCGCAACGGGGATGAACAATTTAAGTTTTCGACGATATGAAAATTTTACAAGAGTACAAAATTAAAGCTCGTAATTGTGTCTATAAAAAATCTGATGTGACCAACGCAATACCTCCCGCCATTTACCTATGGGGTCTCGTTGCCGCGTGCCTGATGTCTAGTCGCGAATCTAGGGAATCCGATTCGATCCAGATCAACGTCAAATAATTCGAATTTTAAATGGCATAAAATTAACCCTTGCAGTAAACGCCCGCACAATACAAATATGTCATTTTTATAACCGAAATGTATATACAAATCAGATTAGCACACCCAGCAATGGATAATTTGCTGTGATAATATATTTATTTGTTAATTTATTTAAATACATACCTGTATATTTACTAATGCTAGAAATTATGTACTTTAAGTTCCTTTCCGTAGAACTATTGTTCTATTTACAATTTTCCTTTTAAAACGTTACTATTATTAATTTGAAATGATTATTTTTTTGACAGTGACATTTATCTGTCAGTTACATACATTTGAGCTGGACTATGTAACCAGAACCACAGAGATGTGTTTAAAAAGCATAAGCTCCGAGATATAATTTTTATATTACTTTATAAATTTATCCATAAAATATATAGAAAAAGTATTAAAGCAACCCTGTAGAAAATGGAATAATCTTTAATTTTTATAATAACAAATTGCGAACAAATTATATTTAAAGGTATTTTTTGAAGAAAAGCTATCTTGAGCTTCAAGTAAACTGCCATTTTCGGTTATCCGATTGCCACCAAAATCTAACGAGTTCTTTCCATAGTAGAATAAGGTAGAAATACATGGTTTCAAAACTTTCTGAATGATAGTATTTGAGTTAGAGCATAAAGAGGATCCACACACACACACACACATACATACACACAGACATCATCGTGAAAATGTTAAAAATGGATTCTAGGGACCTTAAAACGTGGTCATTTACCAATATGCGATTTTTAGCACGATGCCTATCCTCCCTTACCAAGGATAGCGGGAGGTAAAAAGGGTTAGCTCATTTTTGTCTAGGTTGAATTTTCAAAGAATTATAATAAATATAGTTAACCAGAATAACAATTTATGAAAAAAAAATTACTCAAAAAATTAATAATATTAGGTATTTAATATACTTAGTCTAATAGATTCTACTATTTATAACAGTTTACATTCGTCCTGGCACAGAAAAAAGTGAATTATCGATAATTTTTAAATAATTTTGCAAACACTTCCCTACAAATTCTTCCACCACTCTAATCTGGTTAAAGATACGATAACGCGGTTTAAATTTGAAATGAATTCAGCATGAAATACTCCATCATATCGTGTAAAACACGTTTTTACCTATGAGCAGTTCGCAAGTTTCTAACAACTTTAACTTATATGAAATCCGTCTACAATATTAAACATCTTCAAATCGGCTTAGTTTTCATTTTTTTATCTAAAATTTCGATACGATTGAAGATAAACAATATTAGTAATTTAATATGCGTCGAAATTTCAGATTAAAAAATGAGAACTAAGCCGATTTGTAGATGTTTAATAATTTTAGAGATATTTCTTTTTAGTGTAAGTTGTTAGTAACGCGATATCGCTCATCGACAAAAATCGTGGAATACATTACATGATGGAGAATTTATTTTTTTAAACCGCGTTATCGTATCTTTAACCGGGTCAGAGTAGTTGATAAAAATTATTTAAAAATCATCAATAATTTATGTTTATAACAATATATGTTAAAATATTTTCTGCCCCACTTTTTGTAAGGCAAAGGTCTATTTTTGTCTCCATTGACTTGACTATTCGTAATATGACGATTTCTGATTTTTAAAAAGTTGGGAAGTTAGTTATTGTGCCTCATTTTCTAAGAGGCTGGAAAGTTTTGCAGAAGTTGAAAAGTGACACTCTACAACCTTAGGGTGGGAAAATGCCACATCTCAAACTCATTTCTCGCCCTGAGAGATCAGCGCATATCAGTGATGGCTATTTACAAGTAAACATAATTATTACTGTTTTATTTTATATTAAAAAGCATTAAATTAATTTTTGTTTAATTTAGAAAATAAATATCTTTTCCATTATTAAAGTGATGAATGAATTCAGAGCTTCTTATAATTCATTTATCTCTGCATAATTTTATTTACTATATAAATCAAAATTTTAATCATTTAATAAACAATTTAGCCCGAGCACAGACACATACAAGTATAGCGTGAAATGAGATAGTATGTGTACTTTTAGAGAAATATCTACGGCTACACAAATATATGAGTAAAAGTTTGCCGTAAGGTCCGACGCCCGACGCATACCGTACGTTTCAGAATAAAATATTTATTTGCGACCCAAGGCTTAGGTACTCATTCATGAAGCATGAAGCGAAAGGCGAAAGAATAATGATAAGGCCCTTCACAGAATCCGACAATCAATAAGAATAGAATATTGTATGTGATGTGCGCATTTCTCACCTATATACATTATAAATCGTGGCAGTTACGTTTTTATACAAATCGCATTACTTATACGATATATTTTAGTATAACCTCTCTCATCTTATAGTGAACTGGCTTTTGCTGTTGTAAACAGCAAGCAATTTTTTAAGAGGTTTATACGGGTTGGGAGATAGAATCGTATTAGAATTTTCAATATTTTATTTAAGGCAAATGTTAGTATACTTAGACCAGCTATTTCCATTTCTGGTTAAACTATCAGTTAACTTAACTGTCAGTTAAAACAAAAAATGTCGCATGTGACATTTTGACAACTTACGCTATAGTATTGATGCTGCATTTTTCGTTTTAACACACAGTTAAGATTTATTGTCTAAATATTAAATACTAGAGTTTATACATCGGAAGATATGTATATCGATCAAAGGACATGGGTTTATAAACAACCTGAAAAATCAACAAACGTTTTTTATAAATTCTGCCTATATCTAAAAACAATACATACAGGCTGCACCCATGGAAACTGACAAACTTTTGCCATGTATTCTGGGGGTCATTCAAGTAACAAAGTTCATATAAACTAAGAGTCAATTCTCCACCATTTTAGAGATATCGACAGAAATACGCAAAATCTTTATTAACCAAAAAGTCTATTCTAATAAGAATGCCAGGTACCTACTGTAATTTTTTTTTAAGATCCTATCAAGTCATTTACGAGTTGTATGAATTAAGATTTTAGCTCCAACCATTTTGTCAAATTCAGTAGTGTCGTTTACTCAGTTTTATGAGGGTACATAAGATACTACCGTTTTTTTATTATTATAAAAATATATGTTACAGTCAACTGGTAAGTTTATTAAAAAATGTAAAACCAAAGGCCAGTTGCGTAAAATGTTGTTAGCTGATCGTGTATTTAACTACACATTGTAACCATGGATACGTATTAAAAATACATTAGAAAATAAGTCTTGTCAAAGTTAACTATGTGATTAAAGATAATAATGTTTCATGCATCTGGTCGTAGATATGTGGAAAAATAAGATACTGACACATGCCAGTGTCAGTGACACTGACAGAAATTAACGTTATTCGTACGGCTATTAATCAAGGTAATATATCTGAATTGATAAATAAACATACCTAGCATTAGAGTGGCTAATAAGGAAGAGCAACATAGAAACACAAGGGACTATATACATTCATAGGCACCAAGTATTGGTATGTGCAGACGACATAACCTTAATAACAAGATCTAGGGAAGAATTGAAAAAAGACTTTGAGAAAATTAATACCTGTTGCTGAGGAAGTTGGACTCCAAATAAACATGCAAAAAAACTAAAACATGCATATAATAAATAAAAATGAATGAAATATCACTGGCCTACATGTAAAAACAAAAATAAAAAAGAATATGGATTCCAGGAAGTATTACACTTTACGTATCTAGGTGTAGTACTAACGAACATAAACAATAAAGATATTAAAATTGAAACTAGGCTTACCAAAGACAGCAAATGCTTTAGATCTTTAGTCAACGTTCTAAAATCCAAGAACGTATCTAGAAAAGTAAAAGTAAGAATCTATATGACTGTAATAAGACCGACGGTGACACACAGTATCGAGTTATGAATATATAACCAAAAGAATTAAAAGAAAGTACAAGTCTGGGACAGTATAATATTAAAGAAGAGCTTTGGAGGGAAAAAGAAGGCGAAATATGATTAAGAAGGACGAACACAGAATTAATGGGACTTTACGATAATGTCGGTAAAACGGGAATAATTAAATCACAACTGCTTAGATGGTTAGGTCATTTAGAGCGAATGCTTGATAGTTACATAGTTAAAAAAGTGTTTAACGGTGGAGTTGTGACGAAAAAGAGGCGAAGACCGACCTACAGAAAAGTGATTTAGTGCGGTTAATAAGGACTTACAGGAATTTAAAGTAAACAAGTAGAAGAGAAGGGCGAGAGACAGAAAGATTTGGAGAAACATCGTGAAAGAAGCCAAGGGCCTCTACGGCCTGGAGAGAAAATCATCATCATTTATTGTTCACCCATTGTTTTATTTGACGCATCAATAGCAAAAACTGTTAAAATTCTCCAAACTTAGCGTCGGCGAACACCGTTCTAACTAAATATTCTGCGAATGCTTGTAGATGGATTTCGTTCAACTACATTTAACATATCAGCTTGTTGTTATTCTAAATGCGGACGTGGACAGGATTCTTTTTTTTCGCAAACATGTTAGTCAAATTTTCCACTCGTCTTTATTCACTTATACCATAAATAATTACAAACCTTTTTGTTACATGCTTTATAAACAAATTAGTGAAATCCATTTTTTCTTAACAATATTTTTACCTTCCGTCACCTGTAGGTAAGGAAGGTCAAAAATTTCTGTTTTCGATGAATAAGCATATTTTAGGGTCTCTACAATACGATTTTACTATTTTTACGATGATATCTCTATGTTTGTGTGTGTGTGTGTATCATGAGGAGAGATAAAGAATATATTGAAGAAGAATGAATAGCTTAGTAATAGAAGATAAAAGAAACAGAGGAAGACTAATGACAAGATGGAAGGAGTGTATTGCGGAAGACTTCAGAGAAAAGCAACCAAATGAGGGTCGCAATACAAAGGAATGGAAGAATAAGATAAAAAATAGAGACCCTTAACGAATGAGAAAAGCTAAAGATGATGAAGAAGATGTGCGAGTCAAGTGCCATTTGCATAGTTTGTTTATGATATAATTTTACTGGAAATTTAGAATCTTTTGCAAGAAAATTTATGAATGAAATTTATAAATAATACACAGGATTGGCGGAAGGTATTGTGCTGGCCACACCAGATTTTTTTTATAAATTGTTAAAAACTTATCATTTATTATTCTTATGGCCAGTTGCACAGCTTATAGTTAAATCGTTAACCATTGGTTAAATTGACAATATCGTTTCAAAACGAAATATCAAATGACTTATTAATTATTACTGTCAAAATTTCGATACGCATTTTTTTTGTTAACCTGTAGTTAAGACATTAACTATAAGCTGTGCAACTGGCAATAATTGTTCAAAGTTATTGAAACTAAATACACTTTGTATTATCCTTTCCCTAGCTGTGTATAATTCATTACAAATTCCGGAAAAAAGAATATTTAATTAATTTAGTTCTCGTTCCTCGTTTGTTAAACTGTTCTTCCTATTTTTCCTTTTGCAAATCAATATCTTGTTGCGAAGCAGATGAATTTTATGAGGCAAAAAATTAAAATTGCGCTCATCAGGAGGATTGAAGGTAAGCATTATATTTCTCGCGCTGTTTTGCATTCGAAGAAATCAAATATAACTACCCCTATTGTCGTGGAATTTATTTCAAAAATATGTTTGTTATCTCCATGGTAACAAATAGGTACATAGAATAAAAGTGGTAAATTCCGTTTCCACGACTTGATTCCCACGTCATCAATCGTAACCATATGTTTCAAATCGCCAGGGATAGGAGGGAATTGATAACGTCATGTTGTCGGGTGAAATCGGGGAAAATCGTCTGATTTCTGTAGTATTCATATAAATCAAAACTGAAAACTGACAGTATACAGTATAACTTATACCGTGTGAATATTGTTGTTATTCATCAAAATTTGAAGTAAGATATTTTTTTTCACAATAATAAATCAATTAAATAATTATGATGTAATGTCAAAACTGATAGTATTAAAATAAATATAACCTATATTGTGTCAGTTTTGTTATTCATCAAAATTCGATGTATAAATAGTTATTTAGCAATACTAAACGAATTGAATAAATACGATATAAGTATAATGGATGAAATCTAAATACCTCTTTATATTGTCCAAAAGCAATATGTTACAATAATTATCGGCAGTCTCAGAAACACCGTCTTTGCAATAGCAAAATGCATAATATAATACCAATAATTAACAAAACTACCAACACAAAATTAAACACAAATTATCCACGTCAAAATAAATAAAAAACATCTATATCACGTGATTGACAGAATGACATGATTATTCAAATAAATCAAATATTTAAAAATTACATTTGTTATCGCGGTTACAATACAGTTTCTTTTTACCTCTCGCTAAGAGAAGTGTAGCGACATCAAGCTATCATGCAACGACATCAAGCTATCATAACTAGCATAGCCCATTGTTACAATTGTTTTCCGAGGTTTCTTGGAAACAAAAAGAAAATAAATATTTATTTCTTGTTATATCATTCGAACTGTCAACAACAAAATCTTTCTCGTCCCAAAATAAATTTATTAATTCTATATATTATACACTTTAATTTACCCATTCTATTTTTACAATTTGTAGTGGCAAATAATACTGCTACAGAGGTATTGGATTCATGCTAAAAATCGCATATCCAGATTTTATTGAATAAGCACGTTTTAAGGTCCCTACAATCCGATTTTAACATTTTTACGATGATGTCTGTGTGTTTGTGTGTGTGTGTGTGTGGATGTGTGTGTGTGTGTGTGTGTGTGTATGTGTGTGTGTGTGTGTGTGTGTGTGTGTGTGTGTGTGTGTGTGTGTGTGTGTGTGTGGAATGTTGGAAGGACGGTTACTCAAAAACTATAAGACTTTAAATTTTTTTATCTACGTATTTCCCAATCGGACATTCATGGGAAGATCTGAAAAGGTTTTGGTAACAATTGGACAACCGGAAGTAGAAGATTCTTGAAAAAAAATCTTTTAAATAATATTTTTTGAATTTTTTTCTTGATAATATTAAAGAAAAATAAATTCTCTTTCTGATACATTTAAATATTTTACAATATATTCTATAGATTTAGAGATAAAAGAAATATAATATGTAAAATAATCTGTTATAATCAATTTTACAGCCGAAAGAATGGCCATGGAAAATAGTTGAAAATTTAAATTGTTTGTAACTGACAGATAAATGTCAGTGTCAGAAATCCGAAGACATTACTGAAGACTTTTTCTGGGAAGTACATACATTATATTATTTCTTAATGTATTAATAGAATTGGAAACATTTCGAAAAATTAGAAGAGGACAAAATTTCTTCATCAAAAATAAATTTAAATTAAACAATCTAAATATATATGGAATACATATATGCGTAAGTAAAATTTTTGGTGTAGAGTGTAAGTATACAAGAAATGTTAAATACAATAGGGTGCGAGCAGTCATATGATTTTGTTGGCCTTGACAAGCAGATATGGGGGCCCATGTCAGAATAATAGCTAGTAATTATGTATATAGATGTCAAATATCATAATTTCTCATTCTAAATTCAGTGATTTTCCAATTTCATGTGGAGCAGAATTAAATGTTAATTATCTAAGGCATACAAGTAAACTTTAAACTCCTGGTGATAAATTAACTACGTAAATTTAGAAAATCTTGAAATTTTTAATGAAAAATTCTAACATTTGACATCTATGTACATAAATACTAATTATCATTCTGAAACGGGTCCACACATCTGCTTGTCAAGCCCAAAAATGCAACATTACTGTTCGCGCCCGATACTTATGTAACCAAAAAAAGGAAGTGGCGAGAGGTATTGTGCTGGCCACAACAGATTTTTTCCCGTCGGTTTGGACGGAGATAGCGTATACCCCTCCGAAACACCGACGATAATGAGATAGCGAATATAAGTTTCATATATGTCATGTATGTACGATAAAGATGCTTGATAAAAGTTTAGTAATTTTTGCATCAGAAATTAATTAGATGGGGATCAACTCGGAGATACAGGTGTATATCAATTATTTTGGATAGTTATGATTGTGGTATATTTAATGAAATACTAAGTTGACAAAAACTGTGAAAATATCTCATATTTTGTGCATTGTTTATATTGTAACGTTTTAAGGGTTCAAAATAACACAAGACAACGCAAATAATACAAATATAAGAGTTTAATAAACTAGTTCTCAAAATACAAGTAAAACAATAAAGAAATAAATCAAATCACACAAATTATATTCAAAAACTTGACAACCCGTCAATCAAAATCCAAATTTCACCACCTTGATCTCTCCTCTTTTTGGTCCCAGTTTTCTTGATTTTATTACAATATGTAAATATATGATCAATGTAGTCTATGAGTATATCAAAGGCTAATTACAGAATAGATACCTACCAGATTTCAACTTTGAATGCACTAATTGGAAGATTATGGATTTAGACATCAGACATTCGATTGAAGTAAATACCTAAAAGTAACTTTAGTAGCGCTATCGAAAGCACAATATACAACATATTGTATCATATGTAAGCCGCAATCATACACTATATTCTGCTTTTAAACTAAGAGAAGTAAATACAAAATCAAAATATATGTAAACAACTTTTGATTGGTTAAAACTCAGTTACATATACACCCGAACACAAAAAACATAGTTATTTATGCAACAAGAGTGTAAACACAAACTTTATGACATGAGGGCAAGGCGTATCGACTCACGAAAATTATTGACCGAATGTCATAAAGGTTTTCATACACTCGTGTGATTGCAGTAATCGACTATACGTCTCTCATATCAACGTTCACACCCGTTATGAAATGCCCTTCTTTCTTAGCTAATTTGTTTTACACTTAGATAAAGAGATAAATAATTAGTTTTTAAATGATTTTACAGGTTTATCTGTTTCCTATTACATAGGTAAGCTTTTCAGTTATGTATAACATGTTTATATTCTTTTGTTTTACACATGAATATGAAATGAATTATTAATTTATTGAGGTGACAAATTGAACATTATAATGAAACGAATGGAAAAATTAATTACAGGTAATTATTTTTTTTTTCATTTCTTTAATTTATATACTTCAAAAAGCATAAAATAACATTTTCGAATGGTGTCAAAGTCAACTAAATTTAATTTGAATAAAAAATAGTATGCTTATGTTACGAGTATAACTCGAGAAAAATTAACATAAAATAATGAAACAAATGGAAAAATTAATTACCGATCATTATTTGTTTATTTTTTCATTTTTTTAATTTATATATTTCAAAAAGCATAAAATCACATTTTCGAATTGTCTCAAAGCCAACTAAATTTAACTTCAATAAAAAATAATATCCTTATGTTACGAGTACAACTCGAGAAAAAATTACATAAAGTAAAATTACACCACGTTATTCTACGAAAAAAAAAAAATGTAGTTATTTAAGAATCAAGGGCAGTAAGTGCTTCCTATAGGTTGAGACGAGCACTTACTGACCGTAATATTTATTACGTATTTTTACGATCGAATTTAAAAAATAAAACTTGAAAATTATGTTAACATATTAAAAAAAAAAATGTTGTCATTTTTAAAGTAAGCTTTGATCGTTCGTTATTTTTATTTACTTACCGACTCCACCTGATCGGTAAGTAATTCACATAATTTACCGATCAGTAATTTGTAAATAAAGCCTACTGCCTTGGAAACCCTATCGGTAACCATTAAAAAAAACTCCGATCGTGCAAAAATACTTATAAAAAATTATGTAATCATATTTTTTCATTTATAGGAGCGTCTTGGGTTCAAATTCCAGGAAGTTCCTTATTTTTTACAATTACTTTTTCGTTATTTATACTTAAATCGTGCAGGTAACAGAAATTAACTACTGAAAAACAGTTCTTGTAATTCTTCATAAAGTTTAAAAATAGTTATATGGAAACTACATTAAGTTAAACTTGTGTGGTATTGCGAAAAATAAATTACGAAATGTCTAAAAAGTCTATCAGAACTTAAATAAAATCATTAAAATTTCAAACTCTTTAACCATTTTGTAATTATAATGAGAAGGGTTGATAATGACTATGTATCAAGGTTTACGACTAATAATTATAACAAAATCTTCCTAAAAGTTTTTTAACTTATTTAGGTATTTTCGGTAGGAATAATTAATTTTGTAATCGTGTCTTCTGATTTACCAATATATGTTTTATTTTTTATTACTTTAAATTAAAGTTAGTTTAAATTTGAAGCAATTCATAGTACTAAAAAGTCTTAATGGAAACTGAATTTGATTTTTTAATGTCAATATGACGTCACGGCGACAGCTTTTGCTATACCCGTATTATATTCTCTCGCACAAGCTCTATAGTAGGCTGCAAGAGAAAGATAGCAATAGTGTGATGTTACAGTGACACTGGCCACAAATTTCAAATATCTCGCAAAGTAATTATTAAAAAATTGTTTTTTTTTCATCTTAATCGTTATTTATTAAGTAATACTTTAAGTATAAAGTGTACAGTCTGGAACAAATTCGAGTTCCTTATATGAAAAACTTTCTTTCATGCTCGGTATTGAAAATTGATGTGTCTTTGTGGGCCAACTTTTTGAGACAATATCAATAGGCGCCACAGGAATTTTCTATCGTCTTTTGTTTTTGAGCTACCGACTAAAACAAGTATTTCGCTTATTTTGGAAATTTCATATTTCGCTTATTATAAAAAGATAAAGAAAAAATGTTATATATAATTTTTCTACTGTTTTTTATGTAGAATAACGTGGTCTAACTAGATTTTTCAAAACTATTTAATTCTTGAGAAATAACACAAACTTAATTTTTTTTAAATGGGAATATGTTGAAAATAGTCTCATCGTTTCCCTTATTTTATAACCTTTTCACTGATTTTTTTGTTTTAAACATGAACAAAATATGAAATAATTATTTTTTGGGGTGAAATATATTAAATTTATTGAGATTTAAAAGACAAAAAAAAAAAATGTGGCCAGTACATTACCTTCCGTCAATCCTGTGTATTATATACAAATTGCATACATAAATTTTCTTGCAAAAGATTCTATACTTTCAGTAAAATTATTTCATAAATAAACTATGCAAATTTCACTTGACCCTGACATCTTATTCTTTAGCTTTTCCCATTCGTTAGAGGTCGCTTTTTTATTTTATTCTTTCACTCTTATCTGTTTTGCGTGTCGTCCTCATTCAGTTCCTTTTCACCCTTCTACTACTAAGCTATTCATTCTTTTTCAATTAATTCTAAAACCTACATTATAATTTTTGGTATTATGGTATTGGAGTTATGCGATCCGAAACGGTCGTCACATACACATACAGACGCGCACACACACATACATACAGACATCATCGTAAAATTAGTAAATTCTTATTCTAGGGACCCAAAAATGTGCTTATTCATTAGAATAATCGATTTTTTTGATCCAAAACCAATACCTTCCTTACAGGTGACGGATTGTAAAAAAAATATTATTTTGTTTTAATCATTTTTCTAATTTATACTTCCGAAAACATATTAAACCACATATTTCGAATTGTGTCAATGCCAACTAGAAGACTGATAAAAAATTAATTAACTAATCCAAAAATAATTGATTAAAAATAATTTTGAGTATTTAATTAATAAATATAGAATCAAAATAAACAAATGTTTATCTGTATTTGAATTTTTCATTTAAATCTTAATAAACTTAATATTTTTGACCCTAAAAAAATAATAATTCATGTTTTGTTCATGTTTAAAATAAAAGAATGTAGACTTGTTATACATCATTGAAAAACTTGTAAAATAAAAGAAAAAGATGAGAGAGACTATTTTCAAGATATGTTCAATTTAAAAAGTATTGAGTTTGTGTTACATCTCGAGAATTACTATGTTAACCTAATCTAATTTAACCACGTTATTCTATGTAAAAAAACGTATAAAAATTATCTAAACATTTTTTCTTTATCTTTATTACCGAGATATGAGGAATTTTCAAAATAAGCGAAAATAAAATTTTAGTCTGTAGCTCAAAAACAAAGGACGTTGGAAAATTCCTGTGTAGCCTATTAATGTTGTCTTACAAAGATGACCCATAGAGACCTACATCAATTTTCAGTAACGTGCATAATAAGAAAGTTTTTCATAGAAGGATCTCGGATTTGTTCCATCCTGTACATTTTATAAAAATATAATTTTATTCTATGGTGCAAAACTATAACGTCAAAATTATTGAAAAAGAGGTATGCCAATTTCTTTAACGAAAGACTTTCAAATTAATTCATTTGTTTTGTTGCGTGTTCTTAATTAATAAATTTTTACTTCAGAAATTAAACTCTTTTTGTAATTATTATACTATGAACTAAATAGAGATAAATATTATAGGATTTTTTTTCTTTAACTTGGGAAAAATGGTAAGGCATTTTATCATTTTAATCTACCCTGTGAGTAGAAATAAAAACAACAGGAGATAAAATCAATATGACACGTGTGTGGTTGAAATAAAAGTCATCGTGCTCACGGGAGATCGTAAAACCACTGACCGTGAGCGATAGTATGCTATAATCCACATGCAACCCCTGAACTTGACTTTGCTTTATCCTATCCAGCAACACTTTGCACTATACACCGGGGGGAAATACAAACAGTTAACTTTATCTCCGTTTTATTATCGAGGGAACATGCATATTAATTAATGCTACCATCAAGACTGATCTTTTCTAAACAGGATCAAAAATAATGGAAAATATATAAAATATGAAGGAGCTATGAGGGTACTTTATATAGTAACAAGTTAGCAGTATTTTAGAAAAAGATAGCCTCCTGTAAGGGAATTGGAAAATTAGAGCACTGACCTTGACTGAAGGGAAACAGGAATGTTCAGGAGGAAAGGTAGACAGGAACTTGTAGATTGCTGATCTAGCAGTCTCAGTTGGAGATGACGATTGCAGTCGTCTTGAAGTCGTAATGTCCAATGGGTCTTGACGATGATGAACCTAGCGCCAAAATGGCGAGAGGTACTGTACTGGGTCAGTACCTTGGTGCTGCGCTCACTATGCGCCGGGTAGGGGAGGCTGGCAATCCAACGCCGTAAGCTGGATGATCATGCCGGCAGATATACCGGTCGGCAGGTTCAGTGAGTGGGATCAAATTGCCCACTGTGAAGTTCACTAATGACTCGATGCAGACGAAAAACTGAGTGAACGCTAAACCAGTTCACTCCGTTGCATTTACACAACACTTCACAATATTAACTCACTTCACTCTTTCTGTAAGAAGAAATTCCCTCTACCCAAATTAAACACCGAATTCAAATTAATAACATTTAATTGGCATTAATTAAACAATTATTTTCAAATGAAGTAAAAAATGCAAAAATTTAAACAATTTTTGAGGATTTTATGGACGAAAGAAAAATACACCTGAACGCCACACTGGTTCACTACCGACTTGTTAATTATTTATTATAAATGTTTCTTGGTCGCTAAGGTTTTCTATTATTGCATACTTTACTTTTTTTTACATAGGTTTCTTGATTACAAAAATAATACAGAGTTCTTCAACAATAAATAGTCATCAGTGACTCTGATTTTCATACGTCCATACCTCACAATGAAAACTTTCCACCTCCTTTATAGGATAGAAATGAAATGGCAAACGAGGGTGGATTGAAAAGTTTGTGACCTAACAGAGAGAATGCAGCACTAAACACATAATCACATTTTGTGAGGTTATGGGAATTGTCATTAGAATCTGTGAAGTTTGATATTAATCTGTTAATTTGTGAATTAATTAGAATTTTTTGAACGTGTACATTGATTTTTTAAAAATGTAAAAGTAGAACACTCTGTATTGACCAAATATCTGCACAAATAAGCTTAACATAGACCCAAATTCATGAAGATATGACAAATGGCAAACACTCTTGTTCTTCATACACAATGTTTGAAAAATGGACAGCTATATTTAAGCGTTAGACGGGAAGCAATTAAGATAATCCTTGTTACCAGTGAAGAACACACAATTTTATTTAAAATATCGTCATGGTAAATCGACGAATCAAGGTTCTAGAAATGGCAGAGGTTGTGTACAGTTCCTATGAACAGGATTCAAAATATGCCACCAATGAGTTAAAAATAACAAATTCTGCGAGGTTGGTTCCCCAGCTTATGACGGTGGATCAGAAACGTATTCGTTTTCATTCCTAGTCCGACTTGCTGATCCGTTATGAAGATGATTTGTTTATAGAAAGAAATGTTAGTATCAATGAGCCTTGTGATCACCACTATCAAAATGAATTAATGCAACAGTCGAAACAGTGGAAGCACAGTGGTTTACTACCTCCCAGAAAAACAAAGGCGATTCAGTTCGTTGACTTTTATTTTTTTAAGACGCGAAGGGAATATTGATGATAGATTACCTTCCTATAAGGTTAAAAACCGAACTTGTTACATCAACTTAATGAACAAAATAAAAGAGCGATCTGGAAAGCTAAAGAAAAGTGTGTTGTTGCAATCATAGGATAACGCTTCAGCGCTTCAGCTCACACAGTAACATTTGCGATGACCGAAATTCTTTGATGTGGTTTTGATCTGGTACCTCATCTTCCTAATTACCCAATCTAGCTCCTTATATATCTGAAACTCAAAAATCATTTGAGAGGGCAACGATTTTTGTCTATAGAAGTTCGTTTCTCATGCTAAAAGCGACTCTTTGCAACACTGGGTGCGCAAGCAATGAATTTTACTATACTTCATTTCATCAAAGAAAATAGCGTTGGTTAAGATAGGGGTATAAATTCTGCCCTTGTATACAAAAGCGAAAAAACCTGTCAGTTATCAGTTATCAAATAAAATCTACAGAATTAAGTGATGTTCAACCATGTTTTGCTGTAATTATTATTCAGGACTTGTAAATTTTGCAGATAAAAATATTTATTATTGTCAAAGTTTGGTTTCAAGAATTTAAACTATTTATTTAATGCATGTAAAAACGGTCAGCCCTCAAGCGCCATCTACTATTTTCGTAAGTGAAATGAAGTATAATGAAAGGTGTACACACTATTTGTTGTTGTCATAGATACGCATCATAAATACAAAAATGATAATAAATGTCAAAGTATCTAAAAAAAATAATTCTTTATTTCCTTATTTTTCTTTCTTTATCTTGTAGGAGTAGAAAAAATAGTGTGAATAACACGTGTTGAAAGTTCTTTGTCGAACACAAACATTTGCAACTTTCGTTTTAGTTCGGCAAAGATACAATTTCAGGATTTGGTATACAAATAACTATTATTTTGTAAAAGTAAGCTTTGTGCATTCATATTTTGTTGATACAGTAACATTAACATCAAGAGTAAAGTAATTTTTTATCTACATTTTAACTTTTTATCTACATTTTGAATTTGTATTTACACTTTATAAAAATAATAATAAAGCATAATGTAAAGAAAAATTGTAATTTATAATTCTGGCAAAACCCGCGTGATGTTAGTGATAGTAAGTTTAGGAACAAAATAGCGGCTTGATACTTTAATATCAAAAACATCAGATACAAACTAAAATAATATATTGTCGATAAAGTATCTGTTTATCATCTTGTATAATAAATAACTATTGTGATTTATTTATTAAGAAGTTTAATTAAGTAGTGTTTGTTACTACGCGGTGGATTTTTTCAATGTTTTTTTTTTATTAGTAGAATATAAAATGATGATTACGACGATACATAAAATTACATACTCGTATCAGTCATTTTTACCTCTCATTAAGAGAGGTATTGGATTCATGCTAAAAATCGCATATCCGGATTTTAATGAATAAGTACATTTTAAGGTCCCTATAATCCGATTTTAACATTTTTATGATGTGTGTGTGTGTGTGTGTGATTGGAAGGATGATTACTCAAAAACTATAAGACCTAATATTTGTTTAACTACGTATTTCCCAATCGGACATTAATAGGAAGAGCTGAAAAGGTTTTGGTAACAATTGGACAACCGGAAGTAGCGGATTTTTGAAAAAAAAATATATTATTTTTTGAAAATTATATATATATGTATATATATATATATATATAGTTTTAAAAATACATGTTGGATGGCATTACAGTTTTACATTGTTGGGAATACCGTAGAATTATGAATATTTCATATTCCATTATTGTAATACATATTAGTAGCATATTATATTTAAAGTTAATTACATTATACATATTGGTAATTCAATAGTTGTTGATAAATCGCTCTGGAATATTTTTTAATAACATTTTTAGTAATGACATTACTATTTACATTTTGTTTTTAAATTTTTATTTTGTTAGTAATTTATCTGCACGGAGAAACAAACATTGGAATTCAGTTTTACCTCCCACTACCCTTGGTAAGGGAAGTATAGGGATCGTACTAAAAATCGCATATCGAGATTTTAGTAAATGACCACGTTCTAAGTCCCTACAATCCGATTTTAAAATTTTCACGATGATGTCTGTGGGTGTGTATGTGTGAATCTTCTGGGCGCTCAACTCAAATAGTATTATTCAGAAAATTTTGAAACCATGTATTTCTACCTTATTCTAATATGGAAAGAGGAAAGAAGCCATTAGATTTTGGTGTCAATCGGATAACCGGAAATGGCACTTTACTTGAAGCTCAAAATAGTTTTTATTCAAAATATACCATCAAATGTTATTTTTTCGTAATTTATGTTATTATAAAAATTAAAGATTATTCAATTTTCTACAGATATGCATTAATATTTTTTCTATGTATTTTGTCGATAAGTTTATAAAATAATAGAAAAATTATATCCCGGGGCTTATGCTTTAAACACTACACTATGCTTACACAGTTCAGCTCAAATGTATGTTATTGACAGATAAATGTCACCGTCAAAAATATAATCATTTCAAATTAATAATAGTAACATTTTAAAAAGAAAATTGTAAATAGAACAATAGTTATATGGAAGGAACTTTATATACATAATTTCAAATTAATAATAGTAACGAAATATTTCGTGGAAATCGGGATCGAATCCGGTTTGCCAGATTCGCGACTAGACAGTCAGGCACGCGGCCACGAGACCTCATAGGTATGTATTTAAATGAATAAAAATTAAATGGCGGGAGGTATTGTGTTGGTCACATTAGATTTTTTGTTAATATTTTTGTTAAAAACAACGTTTTGTTATTTTTTCCTTGTAAACCTAGCTTTAGGCAACCAGTTGTGGCTGGAAGTCAAATTTGAAACTTGAAAATAATTTACAATTTTCATATAGAACAAAAGTAATTTGTGTGGTAATAATAAGCTTCCTCAATTGTATAGATATATTATCTTTGGTCATTACCGGCATTTATGATAAAGCAAAAATGGATAATGGAAAATAAATCATAACTAGAATTTTATTTTAAATATTGTTCAAAGTATATGTTCACCATTCTCTGCTTCCATTTCTTAAAAGCTCTCAACTTATCTTCGTTTGGAATGCTTTGAAACATTTTTTTTTTAAATATAAAACTGTCAAAGCTGTCAAATTAATTTCTTGTGACTTAAAAACTGTTGAAGCTATCTAACTAATGCTGACTTAAAGCTGTCAAATTTTAAATCATGATTAGAAAATGTTCTACAAGGGTCATTTCATAAATGATGCACAGGTTGGTAACACTGCGAATTGGATGATGCAACAAAAGTGATATTTACGTAAGTTGTAGTAGAAGTGTTATATTGTTGTAAATTATTACTTATTCCTTTTTGTATAAACCGACCATTTGTATACTAATTTAATTAGTCGCTAATGTACATTTCTTTACCTTTGCATTAAATATCGAACCGTCGTAGCGGGCAATTATAAATAAGTCAATATATCATTTTTGTGTGTGGAAATAAAAATATCATAAAAGGTGCATGCTAATTTCTACAAAGCGAACCCCTAAAATTATAACAAGAAAGCTTGAGGAAAACGGGTGCGTTTTGTTTTCAACAATAGCCTAATATGTGTTTCAGAAAGTCAGCTAGAAATGGAGTCTGCACGTGTTATGGGTATTGTGACTGTTGAATATCAGAGGTCGTACTTTAAGTGAAGTTTACGGTGCTGGTGACTTAACAGTGGACCGTAGTAGCTCGTTGGACTAATCGTTTCCGTGGTGGTTGTAATAATAATAATTTAAATTTTTGCGATGTACAAAATACGTATAAAAACCGTCATATACAGGGTTATTCAGGACTAATGTTACAAACTTTAACAGCTTAGTCCTGAGGTTATTTTAAGCAAAAAATGCTATATAAACATAGGTCCTATCTCTTCTAGTTACCAAAATACAAGAGGTTAAAATTTTATAAAAAAAGCTCAAAAATTTGAAAATTTTGTAATCAATATACTTCTGAAAAAGAAGAGTTTTATGGAAAAGTCAAACTTTATTTGTCATTATTTTTATTTTATTAAAATAAAGGTGTATTGCTAAAAAGTATGAAAAGAAAGAACATAATTAGGACAACAAAACACAAGATGACGCATTTAAACAGACAGATAAACAAATTCTAAATACAGAACAACATAACAACACTTAGAATAGATACCAAACACAATATGAAATAAGACAACAAATTAGAAATATTTTATAATAAATGCTCAAAATGAGCGCCTTGAGCTCGTATGCATGCTTCACAGTGGCGAATCATGGAATAATAGACACATTACGATCGTTACGAATGGTAGCAGATACATTCATTATTCGCTGAAGTAACTGCTCACGCGTGTTTATTTCTACCCTATAAACTTCTTTTAAGAATCCCCATAGATAATAAATAAATATGGTATGACTTTTCAATAAAACTCTTGTTTTCCACAATATCTTGATTACAAAAATTTGAAAATTTTGAGCTTTTTTTATAAAACTTTAACCTCTTGTATTTTGGTAACTAGAAAAGATAGGACCTATGTTTATATAGCATTTTTTTGCTTAAAATGACCTCAGGGATAAGCTGTTAAAGTTTGTAACATTAGTCCTGAATCACCCTATATAGAGTTACATTTATATTATATTTTTCTACAGTCTACAAAAGTAGCCAGTTGCGCTCTCTTTTGTCAACGCAAAATGTCACTTTGGCGCTCTAGCGCGACAAAGTAGATAAAACGTTCGCTGTCCAAATTTCTAACTAGGGTAAACCACCCAATTATTGGACAGTTAAGATTTTTTTTCGATTTCATTGTATTTCAACGTTGTACTTGGGGACATACGAATGTGAACATAGCATTAAAAGAAAGGTGTTTATATCGGCTTCTTACAGTACAACTCATATTTATCTATTATTTTGTCATTTTTGAAAAACTTGAAAATAGATTACAGCAAATCAAAAAAATTAGTTATTGGACAATTTTAGCAGTTATGGGACATATGAATTTTAGTTAATGGACAGAACTAATCTAGTAAATTTTATACGCATACAATTAATATAAAGCGGAAATAATGATCATTTTTTTGAAAAAGGTAACACTGATATTATCGAAAAATTTCCAAACAATTTAATTATATAGATATATTTATTTGTATAAAAATAGCATACAGATAGAATTTAGTTATAGTATTTAGCACTCTCCGTCTTATACATATTGTACAAATCTTTTGTCTCATTTTCGTCATCTATCATCGCTTTATTTTTCATTTCCTCAGCTTTTTTGCTTTCTTGTACGTCTTCATTTTCCTCTTTTTCGTCAGCTACTTCAACTTCATCTCGGCTTTCATTTCTTTCGTCACTTTTTGCGTTGTTTTTCATTTCTTTATTTGTACTCGAATCTGAATCTTCTTCACTGTCCTCAATTTCGTCACCATCTCCTTCACTTTCCTCTTTATAACAATTATGGCACATAAATGGATCGTCATCGTCTTCATCAGGAATATGTCTTTTATGTATGTTCGGTATGCACAGGCGATGAAAATGTTTATTGCAGGTATCACAAATTAAGTAATTACTCTTTACTAAACGTTTTTTGCATACATAGCAATTATTTGCAGTAATCGCTAATTTTTTGTTAGAGTTAGTTTTAGCTGCCTCCCTTTTTCGTTTTCTCTCTAACTTCTTCGTTTCTTCTTCTAATTTTAATGCACGTTTCTTCTCATGCATTTTTTGGTAGTCTCTTGATGTTATGGCAAATGGAACACGCTCTGTGTTACGTTTATATTTTCGTTGAGGTTTATCTGGCACATTTAGATAAGTGCTAATGCATTTACTTGTTGAAGGCAGACTTTGAACTTGAGGCAAATGTGTAGAACTTGTTGAAGGGTCCGCTGGTTTAATTAGGACATTTGAAATTATATTAATTTTATTTTTTTCTCCAGCTGCAGAATGTACTTTATCTTCGGACACTGCTAACTCTAGATCATCTAAAATTTCCATATTTTTTACATTCTGTTCAGGTGTTATCATTATATCAGGTTGTTCAAGGTCTGCCACTTCCATTTCATGATGATCATTATTTAGTATATCAGTTTCTGTGTGATCTGAGGTATGATTTTTTTTGTAAAAGTTCCATATTTTGTACAGGGCTAGAAACTCTTCATTACATTCCTGATTATTTAATATCATATCTAACGATTTAAATTTACTTGTAAGATCATTACCAAGAAAGTTAAGAAAGGTTTTATAATCCATAGTCACAGAAGGTGATTGTGTTGTCTGTAATTTCAGAAATTTGTAAGAATGTTGATAGGTGCGTAATACGTAAGTTTAAAAATATTATTTGAAGATACTTACCACCTCTTTAGGTTTATCATCTTTTCCTAAACATTTCGAAAAATCTATTCCATCAGGATTAAATGGAAATAATCCACACGCCTTAAACCCATTTATTAATGTCTCAGGCTTAACAACTCCTGTAACAACCTTTTCTAAAAGTGGCGCAAAGGAAGTTTTATTGAGCACAAGCCCCGGATTTTCATCATTAAATTCTCTGACTGCTTTTTTCCAACCAATTTTTATTGGCCTAAATACTGCTACGTCACATGGTTGCAAAATTCTAGTAGCATTCGGGTAGAGTGCTATTATTTCAATGTTCAAGTCATTGCACAGTTGACTCAACTCGTAAGTCAGATGGGATTTATGTCCATCCAAAAATAATATAACAGGAAATGCTATATTATTTTCTATTAAATATGGATAAAATATGTTTTTTATATACTCGTAAAATGTGTCAGCGGTCATCCAACCATTGTCTGATCGTCCAATTCCCCAATTAGGGTTCACAGTACTACTTATTTTTTCAGGAATTCTTTTATAAGCATAAACTACCATTGGTGGACACGACAATCCAGAAGCGGAGAAGGAAAACATTACAGTAATATTTTCTTTCTGTGACCCTTTATCGATGCTATAAACATTTCTCATGCCTTTTGTAGCAAACACTTTACCAGTTCCCGGACAAATTTGAAAACCCGTCTCGTCCCCATTGTACACTCGAGACGGATCTTTAATATCTATATTTTTAGATGCTAGGTAATTCTCAATTTCTTTGAACCATTTTCTAATATTTGCTTCTGATACACAAGCACTTGCAGCACTAACTGGCTCGCTTGTTCTTTGTACAATAGTTGGGTGTCTTTTCAAAAATGCCTGAAAAGTTTAAAATTGTAAAACCATTCGTAGATACACTATCTAAATTTACCTTAAACCAGCAGTCACCTGGTCTATTATTTTTAAATGGATTAGGTCGCGGATTTTCGTTCAAAAATTTTTGAACACTATTAAAAATGTCCTCTTTCTTT